>LNAC01000470.1:233309-360934 GCA_002007465.1 Ailurus styani | reverse complement strand
CGCCCCCCCCCCCCCCCCACCAACAAGAACAAAACAACTGACCACCATGCTGGTTACTGCCAGGGGGGAAAGACATTCTCTGGTGGCCACAAACACGCTCGCCAGGTATAGGGTTATTTGTTTTGGGGCTGACCAAATATTCTGAATTTGGCTTTGTTAAACTGCCTGTATCCTGAAGAACATGAGGCAGGTCAACCACTGTGTTTTTCTGAGGCTTTGTTAAGGATATCTCTCCTCTACACTCCCAACTCCCCAAACCTGAATTCAAATCATGTAACTCAGGGAAATCACAGCTCTGTTAACTGAATTCATTGATGAATACCTGAATATGGACTCCCAGCAGCAAATAGAAAATTTTACTGGGTAAGGCTGTTTTTTTAAATTCCATCTCCTAAAAAGCATAAAAAGAAAAAGAAAAAAAAGTCACTCACAATCTCATTATCCAGAGATGATCACTTCATATCTTTCTGTGGGTCCTTTTTACAGTCTTGTCATTGAGATTAGTTTATAAACAACTGGGATCTTTCAAGGTTTAAAAAGAAGAACTTTATTTTCTGGTTAAAAATGTCCTAAACAACACTTAGGAATGGCTGAATAACATCTCTCTCATTGTATGGACTTTCAATTACTTAACCAATCTATTCATGTAAGTGGTTTATAGTTTCTCCACTGTTGTAAAATGGTGCGCTGCCCATCTCTCTACATGAAGTGGTTTTTTTTTGGATTTGAAATATTTTCTTGGATAAATTCTCAGAAGTAGAATCATGGGGCAGAAAGTAGTTGAACCATCTTATCAGATTTCCCTAGAAAAGTTGAGTGCACCAGCTTTTCCATGCCCACGTGCCTGGATTTTGGAAGTTTCCCTCTGATGGACGCATGTACTGGGTTCCCCAAGCAAACCAGGGATGTTGTAAGCCACACACAAGGCAGACTCTTGGGTATCCTTAGAATTCCTTTTGTCCTTGAATAGACATGCTGTTGTCACCATTAGAGGAAAAATGTTCTCTGAAGAAAACCTCGGTGCGCAAATACTTGTTTTTAGGGGATGGGTGTGGTGGAATTTAAAT
Source organism: Ailurus styani (assembly GCA_002007465.1). NCBI lineage: Eukaryota > Metazoa > Chordata > Mammalia > Carnivora > Ailuridae > Ailurus > Ailurus styani. The sequence continues at coordinate 359,867 of LNAC01000470.1, read as the reverse complement.
AATCACTTCAATCTCATTTTTAGTTTTACTGGTCTGGACTCTTACATTCCATTTGGCTCATTATGAACAAAATTCTGATGAATTTATTCTTCTATTTTCAGAAACAGAAAATTAAATGTTAAGTTCATGGTTGTGCACAACATTCCACCAAAATATTGATTTTTTTCCTTTTGTATTTTTATGCATATTTTACAAATAACTTCTTAGTCCTCCCTTTCCAATTTTGACATACTTTATTACATTGGCACTTTGACATCCTTGGAAATTTTCATTTCCAACTGGGATTTATTTTACACATTAAATATTTAGTCATGGTGTGGAGATTGGGCAGAAGTTGTTGATATATTGGCTTTCTTTCCTTGACACAGATTATTCTTCATTCTATGCACAAATACCAACCTCGGGTCCATGTCATCCGTAAAGACTGCGGGGATGATCTTTCTCCTATCAAGCCTGTGCCATCTGGGGAGGGAGTAAAGGCATTCTCCTTTCCAGAAACTGTCTTCACGACTGTTACTGCCTATCAGAATCAGCAGGTATTGTTCTCAGAATGGCTATCTTTCTAGACTTTTTGTTTCAGGTGTCAATAGAAAGCTAGCTATCCTTTTCACTATATCTAAATGTTATGAAGTGTCATAAAGCATTTGCCATATAAGACATCCAGGATGTGTGTGTGTGTGTGTGTGTGTGTGTGTGTATAAACAATTTTTTATTCATGATTCTCCAAGTAAAGTTACTTCTAGTGAGAATTTCTTTAGAAAAGAATGTGTCTCATGACAAACAGTGTAGGTTTGCTTTCCATTTTGAGATGTGGAATCATGATGTCATAATTAAGATTAAAAATTATATGGGGGCTCCTGCGTGGCTTAGTTGGTTGAGTGACTCTTGATTTTGGCTCGGGTCGTGATCTCAGGGTCCTGAGATTGAGCCCTGAGTCAGGCTCTGCACTGGGAGTGGAGCTTGCTTAAGATTCTCTCTCTCCCTCTCCCTCTTCCCCTCCCCTCCACTCTCTCTCTCTCTCTTTTTCATTATTAAAAAAAGAGGCATGTATATTGCCTGGGAAATAGACATGTAGAATATGAAACCTGGATTGTTATCACAGAACATGGGATTTGATAATGCGCATTGTCTTAAAACTATAATCCATGTATTATAAGAAATATTTCAAAAAAAGAGAGAAATATTTCAGAAGCATTTATCTTACGTAGTCATTTTGGTATATATACAAAAAGGGCTATTTCTTCAAGATATGCTTTAATCATGAGAGGGTGATACATATGCTTATAGCCTGAGAAACCAGCAATTGTGGAGTAATCTTTTCATAAAATTAATAATACTTTTAAAAGTGAAATATTTCTTTTCAATATAGGTAAGTGTATGTATTTCTTTAAGGCTGTGTCAAATAGGTGGAAAATTGATTCAAGGCAATTATTTAGTCCATGCAATTATGGCCAGTTTTCATTAAAAAACCGTGATGTAGTTGAGGCTGATGTGGTCTGTGGTAGACTTTTTTTTTTTTTTTTTAGTGGTCAGGAGAATTATTTTAGGTCTCCACTTCTCTTTACATTTATTTACATTTAGTTAAACTTTAAGGCTTTATAATCTCCCGGTTGTGGTTTTTGTTGTTTTAAAGCTTATGAGGAGATTTGGATCTAGTCCCCTGCATCTTCCTTCGGGGCTGGGAGACGCATCCGATCTCATCCATGTGGAGCCGCCAGCCCCACAGCCGAAGCCATCCTGTCTTCTCACTCACATTGTCATGATTTTATATAGGCTTGAGGCAGGAGCATGAAGTTCACCTTTAGAAGGACTGGAGATAATTAGGAAAATATTCTTAAAACATGTTAGCTGCAGAAAATGATTTTTTTTTTGAGGAAAAATATAACACGTGAGGAGAAAAGGGCAGAGACATTCAGTACCTTTTAAGCAACCCCAGTTTACCTGTCTCTCTTTTTGTCTCTCAAACACAGATTAACAATGTCAAAAGTGTATTTTTCTCCCACGCCTGTGTGATACTATAAGCAAGATGCAGTGGGCTTTTTGGTATGTTTTGGTGACTAATACCAATGGACAAACTGACAAATAGATTAATAGGGTAAAAAAATTAGAAGGAGGGAAATTGTTAATGACCAAATACAATGATGTTCATTTTTTAACTTCCTGGCTCCTATTTTAAGAACTCAGGGAAAATTGGTAATCAGCCTAGCTTGGTGGTGGTTAACAGCATGGGGTTTTGAAGCCCAGGGTCCCAGCCTAGTTCTATGGACAAGTAACCTTATGATCACAGGAAACTTAAGCCTTGGTTTAAAAGAAAATGTAAGATTGGGATAATAACTACATATAAGTTGCCATGAGAATTAAATGAAATATGCATATAAAATTCTTAGTACAGCATACATAGTATGCACTTGGTAATAAAAATAATGGCAATAGTAACATACCTCTATTCAGACAAAACACCATTATATAAATCTCCTCTCTCTTTTGAAATCCTATTTTAAATGAACATTTAAGTTATTTAATGTTATTTAAATATTATTTAAATGAACAAAGAATGAAACTATAATGAACTCTAAAGAAGTCCTTCAGGACAGTAGAGGGAGTTTATGAATGACTTTTCAGAGTTAACTTTTCTTTTTCTTAGTGTCATCCAACAGTGTTCATTTGTCCTTAGCCAAAATGACACCGTCAGAAGTATGTTCATTAACTTTGTAGATTCCACTAAACCAAAGAGCATAGAAAATAAAGCATGATGGGCTTCTTAGGGAATAGACTATAGCTTCCTTGGGGCAAAGTGCAGATCTATTAAGAAATAGATGAGATGTTATTAGTGCCAATTACAAGATGATATAACTAAAAATATTTGTTAATGGAGATGATTGGACCACTTGTAAAAATCCCACCCCCAAATTTCTGTTAAAATTAAAACATTTATTTCTACTACATGGATAAAATTTAATCTCACTAGAGCCTTCTAGCAGTGGTTAGCTCTGGTTAGACATTCACTGTAGGGCTGTGACCAGGTCAGGACTCAATAGAAAACAGAGGAAAGAATAAAATTTTCAGATGAGAGCCATAAAGATGATTCAAAGAGAGATGAAGAAAAATACAAAGGCAGAGAAGTTAAAGAAGCGTATATTACCTAATTCTGAACAAGAGAGCGATGCGTAGGGGCTTAATGGCATTCATCATCAAGTATTATAAGGAACTTGACTAGATAGAAGTTGGATATTAGCTGTTACCCATCACCAAGAAGAATGGGATCAAACCATGTCACAGAGTTAAAGAGAAGAACTTTAGTTCAGAGGGATTGTTGAACAAAGGACAGGTTATCAACAGATAACTCAGAATTTCCTTCTCTAGTGATACTAAAAACAAAACAGATTTAATTTACTGAGTTTGAATAGTCAAGGTGGAGATTGTCTTTTTCATAGCAGATGAATATCTAGGTGATTTCTCAAATTTTCTTCTAGCTTTGCAGCTAAGATAATAAAATACCTGAGAAATAGGGGAGAGGAACACTTTTGTAATTTTGTAATTACTTGTAGTTCTTCCCACCAATTCTGTTTTTAATGATCTTACTTGACATTTATAGTATTTGACATGATTTTTTTTTGTACTCTGCAGATTACTCGCCTGAAGATAGATAGGAATCCATTTGCCAAAGGCTTCCGAGACTCTGGGCGTAATAGGTAAGACTTGGTGAAGAACATTCTGGCTCTGATAAATATATTTGACTTTTTGTTGTGAATTTTCCATTACAAGGTAAAAAGTTAAATTTACTGACATGGTTTTGAAATAAATTTCTGATGAGGATTAAAATTTGTCGGTACCGCTGGGCCTTGGATATAACTTACTTTTGGGCGTAGTGCTATGGGCTGCCCATTCCTGAGGTGAATTTTGATGTGGGATGCTGGCTGAAAGATGCAAGTTCTCGGGGTGCACAGTGCATGCCATCTCTGAAGGGAACTTGAGGAAACCTTTCAGGCCCCGGGGCTTGATATTCCAAGTCTTTCTGCTGTTGTTTTATAATTGCTTAGTGATGTCACAACAATCTATTGATTCTATCTTTGGAATATGATGGGGCTCCATTCCCTCAGATTTCACCCTTTCACCCTCAGACTATGTCCCACTGCCAAGAGAGCTGATGTTCTTTAGTTTCCACATTTGTCTTGGCTGCGCGGACAGCCGTACACTTGTTTATTTTTTCTGTGTCGTGTTTTATGGTGTTTGTACTAGGAGGGAGAGCAACCATAATGAATTCCACTCTGTTACTTTTATCAAAAAGCAGATCACCATTGTCTGTGTGCCATGGGTTTTTAATTTATTGATGTGATTCTATTCCAATAGAGTTTGGTGCAACATTTTCTAAAATAAGTATTGATAGTAATAGAGAGTAATAGTAGACTAATGTTCTCCAGATGCCTTTTCAAGGTAAGGCTTTGACTTAAATGTTTTTAAGGCTTTCACAAAGAAATATTTGAGAAATTTTTATTACTTTACTCCAGAAATTATTCTAATACTTCTCAAAAACTTGGTATTCTAGAAAACTTGATACAGGCTACCTCTACAGGAAGTTGAAAGCCCCAGTTGTTTTGTTTGAGGGACAGTTTGATTTAAAATTGTAGAGAGAGGACAATCAGGTGGTAGTCCAGATTTTTAGTTTCTTCCAGCTGATTATTTGGGCAAGGCTGGTGCAGACAGAGGTCTTTTCTCAGAATACAGTCAAGTGCTTGCAGAATATTCTCATGTGCAGGGACATTGTTTAAACACCATGCAACAGGAGGACTCAAATGCAGTTGAAATGCATTGACAGTAGAGTAGCCTTTATTTTAGGTATATCAACAGGTACATCAACAAGATGGACTAATAATAGGACTAATAATTCCCTCTGGAATTTTTTATTCTGTAGGTAGACTTGCAGGTATTCCTATAATACCTGTTGTCTGATATATTGAAATCATTGTCTTTTCAGATGTTTTTAATGTGAGAACAACTCTGCTTGGCTTTTGTTATGTTACATTGACTCTTGGTTAACTCTGCTGTCCAGAGTCATTTCTAAAAGCTGAATAATTTAGTAACTGAAAAGGTCACTGGTGAGGGACTAATGGGAACCTTTGGGGTGACTTCTTTTCTACCTTGAGAAATGCTTTGATGGAATCTTCTTATGGTTTTGGTGGTAGCAGTACAGTATTTATCCATTTAAGTGTCTAGCATTTCTTTCATTTCATTATTTTTTTAAGGGGTGAATACATTTATTAAAACTCACTGAAACTCCAGTAAGGCAGCACTGAGGTTTGAGGAATACACAACCAGGAACCATACAGGAATCTCCTGGAGGATTGACCTAGCAGACACCTCACTGCTCTCGACACTGGTGGAATCACACTGCTTGGATACTGTGGGTTCATTTTTGAAGCAATACATTTAAAAATATTTTTATTTTTTATTTTTATTTTTTTTAAGATTTTATTTGTTTATTTGACACACACACACACACACACACACACACACACACACACACACACATTACAAGTAGACAGAGAGGGAGGCAGAGAGAGAGGAGGAAGCAGGTTCCCTGCTGAGCAGGGAGCCTGATGCGATGCAGGGCTCCATCCCAAGATCCTGAGATCATGACCTGAGCCAAAGGCAGAGGCTTTAACCCACTGAGCCACCCAGGCGCCCCTAAAAATATTTTTAAAGGTGTATTTTGGATAGATACCAATAGTGAATAAAACTACAAATAGAAGTGAGATGATAAGATGCATAGGAGAAGTTTTCAGGAAGAATTCTAGAAATGTCAGCATAATGAAAAGGCTTTTGAATTTGTTCAGTGAAGAAAATCAGTGGGATTGGTGAAAATAAACTACTAAGTCCCTTGTTGGGTATCATGAGGTCAGAATGCTAGGTTTGATAATGAACTTTTTCCTTTCTTTTGTTTTAGAAGTCTATAGGTATGGCATCTGTGGTCCTTGTTACTATTTTAAAGTGTTTAATGGAGATACAGAATATGAGGAATTATGTTTTAACACTTTTTAAATTTTGTTAAATTTTAAACTTTTGTTTTGCTTCAAATGTTTAAGCAATATCATAGTACAAGAAAATTACTTGTTGCATCTATACATAGCTTTCTTATTAGTGAAATGAGTAATTTCACTTTTTGTCTCATTAAAATTAGTTTTCCTGCTTATGATAGATAGCTCTTCAGTGCTTATTTTGGAATGCTAAATACTTATGTATCAACATTTTCTATTTAGAAATCTAATTTTCACCTTTTCCATTGATAAATGCAAAAACTCATGTATAGAGAAGAGGGAATTTGGTCAGCTTTCCAGATTTCTAACTTATGTATTTTCCTTAAAAAAAAAGTTTAAGTTATATGTAAGACTTAGAGGGTGCATTGGTGTTGCGGGCTTGGGGAAGCAGTGATATTTTTTTCATATAAATAGAGAAGAAAGCCCATGAGAAAAAGTTCATTTTATTTCTTTAATACCCGTTGTCTGTTGTCTTATCATTACTACTTTTTAATATAAATTGTTTTTATTTTTCCCCATATATGAAATAAACAAATTAAGCAGGACAAGAAATAAACATGGACTTGTGATTTTTTCTAAACTTTATAAAACAATTTGCTTTAATTAAAAATTATCCCTTCCTGGTTATTTATGGTTCTACAGCCTATTTTATAGGAATCAGTAGCTTCAGCCCTTAAAAGCTCTCCTGTAAGACATTTGCTACGTGAAAGAGAATTTATGTGCTGAGAATAGTTTCATTCTTCAGTTAGGCCTTAGGTTTGACCCTATAAAATTTTTTACTCAGGAAGGTACAGAAATTTCTTTGCTTTAAATACTTCAGGAAAAACATAACCATTTTACTAAATAAACTTGGCCATTTGATAGCATAAATTAGGGTGGTGATAAAATGTGGAAATTGTTCAAAGGCATCTTGTATAAATTATCGCCTTGGCTACACTCCTGCGGGAGGTGCCTTTTATCTTTTCTTTAACTAGATGGGAAAAGTCTCCATTACTGGAGAAAATGAAGGCCTTTTTTAAAAAGTCCAGATTCAGCTAATAAATATTTTATAACTGTTTCCTGCAAAATATCTGAAATCCTTTCTGGAACTTGCAGTGTGAAGCAGCAGCCTCAAGAAAACTATCAATAGCTCCAAGTCAGATCACTTGTAGGTCTGTCATTTTAGAGCCTCTCTTTATAGCTTAGGGTTACATGTTTGTGGTGATCAATAATGTCTCCCCAGAAATTGGGTGTATGGATTTGAATTTGAAGCGTAATGAAGTTTACACTGCTAAAACAAATAATGCAGGAATGCTCGTCTCCATTGTTAATAAATGTCTAAGTCCAATGGATGCTTATTAATTACCTCTTAGCAAACTCCCCTCGAGACTACTCCATGACCACTTTGGTATCCTTGATATTTAAATCTAGGATTATTAAAACTCATCTTTGTGGTAATAAAAACATTCTTTAGCATTTAGAAAAGCTTGTTTCTAGAAAGTCATAAAACCTAGCACAAACCAAGTATAGAGTAATCAGGTAAATGGTACCCGGCATTCATTAGTTGAGTATTAAATGCAACGTGCAGGCAACATGGGGTTTTGGGACTGAACAAGCAGCCAAACTGCCCCCAAATCAATACTTTAATGTATATAAAATATTATTGAGTCGATCTTGCTTGTGTTTGGCTCATATTCAGCTACAGATATGATGTCTGGTTTTGGAAAAATCACTTAGGAGCAAACAACTTTAGAGCTAGGAAAGGATGCAGAGCTTTTGTAGTCTAATCCTCACTTTGTGGGAAACTGAAGTCCAAGGAGGTTAAAACATTTACTCAGGGTCACACAGTGAATTTTAATGAGTTGGAGCCACAGCCCAGTTCTCCTGACCCCCACCCAGTCCAGTGTTCTTGTCGTGAAATAGTCCTCTCTCCGTAGATCATTGATTACATCCAAAGCTAGATTCTGCCCTCTGTGCAGCCCAGGTGGAAGGCAGGTGTAGGTCCACTCTGTGCCCTGCCCTCCTCTTTAGCAGCCCCGTACTAGCACCTGTGTGGGGCTGGTGATGGCTTTTGCTCCCACAGTTGCACCCCCTGAACTTGTGAACTTGAGGCATGAGACAGGTCCATGTGTGGACTCATATGAGGATGGTTCACGCACATGAGCTTGAGCGTGCCTCAGTACCACCTGCCACACACACACTGCTGTCTCCTTCTGGCACTAAGATGGGATAGTGATGCTCCATGGAGTCATGACAGACATCAGCACATCAATGGAGTCTACACTCCGAACACTAAGGAAGTAGATTCAGCGTGTAAAACCTTAGAACAGTAGGCCAAGTTGTGTAAGATGGCTTTTATCTGCCATCTTGCTAAGAGTGTTTGGAGAGTTTTCACCATGTTGTGTAAGTGGTATGACTCTGGGGCCAGGGGGTTCCTGTAGTCTTTGTACACAGTTCTTGATTTGGGGGTGCAAGGTACCCAGAGGAGGTAGCAGTTGAGTGCAAGTGATTAAGGACCTGCTCTTGAACATTTGTCTTAAATACAGATTACTGGTATTAAATAAAACTGTATCTAAGAATCACAAGAGAAGTCTGAATATTGTTTGATACTCAGAATGCAGGCATTTTCTACGCAGAGCTCTGTGTTTCATGGAAATCACAGTGTTATTAACAAATTGCTTAGGGCTTTGGTAGTTGAGGGACAGCTGACAAGGTCTTAAGAATGGGCTAGTTGAGTGAAATGTCTCATTTCCAGAAACTAGAGGACTTAGTTAACTGATATAAGGAGAGGAGGACTCTGGATCACTTACAGGAGGAGATACACACAGTTATGTATGTAGAGTACTTACCCTTGTTTTCAAATTTATATGTCATGTAAGTTGTTTACAACCAGCTTATCCTGTCTCTTTAAGTACTCATTCACTAAGTGTATGTAGGGACCGGAAAGCAATGTTTGACGTTAATACCAGAGCCATATATGGTGCCAGCCTGTAAGATCGCCTTTCTGTGCTCCTCCTGCGTGTTGGACTGAGAGGTCAGTGCTGCCTCCTGGCCCCCCGGACTCCCTGTTCCTGAAGGGAGAGCCTATCCTTGCTGGACTGGGGGTGATGGAGATTGTGCCCCCTCAGCGGGAAGTTGCTTTTCTTTGGATGAGTGCTCTTCTAAAGCTGGCTACCAAGGCACCGAATGATGGGCAGACATGCCTCTTCAGAAAAAGCGGCTTTACGGGGTCAGGCATTTTGTGGCAAAGCTTTCCGCATCAGAAGGAGAAGTAATGTTACAGGGGTTGAGGGTGGATTCCAGATCACACCAGAGCCTTGGACTCACATCAGCTAGGATGGACCTCTTCACCTGAGCTCTTTAGCACAGAGGGACAGCTTCTTATTCTCCAAGGTCGGCTTAGTTTTCTGAGAATGTGAACAACAGATCTCGGGTGGTTTCCATCATCCTGTGCTCCTGGTGACAGAGTGGTAGACAGAAGCCCATCTCTGAAGCTTTTCTTTCTGCCTGTGCCAAGCTCCTGCCCTACCGATGTGGGGGCACACTGTCAACACCACTGATATGTTCTGAGCTGCTTATTACTGCCGAAAGCTCCAACTGCTCCTAACGAGGCTTCTTTTGTCCACCTCCGTCCCAATCCTTCCATTTAGAATGGGTTTGGAAGCCCTTGTGGAGTCATATGCATTCTGGAGACCTTCACTACGGACTCTCACCTTTGAAGATATCCCTGGAATTCCCAAGCAAGGTAAAACATAAAGTCTCCTGGGTCATAGATGCAGCCGGTTCTTGACTGGAGGCTTGGGCACTGAAAAATTCACTTGTGGTCATTGGCATCCACAATGGCGACCTCATCACCAACATCCTTTTGTTACGGGATCCATCTCTTTTCTGTGAGGAATGGGGATGGGGACCAGAAAAATGGCTCTTGTGGTCATAGGCTAAGTCCTGGATGTTTTAGGCTGTTTATATATTTCAGGATTTTCACCTCACCCTTAAATCTCTTGTTAAAATTAGAGCTGGACTCTGGGCTCTTGTGCCAAGCCCACCTCGCAGGGCATTGCCACTGCCTGTACCAGTTCACCATTCCTTGCCAACTTCTGTCTTCGCTTCCTTCAGCAGAATGGCCTCTAGGCAGGGGTCGCCTGTTGGATTTATGCTGAGGAGGTCAGGCACACTTGGGCAGACTTCTCTGGGCTCACCTCTGAGTGTTTCCCCCGAGCTCAGCCTAGTGTTTCCTCGGAGGGAGCTGCATGCAAAGGGATGACGCTTCCTCCTCTGCTCTGTAGGTAGGACTCAGCCCACTCCTGCACTCAGGCTTTTTATGCCTGATCCTGCCCAGCACCCCAGTGACAATTAACATGCTGGGCTTCAGGTAATTATCATTGATTGGATTGGGCTTTCAGATTATTTTGAGAAGCTATATAAAACACTGTTGCTGGAGCAATGAAGGCTTTACAACCTGTCCAGCCTGTTGGAATTCTCTTCTCCCCCTAAATTCTGTCAAGTTTGCAAACATCAATCTGCCAGAGAATCCAGAGGGCACCACCACTGTTATTGATTGGACGCAGGGTCAACCATCATCTTCATTTCACAGGACTGTTTATCTGGTGGGCCTCTGCTCTTGTGTTACCATGTGATTCACCAACCTGTTTTCTAGTTGGAAATGAGATTTTTGAAGTCCTAGACTATTTCCTTCTTGTAATAGCCGCATGTGGTCCAGCCATTGAGACACACAAGCTTTCAGTGGGCAGCTGAAGATAAGTTTGAGGCAGGGTGTGTCTTTGACCAATTTGGTTCTTTCTTTGGAATTCTTTCCATTTGTATGCAAGAAAACATACTGATCTAGAGCAAGGTCTGCTGAAAGAGTAAAATATGGAAAGAAGAGAGGTGATTTGGAATAAGATAGGGTAAGATAAAAGTTAGAAAGATGCCAGGAAAGTCAGTATTTGTAATATTTATTATAGAAAATCAGAAAACTTGAGGAAAGCTAATGGGGGGAGAAAATGTGAAAATTCCATGCGGCAGTGTCCTGTTATCTTCTGCAATAAAAAAAAAAATACTGCCTGGGGAGATCATATGCCTTGGAAATATTGAGAGGATCTCTGTCTCAAGTATTTCAGTCTGAATTCAGTTAAATTATAATTCCTTGAGAGCCAAGACCATCTCCTTCATCGTCTGATGTAGGCTTCCTTGTGACAAGCTGGGTCTAGCTCATGTTCACCAAATTGAAAGGAAAACGTGGCCTTGGAGTGGCTGCTCTTTACATTTCAACTTCTTTTGTAGGAAATACAAGTTCTTCCGCATTGCTCCAAGGCTCTGGGAACGGCGTTCCTGCCACCCACCCTCATCTTTTGTCTGGCTCCCCTTGCTCCTCTCCCGCCTTCCATCTGGGGCCCAACACCAGCCAGCTGTGTAGCCTGGCCCCGGCCGACTACTCCACCTGTGCCCGCTCTGGCCTCACCCTCAACCGATACAGCACATCCTTGGCCGAGACCTACAACAGGCTCACCAGCCAGAGCGGCGAGACGTTTGCCGCACCCAGGACTCCTTCCTACGTGGGCGTGAGCAGCAGCACCTCAGTGAATATGTCCATGGGCGGCACGGATGGGGACACTTTCAGCTGCCCACAGACCAGCCTGTCCATGCAGATTTCGGGGATGTCCCCCCAGCTTCAGTACATCATGCCTTCACCCTCCAGCAACGCCTTTGCTGCTAACCAGAGCCATCAGGGCTCCTATAACACGTTCAGGTTACACAGCCCCTGTGCCTTGTATGGATATAATTTCTCCACATCCCCCAAACTGGCTGCCAGTCCTGAGAAAATTGTTTCTTCCCAAGGAAGTTTCTTGGGGTCCTCACCGAGTGGGACCATGACCGATCGGCAGATGTTGCCCCCTGTGGAAGGAGTGCACCTGCTTAGCAGTGGGGGTCAGCAGAGTTTCTTTGACTCTAGGACCCTCGGAAGCTTAACTCTGTCATCATCTCAAGTGTCTGCACATATGGTCTGATGAATCCTTGAAGTTAAACCATACTCAAATTGGTCTAATGTATTTTCTTTTTCTTTTTTTCTGAAAGCAATATGAAAAGAAACTTATCAGTAGTTTGTAAGATTTACATATAATAGGAAATGAAGGCTCCCTGAGTGTTTCGACTTTCTCATGGTGAGACTGTAATTATCTCTGGTATGTATGTATACTGTACATAGCGTGTGGAGTTTGCATCCTACAAAACCACATCCTCCCTCTTTTGTTCCCCCTATTTCATCCAGTTGCACAGAGTATTGGCATAAGTAGTATGTTTAACCCAAATTCTCAGACTCTTTTAAAAACCAAACAGCAAACTTAAAGCTTGGCAGTGATACTAACCAGACCAAGACTTATAACTTAATTTATCAGAAAAATGCTCTACACAGTTTCGTACTTGAGTGTTGATAACTAACAGTAACCAGCACCCAGAGTCTTGTGATTTCTGTTATTCTTGGGCACAGTGTGAGAACCTAAAATGCAAAAGCCAGTTGAGGTCTACGTATTAGTTCTGAGGTATTTGTAATCATGAAGACTTAGCTTTTGTGTTCCTGCTTGCTCTTGTTTGTCACAGGTATTAGATGATCTTGTTTCTGTAAAAATCCATGACCTATAATTATTTACTTAGGTAAGGTGGAAGAGAGGCTTGTACCTTCTTTTCACTTTCCATTGAGTATGTAAGAGGTAGTTATTCATCTGCAGAGAATAAATGTCCAACATTTTGGATCTTTTGCTCATTTTATTTAGTTAAAGCAGACCATTAAAGAATGCTCTGTAAACATTTTTAAATTCCAGTTTTCACCGGGGAAGGAATATATGATATGAGTGGAATGCCAAAAAGAAAATAAATTCACCTCAAGTTCTTTGATTCCAATGAGAAATGTCTATCTTTTTAAATCAAGAGGAAGAATATTGTCAGCTCTCCCTTAGGTTTTTATATGTGGTTTTTCATTGATATTTTTTCCATTTTGTTTTGAGATTCCTGACCCGTGGTCTATAAGTAAGGAAAAAGGCACTTACGCTGCTTATTTATGTCTCCCCACTCCTACAAATTGAAATCACCCCCCCCTCCTTAACCTTGTTTTTCTGTCTGAGTCTTTCCCGAAACAAATAGATTCTAGGCCTTTATGGTATTAAATAAGGCTGTAAGGAATTTCAGGGGGTTATCTGCAGCAATCTGTCTTTTGGGGTTGTAGTGCAAAGGCCAAAGCCCATTACCATAAAGACCCTCTTAGAGGATGAAGGAGGAAGATACTAATTATGATAAAGGGGCTATAAAACTTTTAACCTCAACAGCATTTTTAGCCTCAAAACTAGAAAAATGAAAAGTGGATTAATTTTTGAAAAATCCCTAAAATAACGTATGTATGGTTTAAGATTTCAAAACAAGTAACTTTGATAGCACATTAGGAGATGACTAGGAAAGGCTAAGAATGCATGATGAGGAGCGTTACCAGATGTCTGCTGAGAAATTAAAATAGTATGTCTGTTCATTGACTCATTACCTTTCATATATTTGTCAAGCTAAAGCAGACTTCCTTTCCAAGCTAAGTGAGATTTCCTTTCAATGCGAAACAGAGTTGCTTTAACTCATCCCTAGTTTAGATGGGAAATAGTGTAGCTCCTGATTTGCTTCTTTCCTTTAAAACAGCACGGCTGTTAGATATTTAGGCAGATAACTCTTTGAAAAGTATTTGCACAGGACGTGACTCTGTTTATGGATATTGATAAATTTCCTCATGGATTTTGTAACAGTTCATCAAATCAGCATTGATTTTTACATTGAAGATTAGCATGAAGGGACACAAAATACTTCCAGTGGGTTGATCTGTAGAAGATGTTTGTGTATGGTATTAATAGCTTGACAGAGATTTGGGGAAAGTCCTGACAAGTACATCCCAGCCTCAGTGCTTACATAATTCCAGAACAAGAGAGTTATCTATCTTGAGAAAACAGGGAAATTAAGGATCTATACTCACATGTATTAATAGGGAGAGCATTTTCCTTTTCGCTGTTGGTGATTTGAAACGATACAATGATATGAGTGGAATTTTTTATTAATTTTTTTTGATTTAGTAATATTGTACAAATTGCTCTTTCCTTTAGGTTTTACTGTAAATATTAATCACCATGTCACTTCAAAGACTAGCCTTTTATCATTATATTAAATGACATACATGCATTGATAATTATAATTATATATCTGTATTTTATTAAAAAGTGCTTAAGAAATTATATATTAAAGTGTGTTACTAAACCCTTTTATGACTTTGGAGGGTAATCATTTAAAGTGTCTATAAGTGTTCTTCCAAGAATAAGCACACATATGAACACCCCAAACACAGATTTTGTGGCTTTTGATTACAAGGCATGGAGAAATGGGTCTGGCATTCATTTTTCATGTGTTAAATATAATTTCTTGGGGCCCTGACCATGTCATTGAAGGTGAAGCCCTGACAAATGTTGAACACATGAAAATTCAAATGTAAGAAGAGGAGGCCATGGTGGGGTATGTTTTGTTTCTGGTCCAGGGGAGAAGGGCAAGGATAACAAGAATGAGCTGCTTATACCACTGACCAGTGATGACAGATCACTTCTAGACCCCTTGACTGGAAAACATTCCAAGGGACATTGTGATGAGGTGAGGTTGTTGCTATCACAGCCAGTCACATTTTGAAAATTAACACTTGCTTCTATACAAGCTCCTTCCCAGAGGTCAACAGCTTTTCACAAGCAGGGCACCCACTTGCTGACCCCTGATTTCTGGAATGTAGGGGGTCAGGAGACTTTCGTGGCCCCCAGAAGAGACTGAAGCACAGTGTTGCTGATATAGCAAAGAAACACACTCACTGCTTACATTAATTAGTGAAATTTTGAGCAAAAGAAACCTCACCTTTAAAATGTGCATTCCTCTGGAGACATCACTCCCCAGGTTTAAACCTGTCAGCAACTCACACCTTAGTACGAATTAGATAAACAGAAGCTTTGGAGGGAGCCAGAGGTTTGATTAGAAGAAAAGAGTAATTTTTGGAGTAGGGCAATTCTGGGACGACTGGATGGGGAGGAGGAGGTGTAAGGAGAAGGATCTCTAAGCAAACTTGGTGTAAAGCCATTAAAAATAATCATTTCATGAGCTTCTTTAAGGAGTCATGGTAGAGTTGGTGGATGCTATGCTGAAGCTCTCTCTAATTAGACAGCTCTGTAAAGAATCCTTTCAAAGTGCAATCATGCTGGGTTTCCTCATGGGAAATTTATTGACTCATCTACATGGAGGTTTTCTAAAGCCTTCCATTGGAAATTAGATAATGTTATTAAGTTATTACCACTGTGTTTTAATATCCTTGATAATCATTCTTTAAAATATGTGCTTAGACAAGTTGAGAGTAAGGTTGAATCTGTGAACAGTTACATAGACATGCATGAATGCAGCCTTCTGGGAGCTCAGTATCAGTGGTGGAAATGAACAAATAATATATATTTAAGTAGAGAAACATCCAAGAGCTATAGTATCCATCTACATGCTTCAAGTAATTCATTTTCTTTCTTTCTTTCTTTCTTTCTTTTATTTTCGCAATTTGGTATGGTGAGAATATCATTTTCTTAGGAATTAGGGAGTTTGGTTTCAAACCACGGACTTCCCATTTATGATTTTGGGATAAAAACTTAACCAGTTTAGGTCTCAAGTTTTTTTTTTAAGGTGTGAAAGGAGTGGCTGGAATCAGAAATTTTACATTCCTTTCAGTTGTAAAATTCATATGACATTGTATAAATATTCAGCTTAGTAGGAAAATAGCTTTATAAAAATATATCTTTATAAAAATAGGTCTTTTGGAATATGATATAGATAAATAGATAAGCATATGTATACATATATCTATCTGTTTTTACAATGAGCATACCATAACCTTGACCAGGATTATTGATTATTTTAAATTTATTGGATTTCTTAGAATTTTTCTTTTAAATGGAACTATGCTATATTTGTTATAGTATGTAGGACATACTTTAGTAGTTGGAGGAATCTGAACTTAATGTATTTGCTACTTTATAATGAACAGAAAAAAAGATGTTAATAAAATTTCTTTTTCATGATGCTCTTATTGAATGTTATGAAATTATTTCACTTTGGAATAAGCATGGCATCTAGTAAAATATCTAGAGATCATTTCAGGTACATTCAAAATACATTTAAATTGTAATCCAGAAAACACTTGAATTTGTTTTTTTGAAGGGTTTTATTCATGCTGAGATTCAGATCAATAATTTAAAATAGTTGGTTATTCTGGAATTCATTGAATTTATTTTATTTTATTATTTTTTATTTTTTTTTAAAGATTTTATTTATTTATTTGACACAGAGAGAGAGAGAGAGATTACAAGTAGGCAGAGAGGCAGGCAGAGAGAGAGGAGGAAGCAGGCTCCCTGCTGAGCAGGGAGCCCGATGCGGGCCTCGATCCCAGGACCCTGAGATCATGACCTGAGCCGAAGGCAGAGGCTTTAACCCACTGAGCCACCCAGGCGCCCTGGAATTCATTGAATTTATACAAGGTTGAATCTTCATACATATTCTAAATTAAATTTTAGATTATACTATATTAGATTACTATATTTAGATTATACTATATTTATTTTAGATTATACTATATACATATTTTTAAATTATACTAATCAGGTCACTAAAATAATTTAATAAAGTAAAAACATTTTTCTGAATAACAGCTTTGTTGAGGCATAATTCACAAACCATACAATTCACCTAATTAAAGTGAGAAATTCGATGTGGTTTTTTTTTTTTTTGTATATTCAGATTTGTGCAACCATCACCACAATCAATTTTAGAACATTTTCCTCACCCTGCAGAAACCTCCATGCCCATTAACAGTCACCCCACTTTTCCCTGCACTCCTTTACCCCAAAGTCCTAGGCAACCACTAATCTACTTTCTGTCTACAGATTATTTCAGACATCTCATGTAAATGGAATTACACAATATGTGGTCCTTTGTGATGGGCTTCTTTCACTTAACAATGTTTTCAAAGTTCCTTTGTGCTGTAGCATGGATCAGTATTTAAATTTTTTAAATTGCTTAAATTAAAAAAAAATAAGATTCCACTGTAGGTAATTTCCACATTTTATTTATCCATTCATCCGATGAACTTTGGGTTGTTTCCATTTTTTTGGCAATTATGAATAATGCTGTTAAAAACATTGGTGTACAAGTGTTGATGTGGGCTTATGTTTTCCTTTCTCTTGGGTATATTCTAGGAATGAAATTGCTAAGTCCTCTTGTAATGTTTTGTGGAACTTCCAAACCATTTTTCAAAGTGGTTGCGCCATTCTACATCCTGACCAGCAATGTGTGAGGGTTCTGAATTCTTCATATCCTTACTAACAGTAGTTAGTCTTTTTGATTATAGGCATCCTAGTGGGTATAAAATGGTATCTCACTGTGGTTTTGATTTGCATTTCCCTGATGACTGATGATGTTGAGCACCTTCTCCAGCACTTTATTGGCATTCATATATCTTCTTTGGAGAAATGTCTATTCAGATCCTTTGCCCATTTTTTTATTGTGTTGTCTTTTAACTACTGAGGTATAGGAGTTCTTTATACATTCTATATAGTGTCATCAGATATATGATTTACAGATATCTTCTCCCATTCCATGGGTTGTCTTTTAGCTTTACTGATGATGTCTTTGCATTACAAAATTTTTTAATTTTGAAGAGATTCAATTTACCTGTTTATTTCTTTTGTTGCTTGTGCTTTTAGAGTGAGGGACAAGACATTTTAAAACTTTCAAAATTCACCTTTTCACATTCTTAGTAGAAGTAGTAGTAACAGGAGCACGTTTTATTTTATTTTATTAATATTATTTTTAATATAAATTCTAGTTAGTTTACATATAGCTCAATATTTGTTCAGGAGTAGAGTTCAGTGGTTCATCAGATAACACCCAGGGTTCATCATAAGTGCCCTTCTTAATACTCATCACCCATCTATCTCATCCGCCACCCACCTCCCTCCATCAACCCTCAGTTTGTTCTCTATAGTTATGAGTCTCTCACGCTTTGTTTCCCTCTCTCTCCCTCCTCCCAAATGTTCATGTTTTTTTTCTTTCTTTCTTTCTTTTTTTTTTTTAAGATTTATTTATTTCTTTAAGAGAGAAAGAGGGAAAGAGGGAAAGAGAGTGTGAGCAGGGGGAGGGGTAGAGGGAGAGGGAGAGAGAGAATCTCCAGCAGGGTTCCCACTGAGAACAGAACCTTATGTGGGGTTCGATCTCATGACCCTGAGATCATGACCTGAGCCACAAGAGTTGGGCATTTAACTGACTGAGCCACTCAGGCACCCCCTATCCACTTTGTTTTTTAAATTCTACACGTGAGTGAAATCATATGGTATTTGTCCTTCTCTGATTGACTTATTTTGCTTAGCATAATATACTCTAGCTCCACCCACATCATCGCAAATGGAAAAATTCTGTTCTTTTTTTCCATTGTGTGTGTGTGTGTGTGTGTGTGTGCACCACATCTTCTTTATTTTTTCATCAGTTGATGGGGATTTGGGCTCTTTCCATAGTTTGGCTATTGTTGACAATATGCTGCTATAAACATCCACATGCATGCACTCTTTTGAAAGTATATTTGTAGGCTTGGGTAAATACCCAGTAGTGCAATTGCTGGATCATAGGATAGTTCTGTTTTTAGCTTTTTGAAGCACCTCCATGCTGTTTTCCAGAGTGGCTGCACCAGTCTGCATTCCCACCAACAGTGTAAGAGGGTTCCCCTTTCTCCACATCCTTGCCAATATCTCTTGTCTCCTGTGTTGTTGATTTAACCATTCTGACCAGTGTGAGGTGGTAGCTCATCGTGGTTTTGATTCATATTTCCCTGATGATGAGTGAAGTTGAGCACCTTTTCATGTGTCTTTTAGCCATCTGGATAGAGATAGACGTGCATTCTAGAAGTGATTTTAGGGTGTACAGATTCAATAGTACTTGATAAGTTACACCACCTCCCAGTACACCTGAAATGTTCTTGGGTAAATAATTATACATCCTTCAGTATCTTAAGAGTAAGGTAAAAGGATCATGAAATTTTTATTATCATAGCAAAAGTTTTGCACTTTCGAAATTTTTTAATCGGTAAGTATTTACTGAGCATCTACTATTTGCTTGGCATTAGATGTCAGCTAAAGCAGCGAAAAAACTTTTGGTGTCTTCAAATGCCTTGTAAAAGTTGAAATGCTGGTTTCCTGGAAAAACCTCCTTACAGGAATATATCAGAGTTGGCAGGAACAAAAGTGTTGCCTCTTGGCTCCTCTATGAGTTGGTGCCCTTGCCCTTATTACAATGTTACAGATCCCAGATGGTCACTGCAGAATGCTTGCTCCTGTGCCAAGGTACAACAGGGATGCATTATCGCCTTAACTCTGAGTTTGTTTTGTGGTTTTCTTTGGAAACCCTAACATCATTTAAATGCAATTTTTTCAATTTGGCTCTGTTTACAGAACTGTAATAAGATATTTCTCTATTAATAGCAGGAAGGGAAAACCTCGCTTGTTTAGGGTTTTGGAAAACTCCTGCACATTTTTCTTAAAGGCATTTGGTGAAATGGATTGCAGGAGATTTGCGGATTCCTTTTTCTTAATTTGTCTAAATGAATTTCAAGGGAAAATTAGGTAAACTGTATGTTTTTCAAATAAAATAGAAGCTCTCACTCCACAACAATAAAGAGAATGTTAAAGGAACTTCCATCAAGGAATGTTACAAGGTTCCAATAGTGCCTTACCCTAGGGAAGGTTGGCTCAGAATGAAAGAGCATCAAGGTGGGTCCCTGATAGCTTGCGCTCTTTTATCTTTCTGAAGTTGATAACCTTGTTGTGTGGGGAAAAGAGGAATTAGAAATTGTGTATGTTTAAGTGTTCTGTCTACTCAGTTTTACCTTAAGGAAATACACAAATTTAGAGCCAGAAGATCCTGAGAGTTCAAGTAGGAGAGTTGTGTGTGGAGAAGCAAGTGACCTTCAGAGGTGACCCACGCTGACCCACCCAAAAGCTTTGGACAAGACATTCAGCAAATTCAGTGGTAGTCTCCAATGACAGCAAACATTATCAAATTTCCTTGTCTTTTCTTCATGTTTTTCCCTCACTCCTCAATATCCTTCAAACCTACATTCTCATCTTTTCAAAGACTTACTCAAGTCTTTCTTCAGTGGAATTTCTCTAATTTCCATTCCGTCCATCGTTCTTTCCTCAGTGGAAATAAACTCTGCCTCTGAAATATTTTCACAGCACTCTGTGCATACTTCTTTTAAAGGAATATACCTCAACATCTGCTTTTCACCTAGGTCAACTAGCCCAGCTACAATGGGAGAGCTACAAAGAGAGGGAGCTCTATCTCTCTCCTTCTCTTTTTTTGGGGAGGAGGGAGCACAGCATATAGTAAAGATAAAAAGTGATTAATGAAGGAATGGATACATGAATACATGTGTCAGTAAATGGACAAAATAAAAAATTTGGAGATTTTGTAGGTCTGGGTAGATTTGGTGAGCTGCCAATTATCAATGGAGTTGCAAAGGACTGTGGTTTCCTCACAGAAGAAAGAAGATTTATCTCCCTCTTTTCTCTTACTTTCTTTCCTTCTACTTCTTTCCTTTCCCTTCCTTCCTTCCTTCCTTCCTTCCTTCCTTCCTTCCTTCCTTCCTTCCTTCCTTCCTCTGCTTGAGCTGAATTGTATGAAGAGAGGATTGTAGCTAACACCAAATTAAGATGCTCCTCCCCAAACTATAGGTATTTTATTATGACTATCTCTGAAAACTATTAGGATGTTATGTGAATTCAAAGGAGAGATACTACTAAGAAAAGAATGTGTTACATGCAGCTTGGAGATCACTCAGTGTAGGGAGTTTCTGTGGGCTGAAGCCATGGTTTTAGGAATTGACTATTTCTGTTGCAGGCACCTTCTAGAGTCTAGTCTAGAAATCACAGGGGGGAAGTGAAGCCTTCTACATCCTGTCATCGAGCTAGCCGCAGATGTATTGTTGATTGTAGCGAGATGGTCAGGCTGATGGAGAAGCCCAGGCTTCACAGGAGATGGGCGTATTATGTCTCGGGAGTCATGGGCCCAGTGGCTCTAAAGGGATTGCTGTATTAGGTTACTAACATGCTTACTTCCATGTTACTAGTTGTACATCTGTGCAAGTGAGCTGATACTGTGGTAAATATCATTTCATCTAGAAAAAGTCCTTATTTTATAATATAAAAAATAAAATTGCAGAAGAGGAACTAGAGATCTCTTGATCTCCCATGGATTAGGGATTTTGTGTCAGGAAAAAATATGTTTTCTCTCTTGGTGGAGACCCAAGATACTTTGGAGAAAATCTTCTTTGCTCTGAGAAAAACCGTAATAATGGGAATAATGGGCATATTCTAGTGGTAAGATCCACCCTAAGAGGTTGGGGGCGGAATAGGGATAGATGGGGGGAAAGAGTATCCATACAGAAAGAGGCCCTACTAAGTTCACAGAGTATCTCTTACCTAGTTCTGCTTTGGGTCTACCAGATATCTCCCCAGATTGATAAAATTATATTTTGTGTCTGTTTTTTCCTGTTTTCTATGTGAATGTGTAAAGCATCTTTCAGAACCCGGGGAGAAGGTTGTGAATGACAGCCTGAGTTCCTGACCCATTTGCTGGATTATTTACATGAAGTTTACTCATTCATTCATCTCTGGATTTAGAATTTGTCGAGTGCTTGCCCCATGACTGATTCTGCTGCAAGAGATGTGGTGATGAGCAAGAAATAGTTGTTCTTTTTGGGCGTAGCTGGGAGCCTCATGAGAGGGTCACATAGTCAAGATGCAACATAGTAAATGTTAAAATAGTGGTAGTACCAAGAGTACCAAGAGGTAGTACCAAGGGAACACTGGAGGATGTGAGTAAGATGATATGGCAGGGAGGAGAGGGATCAAGGAAAGCTGTGAAGACAAGGCTCTATTTGACAAAAGTCTGGAGGGCTGGGGAAAATGGAGGATGTGAGTGATGAATCACTAAATTCTACTCTTGAAACCAATATTTCACTATATGTTAACCAATTGAATTTAAATAAAAATTTGGAAAAAAATGGGTAATAGTCCAATGGAACTTTCTGCAACAACATAAATACTCTCTATCTGCATTGTCCCATATAGTAGTCACAAGTGTCTAGCGCTTGAAATGAGGCAAATATGATAAGGGACTGATTTTTAAATGTTATTTAATACTAGTTATTTCAAGTTTAAATAGCCATATGTGGCTAGGGGCTACCATGTTGGACAGTGAAGCTCCAGGAAACTCAGCAAGGCAGAAAGTAATGCACGTCCTAAAAGAAGTCTGGATAATGGGCAATGGACATTAGGTTACTAACATGCTTACTTCCATGTATGTAGTTCACCTCCTGTGAGATGATGATTCTGGAGGGTTATTGTGAGTAGGTGGTGACTTTGTGGTCACTAAAAGTTGACTAATACCATGTGACTCTACCAGGCAACTCATTCATGAACCCCTTTGCAATTCTCCTTCTGTTCTTCAAACAGCTGGTCATATTCTACAAGCACCCAGCAATGACCCAGGCCTCACGTTATTTCCCTTCTCTCAGGCAGAGGCCAAGAGGGTATCTACTGGGGAGTGTACGCCTTGTAATTCCCCTTGACAAAGTTTGCTTTGGGAAGAGCACTTATTAGGTCTCAAGCAGAGAGGGTTGTTTTTGGGCTCAGTGGTCACCTTCCAGGTGACCTTCCAGGGTGACTGCCACCCTGGCCTCTTTCTCTCCCCGCCCCCTCTGGGCAGTACCTTCCGTAGAAGTGCAGTACAGAGTAAAGTGTTCTGTGGTGTCACCTCATCCTCTTCTCTTGTCAAGCCAGACTAAAGCCCAGGTAATCATTTATTGGTGAATGTGATTCTTTGTCTTGCTTTACTCCCATCAAACGAATTAAGAAGACACTCTCAGGGAAAGGTGGGGACAAACTAATGCAGAATTTTCATATGAGGTATAGAAAAACAGCTAGAGTTTGTGCAGCATTTTCTAGTACATACTGCATATTCACCTACATGATTTCAGTTACAACATACATGATTTCTTTACAACAATCAATCCCATGAGATTGCTTTGCTCCTTACTTTATAAGTGAAGAAACCGGAACTTGCAAAAGTTAAGGAGTCACCCATGGTCATCCCCGTGAAGTGACAGTCTGGGGCTCAGCCTTAGTCTTCTATGCTTAAATGGGGTCTAGCATGTGGAAGATAGGAGATTAAGGCAGTAATAATGATTGTGGAAAAATCCTGACTGGGAGGGGAGGAACAGAGAGGAGAAGGGGAAGGAAGGGAAGAGAGGAAAGAAGGTTCTTCTTGCTGATTTTAACTAAAACACAAAGCTCCTGTTGGAGAAAGCAATTGCTTGGCAAGAGCAATCACCAAAACATATCTTTCAACACAACCTCCTCTTTCTACCTGCTCCATGAACAGCCCCCACCATGAATGGGTAACCGAAGGATTTGGAGCTGGGGAGAAGCCAGTGGGAAAGTCTAAGTTATGTTAAGAGTAGTTAAAAGGATAAACTGAGGCATATTGAATATTTTAAGAGTTTGAGCAAAAATCAATTCTAAATGGACAGTACCAAATTGGAAATGGTTAGGAGCACTCTGTAGACAGGAACTTGGTGACAGACTTTTATAGAGGAGAGGCAGAAGCCAAGTAAGGAAATTATTGATTGAATGTAGCTTAAAGCCTAGTGGGCTGTTTGTGTTTGGTTGTCCTCAGTGTTTTGATTTCCTAACTGTAGAGCTTTACAGGCTCAGTTTTTGGTCTCCTTGTGTAGCTTGCCACAGAATTAGGGCCATGTCAGTCCAATGGCCTCTTTAGTCAACAAAGTTTACTACTAGAGATTGGAAAGAGGACACATGAAACTGTCAGCTGTCCCTCCTATGATCCTCTGGAAACATGTATCCAAAACTTCAAAATGCTATGGGAAATGATTGTTAAGAGTCAGGTCTTCATTTGAGAAGATTGTTTTTTCTATGCCTCTTAAAAGAAGGAGCAAATATATCGAGACAGTGAAAATCAGAGAAGAAGAATGATATCAACTTGTTCCTTGAAGGGAAAGTTTACCTTGTGCCAAAGTTCTCTGATCTTGGAGCTGTCTTAGCTGAAAGAAGACCCTGCCAGCTTGAAACTTAAATCTTAAGATTGTTTGATGTCATTGCCTAGTATTCTGTTAGCATGAATTGTGATCCCAAGTCTCCTTGACATATTTTAATTTCCAAATTAACAAATATTTATGGCCATGATTTGTGAAGCAGGCATCCTTCTGGGCACTAGGGACACTGTGATGAATAAGACACAGAATGGGCTGAACACAGTATCTGATCGAAGAGAGGGAACAGACATTCACCAACTCAAATGAATATAAAAGTCACCACAGTGTACGTGGTCTCCATGAAAAGGGCATCAAGGGTGTTAGGGGAGCACATCCTAGGAAGAGCGTGATTGAAGGAAGGAATACTCTCGGTCTTGATTTCAAGTTTTAGGCTTAGACTTTCCACACACACACTTGTGCCCTGGACACACTATACTGCTGCCCCTCATACAGTGTGAGTTGTATGGGCTTCCCACATCTCTCATTTCTGCAAATCAACTACACTTGAGAGATTGCTTGGCCAGGAAGGGATTGGGAACATCTCTTGTGCAATGGCCAGAGAATGGCATTAAAAACATGAGCCCCAGGGCGCCTGGGTCGCTCAGTGGGTTAAACCTCTGCCTTCGGTTTGGGTCATAATCTCAGGGTCCGGGGATCAAGCCCCGAATCGGGCTCTCTGCTCAGTGGGGAACCTGCTTCTCCCTCTCCCTCTCCCTCTGCCTGCCTCTCTGCCTCCTTGTGATCTCTCTCTCTCTCTGTAAAATAAATAAATAGAAATCTTAAACAAAACAAGACAAAACAAAACCCACGAGCCTGCTCAGCAAATGAGCTGGACACACAGATGCAACTGGTATGTGTTTGCTTCTCGCTTGTCTGCTAACTAGCAAGCCTCTGATTCTCTCAGCAATCATGACAGCCTCTCAAAATTATTTAATAAGTCACTAAAAGTAAGTCGCTAAAGTAAGTCTGTTAGACCTTAAGTAAGGAAGAAGGGAAGATTATTTTATTTACTGGCAAGAGGGTACAGAGAGATTTCATCATTTCTGTAACTGAATGTTGTTCACCTATAAAAAACCAAGTGATTTATATTTTAAAACAGTTACTTAAATGAGGGAATGTATCAATTTCATCCAGGCATCCTCTGTGTTAGAAGGGAGAGCAGAGGACAACTTATTATTTACCAAGGACAAGGAAGTCCTTAGGAGCCTACCTCTGGGACCCAAAATAAACTGAGGGCACAAGCTCTTTACTATCTCCCCAACCTCTGTCTCTCTGTCTCTGTCTCTCTGTCTCTCTGTCTCTCTGTCTCTCTCTCTCTATATATATAAATGATATGTAATTTTGTGGAGTCAAACATGTGTTGTCATTTTTGGAACCACTAAGAACAAAACATGATGCTAATTAAACGTGATACAAGGACTTATCCATGATCTTGTGTGACATATGAATGTCTTGTTGCTTTGCAATTTCTTCTGTCATCCATTGCGTTGTTAGGCATGCAATAGGCTATTTTCCTTTTTAGAGGGAGAGAGAGGGGTGGGGAAGGGGGAGAGGTAGAGGGAGAGAGAGAATCTCAAGTAGGCTCCATGCCCAGTGCAGAGCCCGGATGCAGGGCTCAATCTAATGACCCTGAGATCATGAACTGAGCCGAAATCAAGAGTCAGACGCTTAACCTACTGATCCACTCAGCGCCCCTTTGAACACGTCTTCAGCAGACTATAAGGTGGCTTATACTTGTTTAGTCCTATCAAGCACTTGGGTATTGCTTTGAAAGGGCACATGGAATTGATGTCACTCATCCACTGATGACTTTATACTGTCAATTTATACCCCACCTTTCTGTCCCTGTGCCTTTTTACATGCACAATAGCCTTTTGTTTCAATATTGTATTCTTAAGTAGTCTTTTTTTTTTTAAAGATTTTATTTATTTATTTGACAGAGAGAGAGATCACAAGTAGGCAGAGGCAGGCAGAGAGAGAGGGGGAAGCAGGCTCCTTGCCCAGCAGGGAGCCCTATATGGGCCTCGATCCCAGGATCCTGAGATCATGCCCTGAGCCGAAGGCGGAGGCTTTAACCCACTGAGCCACCCAGGCGCCCTTAAGTAGTCTTCTTGAAGACATAATATTTTGCAGTGAAACTCAACCCTTATTGTACCAACAGTGCACAGAACTCAAAGGAAATGATTAAAGTCGGACCAGCATGGCTGAATGGGTACACAACTCGCAGGCAACCTTATTATAGAAGCTCCCTCTAAGATGCCATCAACTCTGAGAAACATTTCTGTTTGGAAGATGTTAAAAATGAAACGAAAAAGTTACATATCCTCATATCTTTGAAATATGGTATATTATAAGCTACTTAGAATATTTTATAGAATCTTTATGGAAAGTCTTCTCTCTGAAAGTTCAGTGGAAATAAAATTCACTGTGGTATTTGCTCTCAGTTTGCTTGTGCCCCCCTACCCCTGGCTGCCATCCAGTCCCCCTCTACCTCCACTTTGCCTCTTCATCTCTCCAAGACTTCTCTTGCCTTCTAAGAAAGTGGAAGCTTTGCAGATACCTCAGAGGTGTTGTCACATCCCTAAACCTGTTGCCCAGATTTTTAACGAAGCTCAGGGAAAGAGGCACCTCCAGTAAATGCTGAACAGCTTTCCTTCCTGCTCTGTGAACACTTGGCAGAAGCGTTGATGACAGTTGCAAGAATGTGAAGCACAGCAGTATTCTTTACAGCAGTTTAATCTGTGTCATCAAATCCCCAGAAACCATGATTAATAGCAGCACTTGAGTTTGTTCTCAAGTTGTATATTTGGCAGCAGTGAACTTTGATCTACGGTTTCACTTTAAAGAATCGTTATGACACAAACTTTTCTGTAATCCTTCCATCTAATTAAGCTCCACGCAGATACCATGTAAGGGAGCATTTCATGCCATTGCTGTAAGCTGTGTGTTTATTACACCATTTTAAGCACCTTCGTAAGGGGAGGGAGCGTGTGTGTCATGTCCGGGCATTGGGTAGCCAGGGTCTCACAGAGCAATCTCATCAGTCAGAAGTAGCCAGTGCACTGTTTGGATTAGGAACAGAGACTGGAAAACGAAACCTATAGGGAACTGTGAGCCAGTGATTTGATCTCAGATAAAATTATTTTCCTTTCGTATAGTAAGATGGGCTAAATTAGTAGTCTCTCAATTTTCCCCCTTCTTTCTCTCCCTGCATTTCAATAGAAACTAGTGTAGAAACTACTCTTTTTATTCCCTTTATAATTATTCTCCAGAGCATCGCTGCCCAATAGGAACATAAAATGAACCACATGTCAATCTAAATTTTCTGGTAGCCAAATAAAAAAAAAAAGAAATAGGTGAACTTAATATTAATAAAATATTCTATTTAACTCAGTATATCCTAAGTATTATTATTTAGACATGTAATTAATATAATAATTATTAGTGGGGGATTTTACTTTTTTTTTTGTACTAAGTTTTTGAACTCCAGTGTCGATTTTATACTTAACAGCACACCTCAATTTGGATGCTAAATCTTCAGTGTAGTCTTTCCAAAACCATAAGATTTTATTTAATGGAAAAATATATTACATTGCTTCTGTTTTTAAATTTAAACTTAATAAAGTTTGAGTAAAATTAAAAATTTACTTCTGCAATAACATTAGCCACATTTCAAGTGCTCAGTGGCCACAGGTGCCTACTGGCTACCATATTAGCATAGTTCTCAATCAGTGAGAGCCAGAGCCCTGTGATTTGGGGATTTAATTTAATTCTGTTAAACACTTGAGCAGATTGAGTCTTATTCCTGAATTATTAGGAAAATGAAAAGTATGAGCATTGAGATCCCTAGGAGGACCTGTATGGGTCTTAGAGCTAAAAGGGCATTTTTTTCTTTAGGAAGTAAGGACCGAAAAGAGAAGTTCAGAGAAGCAGAACACAGGATCATTGTAAGCAGTTAGTTAAGAAGTAGTAGCCATTATTATGAACTTGGTAACTTTTTATTGACCAGATGAATTAAAATCCTTGAAGTCACAGAATTGGGTTAGCACATAACAGGTACTTAGAAAGTGTTAATGTCCTTTACTTTCCTCATATCCACTGTAGTATCCGTATAATACTTCATCAGCTAAAGGATAAAAACAACTCATTTATCCTTATGGGCAGCTAATGGTTGTGACTCAGGATGGATTTCCATAAAGACAGCCATTGGATAATTGTTGGAGAAAAGAGGAATTTCTTTTATACTTTATGAAAATGATTATTGGTTTATAACAAGCCTCAGGTATACTTGGTGTGCTAGAGTTGAATGTATTTTGAACAGACACAGTTGAAAGTGGATTTTGGATTTATTTTTCCTTGTGATAGAAGTGGAGGGGGTCAGGATGGGGCAAGTGGTATAGAAACAAAGAAAACTGACCTGTGGAGACTTGTGGGCTGGACCATGGAAAGGTTCTGAGTGTGGCTGGACCGCTATTGCTCAGACAGCAGAGCTTTGTTCCCAGCCTGAGTCTTCCCTGGATGGACGTCTTTGGCTTCTTTCTCTGCCACATGGTTTTAGATGCAGTCCAGGCTTCCCAAGAGGGCACCATGCCAAGGTTTCTAGGCTGAAGGACAAGATAGCAACTTCTGATGGAAGTGTGCCTGGTCTGCGTGACGGAGCGAGTTAATTAAGGATGTTCAAAGTACTAAACTACCATCAGCTGTAATGGTTACAGAAACCGAGTCTCCATGAAGAACATTGAAGTAATGGAAATCCAATAAAAAGCAAAGTTGAGTTGGCATTAGATAAGGGGAAAAGGCAGCTAGCTATCAAAGAGGAAGCTGGACTTCATGTCTGTTTAGCTGACCCACCATAAACTTCAAGAAAAATCTGTTGGGCCCTGACACCATCTTTCCTCCCAAAGTGAAAATAGGTTGGATAAGGAGGATTATCACTGTGGCTTCCAGAGACTCTGATCTCTTTCTGCTGTTGCTGAATTTTGAAGAAGAAGAGGAAAAAAATGTTCTGTTGCCAAAGTGACTCATTTATGGGCTTCTGCATCGAGATGATTCTGTAAGTTCCTGAAACATGTGAACTGAACTATTTCACCGGGATGAATGTTACTTTGAGAGATCGGAACAAAGGCCCTAGCCCTGTGAGGATTACGGTCCTGTTAAAGTTGTTCTTTAATTTCTCCCGCTCTGTTGGTGTCTTTGCCTTGCCTTTTTCAGGCACAAAGAACTGTGTTCATGGGCCTTTAAGAAAACTGTTTTCTTCCTGAGTTCTTTGAAATTTGGTCTTCATGTTGATTCCATTACAGGTATGTCTGTTTTCCTGAGTAAACAGCCTGGGGTTTCTTGTTAGCCCACCCCTCTTCTATCAAGCAGTGAGGAGCAGGCTTTTTCGGGCACTGGGAAGCATCTCTGGCTTGGAAGGAAGAAAGGCAGAGAGAGCCGGGAAGTTTCTTCTCGTCCTTCTTCCTGGTGCAGGCCATTCCTTCGCCACACTCCTCCCTAACTACTGGGCAGCCAGTGTTAATAATCACAACGGCTCCTTGTCGCACACTCCCCATGTTGCAGAAACTATTAAGTCCTTTACTTACTTTACTTGGTGTTGCTTATGTCTCTGGGCTAGGAAGGAGGCAACACTGTGACTCCCCTGTTATGTCTGAGGAAACTCAGACTCAACCAGATTAAGTAATTTCCCGAAGTTACACAGCTAGTGAGTACTCAAGACAAAATTCATAGCAGGTCTGATTTGGCCCAAACCTACTTTATCAAGGGTTCTTAAATGTTAATTGGCACTGGGACATCAGAGCCTTAATTCCAGGACCCTCCGCCCCAGAACTTCCTCTACTGACTGACTTCTCTCCAGGCTCCGAGGCTTCCTTTTCCTTTTCTATTTTACAGGTACAACATGTACTTTGGGTCCTGCTGCTGCTTGTGTTTTGGGAGTAGAGTGCTTCCAAACTTTGTAATACATAAAAGGTTGGCAAAGGAAGCTTATGTTGATTAAAAGTTACACACAAAAAGTTGGAAAAACAACTTTGGAATCAGGAAGTCCAGGACACAGTTTGGCCAAGTGAGGACTGAAAAGAGAAGGATGCAGAAATAAGAGTGGGAAGTTTTAGTTTTCACATTTGATGACTTCGGTTCTGAAATAACACCTTTCGTGCACACGCATGTGTGTGTGTGTGTGTGTGCACACATACATGTGTTTCAAAGGAGGAGTTACTTACATAATACTTTGTGTGTCAAGTAGAATTCTAAATGCATCATACATAATTTAACACATTTGTGCTTAACAACAAACCTGTACTAGGCTATTAACACTATTATGATCTCCATCTTATAGACCTGGATGCTGCATATCAAAGAGAGATTAAGTAACATACCCAAGGTCCCACAACCTGTGAATGGAAAAGTCAGGATTTGCACCCAAGAGTTCTGGCTCCAGAAACCACGTTCCTCGTCACCCTGCTATTCGACCTTTTGCACTAGGCTAGAGAATTTTAGGATTTCCCGAGCACCTCATAAATGCTTTCCAAGGCATCTGAGCAGTAAGTGAGGCTCTCTTACCCCCAGTTCATTCCCAGACCTTCTCTCTATCCAGTACTCTGTCTGTTTTTTGTCATGCATGGTAGTTTCGCCATAATATTTGTTGAACAAATGGATATTCTAGAAGGGAAATGGAAAAAGTGTGTTTAAATATCGTGATACTGGGAATCGGTACTGGCAAACTGTGACACTAGGGATGGATAGTCTTAATTCTCAGCTGTAGGACACAATCTTCCCACTTCCTCACTGCACCCGCACACACAATGCAATATCTAGTTTCCAACTGGCATACTACCCAAAACCAACTGATAAGTGTCAAGTTCTTGCACAAATGCCTCCCTTGAGAGTTTCTTGCTGAGAAAGAATAAGTGTCGTGTTCATGGATTGGCAAGAGGTGTTTCTTATTTTTATACTCTTTTGGGGCTCACCTGCCCAGGTCCCAGCTCAAACCCTCAGAGCCCTAGCAGACAGAGGATGACGGTCCAACAGTGTCCCTCAGGTTCCCCAGCTGAGTGGGGCCCTCCACGGTGACCGAGGACAAAATGTGTGAGCCAAAACACATGAGCTCTGAATGCTGCCTGTTTCTTTCCCCACAGCTCTGTAAAATCAAAGTTTGAGGCACCGCAGGAGCTCTTTTTAAATGTCCTGGCCAGCTTGCTGCAGCCCAGATGTTGTTCCACTCACTGCACTACAAGCTCCAATAATCGCATGACTTGTGCCCCCCGGCTGCACACGCACTCGCGTCCACTGGCACGGCTCCATAGATGTTACAGATGCCACAGCTCATTTCTTTGAAGTCAGGGTGTTTTTTAAAAAAACACCTCTTTCGACAGATTTGGCCCAACTTCTCATTATATAAGCTGATCTGTTGGAACATCTGTCACCAATGCGGCTCCGGCCCCCATCCTCCACTGAAGTATAATAACTTAACATTAATAAATAATGAGGCAGTGCTGAGTTTAACGCACATATTATGAGGCATGGAGGCTAAAATGGCAGCCTTTCATCTTTCAGGAAGACCGAAAGCCCGGATTAAGCAAACAAGGGAAAAACAGCTAGGGCCCATATGAAAACGTCCAACTATGGCTCACTTAAAAAAAAATTATAATGTACCTCGCATAATTGACTGTCTCTTAATAATACAGATTGACACAGGTTAATGGGAAGGGCTGGAGCTTCATAGTTGGGTGCAGAATAACATGGTAACTTTCATTCTGCACCTTCTTGCTTACCACTTCTCTAAATGCCTTCTTCTCCCAGAGAGAGTGTTTTCGTAGCAGCAACAGTGATTATAATTCAGTATTGCGTTGACCCTACCATCAAGAATTATGCCTTAGTGCTGTTGAATGCCCAGGTGACACCAACACATGAGAAGCTCCTTGGTGCTGTGAAGGTTTGCTCCGTGTTCTGCTGAGGGGCTTGCATACCTGTTATGTGAATATCTTCTGGGCATATGGGGGTGAATGCTCTTTGTGCAAATAGAAAAGGAGGTGGAATCTGGTTATGCTGTTGTGTGAAATCCAGAGGTTTTAAAATTCAAATATGTTTCCATATATTAATGGCCAGAGATAACCTAACATCAAAGAAAGATGGTGAACAAGATGTGGTTCCAGCTTTTGTTTCTCAGTGGGCGCGTGCACACGCGCACGCACGCGCACACACAAATGTGCACTCTCCTGCCCTGTACTTATGTGCCGAGATTCCGCCTGTCTTTTGCATCATGAGAGCTCTCCAAAGCCAGAGACAGCGTCTGTCTGGTGGAGCCTGTACAGCTCCAACTTTGTGTCATGCACATGGATGCTTAATAAATATTTAATGACAAAGGAAACGGTGCTGTAAGTGCGGACGGCTGCTATTATTCCCACTTCAGAGATGAATGAATGGAAGGAGAGAGATGAATTGTCTTGAAGCCCACAGGGTGAGTCAGTCTCAAGATGCAGCGGGTGCCTGGGTGGCTCAGTGGGTTAAAGCCTCTGCCTTCAGCTCAGGTCATGATCTCAGGGTCCTGGGATCGAGGCCTGCATCGGGCTCCCTGCTCAGTGGGGAGCCTGCTTCCTCCTCTCTCTCTCTCTGCCTGCCCTTCTGCCTACTTGTGATCTGATCTCTCTCTCTGTGTCAAATAAATAAATAAAATCTTTATAAAAAAAAAAGATGCAGCTTGGAAGGCCGAGTCCCTGGACGGTGCCTGGACTCTGCCATTTCTTCAGATATGGGCATGGAACACTTATCTTTGGGGTTGGGTCAGAAGCATGCAATACTTAAAACAAAAACCACGGAACTCTGGGAGCTTACATTTTAAACAGAAGATAGTGCAGAAGCCATAAGTAAAGTTAACAAAAAGTGACACCGGCCCAAATCAGTAGACACTGGTGACAAAGTGGAAGAAGGAAGGGAAGCTTCTCTGCTGGTGCCAAGACCAGGAGGGACTTCTCCTTAGTTCCTTTAAGAAACCCTGTCATGTAGTTCAGTGTACTTATGAAAAAGACTCCCATTTCCTTCTCCCGTCAACAGTCCAGCCTCATTTACCAGAGTTCGTAGAGAATGTGACTCACTCAAGTCATGGGCTGGATCACAAAGACAATTGTTCCCACCCATCTTCATCTCTAGATTCGACCTATCTGAAAGCAACTGAGATAATTTTTAAAAAATACCACCCTTGCGTTTATTTTCCAT
Organism: Ailurus styani; assembly: GCA_002007465.1. NCBI lineage: Eukaryota > Metazoa > Chordata > Mammalia > Carnivora > Ailuridae > Ailurus > Ailurus styani. The sequence continues at coordinate 326,450 of LNAC01000470.1, read as the reverse complement.
TTTCATGCAGATACTCATGTAGAAACGGATTTATATTAGTTCTGATTCTTTCCCTTCCAGACTGAGGCTATGCAAATATTGGTATGATTTTTGTTTGATTCAATGCAAAAATATCAGTCACCTTACTGTGCTTGGGCTCAAGCTGTTTGCTAAAGTGCTGGATAATTTTGACATTCTTTTTTTTCCCCCCGAATGAAGTTAATTAGAAGGAATAGCTGAGTAGTCAATGTTCTAGTACCTTAACCCATTTGGTAGATCACCTTCTGTTTCTTAAAAGTTCGTGATTTGGTCTTAAAACTCAGAAAGGAGAGCACAAAGATTATAAAACATATTTATATCTAGACGTAATGATTTGGAATATTTGATAACCGATCTGTCTAGAGTTGACTTGTTATAACAAAATCCTGTGGAACTTCACAGGCTACCGTGCAGAGCTTGGCTGTGCATCACTGTAGTAGTCTAACTCTTGTCACCAAAATACATTGTCCTTCTTCGAAGTATTGGCTTGGGGCTCTTTGGGAGACAGTGCAAGTTTCCTAGCCAATAGCCATTCTTCCTTTCTTCCTTACTATCAGAACTTCAGTTGCCTTTGGGGAATTATTTGCCTTCCCGAATGCCTTTGCAGGTGTTGTTGACACTGTGAACACTTCAGGCCAATAAGATATAAAGGAATGTGCTTTAGGGATTTCTTGAAAAGTTTTTGTTTTCCTGGTACAAGATCCACCTTTCATTTCTTATTCTCTTCTACTTTTCTTCTCTCTTAATTCAGATATAATCCTAGAGGTGGAGGAGCCATTTTGTGAGCATACACATCGAGGCATAGTAAAGATAAGTTTGAAATAGAAGATTTGAGCTAGGTGCAGAGCGCCTTGTATGTCAGGCCATGAACTCTGAACTTTTTCCGGTGGGCCAGGCAGAGCCAGCCACTGGCAGGTTTTAATCGTTAAGAGTAGGAAGAGTAGAGCGGAGTGTGGGGTCAGTTGTAGAGAAGGAAGATTCTCTACAGACTTGCAGATCAGAAGCAGGAACATGAGGGGGCTGGGTTTTAATCAAGACTCTAAAATAGTATCCTGAACCATATTACAGTGAACTACTGAGTCAGTATCTAAAGTGAAAGTGAATGTTAATAGAATCTGGTATCTGACTTTTAGGTAGAGATGAAGGGTTTAGCTAAATAGCCATTATATGTGAATGTCCTGTTTTTAATTCCTGCCTTCCCCTTCCCCTCTCTTCTTCCCTCTCCCCCTCTGTCCCATCCTCTCTGTCTCCCTTCCTTCTTCATTCCTTTACACTCTCCCTATTTATAGCTTTCTTCCAATCCAGGAATGATCATCTTTGGGGAACACAGAGGTTTCATTTTGTGTGTGTTGGCACACGCACACATCTAGTCATTGAGCTAGGGGAAAATCAGTGGAGAGGGCAATTGAAGATCTACTATCCCAGGGCAGTAGTGGCTTATGTTAAGGAGGAGTTAATTACCTTTAGCCTTCAGTCCCCAAATCTCTCTTCTTGGGCTGCAAAGTATTGTGAACTTCACTGTTGGAAGGAAGCATAACCTCATGACCCCACAGTGGCAAAAGCTTGGCAGGCTAACTGGTAGATCTTGTGATCTGCTTTCTAATGCTGCTGTCTGGTCTGGAGTGGGAAATAGCCTAGATATGCATAAATTAAACTGAATACTACTTCCTGCCCTCACTCTTCACCCTCCAGATTAATTTTGTTTGTTTGTTTGTTGCCTGCTGCGTATTTGGAAGGTATTAGGCTCCTTCCTAGTGAGCATTCAGTTGATCATTATTTGGGGGTGGGCTTGGGAAGTGAGAACGTTGCTGTTGCTCTTTCTCTAGACAGCCAGAAACAAACAAACCAAGAAAATCTATAGGCTCCTAACAGATGGGTTTTAAAAAGTAGGTCACGTTTTGAGCCCACCAACTTTGATGACATCCCTGTAACAGAAACTGGATTCCTAAGTGTCAGGACAATACAAATGAGGTTCTAAAATGGTCTCTGGATCTGTTACAGCTTCCAACTACAGCTGGGAAAAAAGTTGTGGAGGGAGGTCTCTAAGGATTCAGGAAAGTAAAAACCATGCTGGGAAACCCTGAATTCATTGCTCTGTCTCACCCCCCCCACCCCGACTACCCGCCTCGAAGAGATTGGGATTGACTCCGTCCTGAAGGAATTAAGATGATATGGAGATTTCAGGGGGAAAAAAAGTGTGTATGTGTGCATGTTTGTGTATGTGTGTTGGATGGGATGAGGTCCATTTTTCTTCTTTTCAGTGAGAAACTTAACTCAAACAAAGCATATGAAGGCTAAATAGACAAAGAGATTGTTGCTGCATTACTTCAAGATGGTCTATTTCTGGCACCTGAAAAGCTAAAAGGATGAGATGTGCGGCCTATGAGGAGGGAAGAAATCCACGTATCTTCTTCCTGGTCTGGGATTTATATACCAGGGAACTCTTTTTGATAATAGAATTATGTACAGATCAAGTTGATGAAGTTGAAGCTCAGAGGAAGAAAGTTCTATGTCTATGAGAACTTGTAAGACTAAGATAAAGTGCCCTTGTGTATTTTCTACTCTACAACCCAGGAGAGGGGAAATAAAATACCTTCTTAGATCCAAATATCTGTGGTTTCCCAGGCTTCATGCCTCATTGCTGAGTGAGAACAACAATTGGAAACCAGGAGGCACATTTATACATCAACACAGCTTTGCCTCCAACAGAATGAAGGACGAAATGGCCTCCCCTGATTACCTCTTGTTGATTGTTTGGCTGACCCAAATACTAGTCCATCAGAAATCTGTTTCCTGAGCTCAACTCCCTCAAAAAGTTGTTGAGCTAGAAATTCTTTTCCATTACTTTCTGTCCTATCTAAAGAGTATTTGCCCTTCCTCCTTACCTCATGATGCATCCATGGTTGAGATCCATAAATATTTCTTCTTTAATAGCTTTTTCATCTTGAGTAAAAATTTTCTCTGATGTAGAAATTCAACATTATAAGCTGTTTACCAGGCATTGTTCACATTTTTTGCTTATATTTTGATTTTTGCATGGTTATCTTCTAACTTGATTTCTTTAATAGAATAGGTCTACACTTATGAAGATTAGTGATTTGAGCCTTCCTTTTCCAGTCAGCCTGATGGGTGTCAAGGATTCATGTTCATATGGGGTGAGAAAAGAAAAAGCAAGACAGTATATAATATTAGCAATAATAATGATTGCATTTAGTTGAAAAATATATACATATCTTATATAGTATATATATACTATATCTTGATGGTATTTGAATGCACTGGCATTATTCCTAACCACACCCATTCTGCCTCTTCCCTCTTAAAACTATAATGGGACAGAGCTTTATCGGGTGTGTGGAAGTTATTGTCCACTTGAATGGAGGTAGTCGGTCATATCTGAGAATCTTAAAGTATAACTGCAATTGTGTCATTGGCTCTTAAACTATGGACAACAAAACTACTATTTAGACAATAAAAATGCCAACAAGAGGAGGTCAGCAAGAAAATCACTGTCTAGCATATAGACAGCTTCTGGGCAAACTCAAGCTGCTCACCCATAACATGTCTTATGACTTTTTATGAAGAGAAAGAATCTAGAATGAGTGTGTGAAGACGGGCTGTCCAACAATTATCCTTTGGGGGGAACTATATGCTACTTAATATGCAATCACTCAGGATCCATTCTGTAATAGTTCTGGTGGAAGCGTAACAATGATGTAAGATATTTGATTTCACCCCAGCTTTTAACAGGTAAGGTGTATTTTGTTTTTAACTTTTTATGGATTCTTTCAGCTTTCCTATTCTTATAAATAGAAAATAGAAATACCTGAAGAGAAGGATAATCGAGGAAAGTTGATTGTCTTCCTAACTTAAATTCTCCTAAGCTTTGACTTCCTTACCCCTCCTTAAAATTACCTGAATTATCATGTTTTTCATCTGACATTCTCAGATAGTTCTTTTGATTCTATAACCACCGAAGACATTTGGTTTCTGTATCACATTCTTATGAAAGAAACTTTGTGCTAAATTTTCAAGTGCACATCCGGGTCCTAACACTTTCTAGTTTTGAGGCTTTACATAAGTTCTCTAACTCCTCTAAGCTTCAGTTTCTTTATCTGTAAGAAGAGGGCAACAATAGTGCCTACTTCACAGAGATGTTGTGAGGTTAAGTCATCTCATAAATGTGAAGCAGGTAGAACAGTGCCCGGTACATTATCAGCACTATGTAAGCACAGCATTACTAACAAGTATATACACTGACCAATGGGATTTCTATAAAGGAGAAGTTTAGGTGCCATTAGACATGAAGTGTTTATCAAGTTTTCTAGGCTATGTCACTAATTAGAATTAGGGGGGAAGCTGCCATTATACCAACTATAAAGTATACAGTATGGAAACTATTATATCTGAGGCCACTGTATCTTCATGATAAAGGGTATTCATTAGTATATCAATTTTCATTTGGGCACTCAAATATGAGGGTACTTAAACATTATCTAGATGGCATAGATTCTAAACATAGGTGGTTCTTAAGCATGGGAGGTGGAGAAACATACAATAGTAACCATCTTTCTTACATGCCCCTTTGTCATATTTTCTTGGGGCCCAGCAGACATATTATGAAACAACCTCCATGGTTCAATCTGATGGGCTGCTCCCTCATCATTTCTCACTCCTTCCTTGGCTCTAATTGAGAGTCCCTGGGAAAGTTGACATGCCTATTAGATCTCACCAGGTCTGCCTCATTACTTTACTTATCACTTCCACTTACCACCATAAAACATAAAATGGAATTGAGTTTTAAAAATGGAAAATCACTGAATCCAAAAAATGTTTGGCTCCTACCTTCCAAATGGAGTTGTATCTGATTCTGTCATCTTCGCCAACATTGATACACAACAAATTGGTAACATTACTTCAGTTTCTTCTTTTTTTTTAAATGTTACTTCAGTTTCTACTTCACAATTTATTCAGCCACCTTACTTATTTTTAAGAATGGGATCAATATGAAATTAAGTTTCCTCCACTCGATGAGTTGGACCTTTCAGTATGGAAATGGTCACATATCTTTTAAAGAAGTATACCTAGACATGGTCATTAGCCATACTTCTGAAGATATTGACATCAAGTATAGAATCTTTGCAGAATTAGAAATCCATCACTATTGGAGGTTATAGATAATATTTGGAGGGTCCTAATTACTAGGTTCAGCTTTTAATGGCTTTTAATAGAATGTATACATTAAATTGTTCCATGCAATGCATCAACAAAATCAATATAAATTAAGATTGATATTCAATTTAGTAAATATTTATTGAGATTCATTCTGGAAAAAATAACAAACTCCTCCATTCCTTCCACCCCAAAAAAGCATTAATTTAAGAAAACTGGCAACAAATCAGTTAAAGGAAGATTTTGTAAAGCAAGTACAGCATGATAAATCCCAAACCTTAAAATTCATTTTGATATTTTTGGAACTTGGACAATCATTCTTAGATTCATCCCACCAAGTTCCAGTAGTTGGTGGGTTTATATATTTTTATAATAAATAATTAGTTATATTGTAGTCACTGAGAAGGCAAATCTGGGTGTAGTGGAAACCAACTTTCTCTCCCTTGGGTGCTCTCTTTCATAAAAACTCTGAACTATACAAATGAACATGGCTTTAAATTTTGTGATAATCATTTTCACAATAGTCCAAAGACCTTTTATACATAAGCGGTTATGCAGCATTAAAATATGCATCCAACTTTATAGGCCATAAACAATAGCATTCAAAGCTATTTGCTTACAAAGACCTTAGGACTAACATACTTTGTTTAGACATAAAAGGATCATTCTACATGTCTAATTATATTAAATGAATAATGAATATTAGGCTTTCTACTATGGGCTTGGAATAAAAGGAAATGATTACTGCCTCCAAGAAATGTATAATTTAGTACTCTAGGAAACAACTACAGAAATAAAAGTTTGGAAATACTATGGCATGTGGGATTTCTTAGGGTTCAAAGGAGTAAGTGATAATTTGGTCAAAAACAGTTTGGTTGAAAACAAATCATGTGTGTATTTAGTAAAAAAAATGACCTGGTCAGAAATTAATAATCCCAATTGCTTCTCTTTATATATTGGTAATTTTGTTGTACATGGAAGCAGTTTTTAAAATTTGTTATTAATTATGTATAGTTGCCCATAATTTTTTGAGCAAAACAAAATAAAGAAGAAAAAAAAAAAAAAGAAAGGAAGAAAAGAAAGGAAAAGAAAAAGAAACCACTTCAGAGCAAGGAGAGAGTCAGTCCTAAATCTCTTTGGGGTATGTAGGGGCACAAATAGAGAATGGTCATCAGAGCCTTCCTAGAAGTGATGTTTAAGATGAATTTTCAAAAATGGTAGGTGCTTTCCAGGTAGATAAGAATCAGGGATGGAGTGGAGCAGGAAACCATTTTAGGCAGAGGGAGTTGCTCTTTGTCCAATTTAATGCATTTTTTCCTTATATTATATTTTGCTTGCCTGTCTTGAAACACATAGCATGAACAATGTGATCTTGGTTCAGGGCAAACAGAAGACTTGGTGAGGCTGGACCAAGCATGGGTGACTGAGATCAAGGCTGCAGAGGTAGGGATTAAGGCCAGAGCAATAGGGGAGTTGGAACAGCAGGGTGTCTGGGCAGTAGGGAAAGTGCCAGATTCTGCAGATAGCCTGGAGGAATGCATTCCTATACCTTAAAACCTATGATACTATAGCAACAGTGTTGTGAGGATACTAAGCCTTGGAATAGTAGTGAGGAGAAGTTGAATTTGGATCTCTAGCTCTGAGCTAAAATCCTTTAGAAAGGCAGAGGTAATTCTAGGTTATATGTACCCATTGATGACCAGTTGAGACAGAATCAAACCTTCTCTGGAGGAATGTTTCCCCAAATTAGGACTTCAGGAGTTTCAAAGAATAATATCAAGCTGTGAGTCCACATGCAAAGATTACCAAACACAAGAAGGAAGGCCACTGTGAAGGAGAGTTGGTAGAAAGAACAGACAACAAATTTGGACTTCCAAGGGCTGCTAAGTTTTAGATATTTAAAGACAAGAAGAATACAATTACAAAGCTAAACATGCAACAAAAGACAACTAAAGAAGGATAAATGTTTAAAAATACATTAATTTCTAAAATACCAATGGATCAGTAAAAGAGCAGATTAAACACAATTGAAGAAAGAATTAGTGAACTGGAATTACGTGAAAAAGCTACCTAGAATATAGCAGAGATACAGTAACATAAAATGTGTTAGCAAAATTGAGAAATGCAGAGATGGAAATAGAAGGTCTTACACATGTTTAATAGGAGTTTCAAATAAATTGGAGAGAATGGGAGAGAGGGAATATATAACAAGTAATAATTATAAATTTTCCAGAACTAATAAAAAATCGTGACTGCATACCTATAAGGAGCACCATATAGCCCAAAGAGAATGTAGAAAATTTAGAACACCAAGACAAAGAGAAGGTATAGAAACTAGCCAGAGAGAAAATGTGGGTCATCTATGTAGGAACAGCAATTAGAATGACATCAGTCTTCTCAACAGCAACAATGGAAGCCAGAAGACTGTGGAATGTTGTTTTTACAATGTTGATAGACAACTACTATAATTCTGTCCACTCACTCCAAAAATCTATCTTTCAAAAATGAAGGTAAAGTGAAATTTTTTACACATAAACAAAAATGCAAGAGAATTTACTACTAAGGATTTTATTCTAAAGGAACTCATAAAGCATGTATTTCAAGAAAAAGGACAATGAGGGCGCCTGGGTGGCTCAGTGGGTTAAAGCCTCTGCTTTCGGCTCAGGTCATGATCTCAGAGTCCTGGGATCGAGGCCCACATCAGGCTCTCTGCTCAGCAGGGAGCCTGCTTCCTCCTCTCCCTGTCTCTCTGCCTGCCTCTCTGCCTACTTGTAATCTCTCTCTCTCTGTGTCAAATAAATAAATAAAATCTTTAAAAAAATGTTTAAAAAAAAAGGAGAATGATCTCAGGAGGATGGGCTGAGGTATAAGAATGAATGGTGGGAATTAAAATGATAAACAGGTAGGCAAATTTAGACAGTGTATAAAATAAAATAACTAATTTATGGTGCTGCAAAAGAAGATAGGACTGAAATATTGGAGAATAATAGTTTATAAAGTTAGTGGGAGCAGACCAGTTATTCTAAAGTTTTCTGTTTAAAAGGAATTCAAGACTTAATTTTTATTTTGTTAGGTTAATTATGCTTACCAAAATTTTGAGCTTAGCCACTAAAAGAAAAAAATAGTGATGAGCTGGTAATTGTGTAACAATTTTCTCTCTGAAAACAAAGGCTTGATTTGTGGCATTTGCCAATTTCTGTGATGTAAATACTCCCACCATGGCCAATTTTAAGCTACCAGCGTGAACTTCACTGAACTTGAAGTTGGGAAGAGATGTGCCCAGTTGATTCCCATGACTTACTGCAAGCCAGCTTGAGCTCATCATTGAATGGAATATATAAATCCCAAAGCCATATATATAGAGAAAAGTGAGATGGGGGGGAGATAACCAAAAAAACTCATGTGAAAACAGTTAAGAGAAGAATAAAGAAATAGAAAAAGTCATACAAATTGAAACCAAAAAGTAAGATGATTAGAAACATATTTGAATATATTAATGATGACAATAAATGTAAATGGGCTGAAAAACTGAGCTATAGGCTATCTATAAAAGACATACCTAAAGCAAAAGTAATCACAAAAGATACCTAGAAAGACAGGCCAGTGAGATAAAAGGAAAACCAAGAAAGTGTTGTGTTCTGGAAGTCAAGTTAATGAAGTGTTTTAAGAAGGAGAGAGTGTTCATTTTAACAGAGGCCAGTAGTGCTCATTGAATATCCATGTTTATTTCAAGCTTCTCTATGTCATGTAGGCACTATGTGACTGGATTCTGGCCAGTGGGATGGATATCATAGTTATTCATGCTCTCCATTCATTAGGAGGGACAAAGGGCTCCTGGGACAGAAGATTCCCACCATCTAGCAAAGTCACATAGGACACCATCTAATACCTACTGAATGTCTACTATATCCTGGACACAGTGACAGGTACAAGGAAAGAAACATTGAATAAATTAGGTGCGTTAATGTTTTGTAGGCTTTTACTCTTGTTTCAAATGTATTTAAGTCACAAGACCATTTGTCTTGCTTCTACAAACAACTACTTTCATGGTGTAGTGGTGTTTTTCCCAAGAAGCATTCCTACTAGTAACTAGACTATAGCAATAGGTGTCTGGCCCCCACACTTCCTCCTGTGCATCAGGCAAACAGCCCCAGGGCATCCAGGATGTTCCTCTGGAAACTGATGCCTTCAATATTGAAGCCCATTGGATTGTACTGCATTGTTTTACCATAGTCAGTCACATTGTACTTCAGTGCTGGGTGTGTGCATAGGTCCTGTATTGGGTGAGATAAAAACACAAATACACGTGCGCATCAATACACATACACACACATTTTGGTGGTTTCGATGTGCCTAAAATAGGTTTATACTGAATAGTACTAAATGTACTAAATGTATTAAGATCTGGATGGACCCAGAAGGTAAGCTGATCAAAATGGTGCCTGTGTGTTTCACCAAACTCTAGAAGGCTTGAGTTAGAGAAAATCTATGAGATCTCTTAACCCAGCACTTATCAAAACTTTTTAAAAAACAGTATACATGGAGGACTTTATTTATTTATTTTTAAAGATTTTATTTATTTATTTGACAGAGAGACAGTGAGAGAGGGAACATAAGCAGGAGGGGTGGGAGCCAGAGAAGTAAGCTTCCTGCTGAGCAGGGAGCCGGATGTGGGGCTCAATGCGGGGCTAGATGTGGGGCTCCATCCCAGGACACTGGGATCATGACCTGAGCTGAAGGCAGGCGCTTGACAACTGAACCACCCAGGCACCCTAATGGAGGACTTTATTTAATCACACACACACACACACACACACACACAATCAAATAACTGAAATAAAATTTCATGAAACAATATGTGTATTCTTAATCCTATCCTATCCTATCTTATGCTTATAAAAATTACCTGTTGCAGCTCACTAAATTGATTTTCTATATCCCTAATGACTACAACTCAGAGTTTGAGAACTATTGTTTCAGACCAAACCTCTCATTTCCTAGAAGGGAAAACTGAACCTCAGAGACACAGAAAGAGTTATCAAAGTATGAAGTTATTGCAGATCTGGGACCAGAGTTCAGGTCTCCTGGTGTAGAGGATTATATTCTTTAAGGGCAACTTGCCACCTCTCTTTGAATCCCTTCAATAGGGAATAAGGGAATAGGGATAAGTATAAGCAGGACACACACTTATGGCTCTGCCTTACCTTATCTGTTCTGCCTCTGCCCTGGCAAAGATGGCCAGAGAATGAGGCCCTTGTGAGCCAGTTGGGCTCTTCTGATGAATGCTGAGTGGTTCATCAGCTCCTGTCCTCCAGGAATGCAGGGACTTGAAGACAGGCTGCATATTTTCTAAGCTAGACAACTTGGTCTCAAGGCAAACCAAACCATAGCCCAGAATGTGAGGTGAGTTTGCCCTGGCCCCTTCATTTATCTTCCTTTAATCAAACAGATGAAACATTTTCATTGGAAAGAGGAGATTGTTATCCTTGGCTTTCTTGTGTCTCCAGCAGTATTTTTCTTAGGAATGTGTTAATAGGTGCAAAAATTTTAACACGTCTTCAAGTGCCTCTCACTTTGGGAGATTCTTCTCAGTTGTGGGAAAAGTGGATGTCAGTTTGCCTGGCGTTTAAGTGAAGTCAAAATGTTTCTGACAGGTAGATTATGCTCTTACTTTAAATGTCCTGTCTTTACTGAATGTGCAGCTGGAAGCTTCAGAGGGAGAGACATTTTTCCTGCCAACTCTGATTCCTTCAGTCCTCATTCACTCCCAGGCACTTGGGCCCCAGAAATGGTTAACTTCAGGGCCAATGTAGGAAAAGTTTTGGGAGTTTCTGATTTCAAGATCATGCGTTGTTTCGTTTTCTTGTAGAGAGCAACTTTTCCCTGCTGATCAAACTTTTTAACTTCTTTTTTTTTTTTTAAGAAATAAGAACCATTAACAAATAGGAAATCTATATAAGGCAGTTTTAGAGAACGTTGAAATCCAAATGTACAAAAAAAGACAATTCCTAAAAATAGGTAATAAAGTTGTTACATCTTCAAAAAATGCTTATTTAATGGAATCAAAAGATAGGGCAGGGTGGATCTGAATTCATCCAAGGTTACAAATTCCTGCATATGCCATTGAAAGAGATTTTCTTCTGTGGACATAATAGAATAATAATCGGTCCTGTGTTCCTATAGCACTTTCCTACTTGTATTGCTTCAGCAATGAATTCTTTAGGAAAGATGAATAAATGCTTCCAAATGAATTTTTAAAAATTTTCTGTGGGTCAGCTGGACAGTTTTACTGGGTAGCTTAACCTCAGCTCAGCTAGACGATCTAGGATGGCCTCAAGCACATGTGTGACAGTTGGCTGTTTGTTGGTTGTGGTGATGGTGGTGACTGGATCTTGTTTTCATAACCATCCAGCAGACTGCCTCGGGCTTCTTCTTAATGGAGGCTGCAAGGTTCCCAGAGCAAGAAGAGAAGAGAAGGCAAGTGCCCATTCCCAAGTGCTTTTCAAGTCTCTGCTTGCATCACAACTGCTGTTGTCCCATTGGTCAAGGCAACCTTGGAGTCAGTGTGGGAGAGGACTAACCTGCCTGTGAATACAAAGAGGAGTAAACAAATTGGGAATCAGTCTGCCACACCTGGCGATAGATAATACAGTGGCGTCATCCAATTAATGAGGGCCTTTAGTCCCAACCGCATGCACAGACTTTCTCAAATGAGGCTAATAGGAGAAACTGTTGAATTATAGGATGTGAAAACACTCATAGATAACCTAGTTTTACCTGGTCATAAATCGGATTTTAAAATTTAGTTGACTTCATAGGTATTGACTACCTACTAAGTGCCAGACGCGGGGTTTGATAGTCCAGATATAAAGATGACTAAGAAATGGTCTTGCCCTCTAGGAATTTGCATTGTAACGTAGGGCAATTAGGCGTCTCCAGGTCAGATTTTATCAAAGTTCCATCCTCGAGATGAGAAACCAGTTTAGTGAGGACCCTCAACTGGTTCAAGATAAAAACATAAAATTATTTCTTTCAATAACGTACCACCCAACCATACTCTGCCCAACTTACTTTTCCTGCTGTGTACCTTCTTTTGGAAGACCAGTTGGCCTGATTCTCTTTGATTTATCGGAACAGTCATGTGTGATGTTTCATACTAAGCCCTTTGCATTTTAGAACAATCATCATCTATCTGAGTTAAAGCTCTCTACCTCCTAGGCCAGTGCGGGCTTGAACTGTGGTCCCAGCAGCATGAAGTGGAGACACATGCAGTCTGGTTCTGACACCTGCACCTTCCTTCGGGGCTCTTGTTCCCCTGGTGGGCTGCAGAAGAGGAAGAGGGAAAAACCTTTCATCAGTCAGCAGGGCAAGGCTGCAGTTCTTCCCTTCATTGATGGGAGACTAGTGTTCTAGTTATGTTCTCTGGGCTGCATGGGGAAAGGAGTGGTGCAGATGTGCCCCTTGAACTCCTACAACTCTATATTGGTAGTCAGCTGATCCCTTTTGAGATTGCACTGAATCTTCCAGCTCTAGGTGGTGGAACTCCACTGCATTCCTTTATTACGTGCCCTTATCTGCCTCCCCCCCAACACTCGCCTCATTCTGGTAATCTCAGAAAAACAAGTTTCAATCTCATTTTCCCACAAATGCCAATGGCTGGGTCTTCCAGCCTGCGTAGGACCAATTGTCCGTAACTTCTGAGAATGCCAAACCATGCTATCTGGGCCCCCTCCCCCTAGCAATTCTTTACCATTCCATCTTTCTTTTCTCTCCCTCTTCCCCCATTTCAGTGGTACGGGGTCAGGGTATTATATTCAAACAAAATTCAAACAAAATATAGGAAACAAAATTCCTATAAACATCACCAAACTTCAAGAGTGGTTCTTTGAGGACTTTATCCTCCTCTCTTCTGGGGAGGGGTGATATTTTCTCTTCATGAATATTGAACTCTTTACAAGTACCCCTTAGATTCATTGGGTGGTGCTGGTGACTGTGTTTGGTCAGTTCTGGGGTCTCTCACCATGAGAGGTCTGTGGTGTCTGCTTCTAGTGATTCCCTGGATTGAGGGCTTTGGGTACTGAGACCTTCTCTCGCTCCGGATATGTACTCTAGTTACAATAGGAACAATGGGACAGTAGGAGAAATTCTGTCTTCTAGCTGAGCTGAACTCAGTGCTATAAGAACACAAAGTGAACCAGGCTTTTCACTTGGAGGCTGGGGAGGGCTTCACAGAGGAGATGATATTTCTTTGGTGACTTTTTAAAGCCCAAGGATGTCTCCTTTATGTTGAGACTGATCTCAGCAACAGCAGGTCAAGACTGTGAGAAGAATAAACCACAGGATGGTGATCTGAATGTGGGTTGGTCAAGGTTAGTATTTCATCATTCTTTCACTTGTGAGCTCTTTTTTTCCTTTCGTCCAAATGGCTATTCTCTAAATTGTCTTTTGAGCTCTTTTTCCTTTTATTCACCCCTTCCTCCCACCTCATTTCCTTTTTCACTTCTCTCATTCTAATACCTTCCTTTTTTATTTTTACTTTTTTCCTTCTTTCTCATCTATTGGCCGGGACTCACCATTTTTTACCTGGGGACCTCGCTCAGCTCTAAGAGGTGTTTTTCAGGGTTAAAACCTTTGCCGAGTACTGAGGCAACTGGAGCACACATACCCTGGAGTTTTGCCTTGTGGAGTGGGATCACTTTGCCCTGAGACAAGAACAGTTTCTCAAGTCCTTTCTATCCCTTAATGCCATTTTGAGGGGAATTTTCTCTGTGCATTCCCTGTTTTTCTTTTAACACCTCCCCTCTATTCTGTTGTGTAAAGACGGGCAATGGACAAGATCAAATGAATGAAATCCTTTCTCCAAGTAAAATTCTCCCACCGATTAATTTTTATATACCCTTTGGAAGCCAAGCAAAGGATTACCCAGAAAGTGTGCTTCAGAGGGCAGATCTGGAGGGATCTGCAGTCGGTGTTAACAAGCTCGGCAAGAATAAAACTTAGGCTTTCAACAGTAAGATCTTGGAGTGCAATTTTCATCCTCATTGCACCCCAAGAACTGACCAAGTGTCTGGTACCCAGTATATGCTCAGTAAATGTTTGAGTAAAACATTTTTAAAAATCCTGAGTGAATGACTATGGATCTAAATCTTCTCTATGTCTCTATGTTCTTCCTGGATGTGTTTGCCTGGGACTTTTCAAATAGACTGCACATCAGTGCCTCCTATTTCAAAACCAGAGTTGGGTCCGAAGAGAAAAGCACCTCAGAATGAAGTGTTTGCATCTTAATCAAGAGATGAAGTTCTGTGTATGGGCTCTTGGTTCACTCTGTATCCCTGAATGATACAGAAACAAATAAAAAGAAAATGTGCATCTTAAGAAAGCTTTCATGCATCCACTAGTCTCCTTTGCAAACTGGCTCCAGAGCCTATTATAGCAACTTCTGTGGCCTTGGGCAGGCCAGGAAATAGTCTTAATTTGCTCAGGCCCTAAATTATAGACTATGCATTTGCAACCGTTTTGAACGAGTCAGCAAAATCATAGTTTTCAACAGGTTTTAAAAGAAGCATTGCAGTTCATAGGTTAGAGTGCTTTAGATTATGTTGTTGCAAAATAAAACAAATTTGGATTTTTCCTCCCCTGAGGAGTGGTGAAATTGGGCACTATCCAAGAAAAATGAATAATGCTCATCCTGTGTTAAATTGTTCATCACAACACGTACTTTTATTCTTGTTTTTTTTTTTTTCCTTCTTTTTGGTAACTCTCAGTTGCAACAGGTATGCAAACTGGCCTGACCCAACCAGGAGTACACAAGAGATTTTTGTGAGATGCGTGTTGGGATAGATTCGTCTCATGAAAACTTCTCTTCAGACATAAGGCCTTAATAGACATGCTGATAGATATGCAAGCATTAATTAGAGTGTAGCACTTTGAATTCAATAATTAAGTATGATATGCTAGGCACTTCACAGTTGTGTTTAAATCCTTTGCTACATCAGATATAAGGTACTATTTAAAATCATTTTTCAAAATTTAAAAAATTATTATTTATTTATTTTTAAAATTCAATTAATTAACACATATTGTATTATTAGTTTCAGAGGTAGAGGTCAGTGATTCATCAGTCTTATATAACACCCAGTGCTCATCACATCACATGCTGTCCTTAATGACCGTCACCCAGTTATCCCACCCCCCACACCCCCCTCCCCTCGAACAACCTTCAGTTTGTTTCCTATGATTAAGAATCTTTTATGGTTGTACTTTTAAGCCTTTTACATCTTTGTTGTTAGTGAAATTCATCTTTATGTTCTAACATCTCATGATTTTTAGTACATAATAATTGTTAAACGCAAGAATGGACATCTGGGTTTCCTTTAGCTATGTATTAGAGAGGTTTGTATCTCTGAAAACTATTCCTGCAATTCCAGGCATTTCCACCAGGCGGACGAAGGAGCCACTGCACTGTGGTTAACTGTGCCGTTACTGTGAGGGAACTGAGAAGGGAAGTAACCTGAAAACATGAATGAGCCCAGTTCGTTTTCGGAAAAATTAGACTATTCATTAATGTGTTCCTACAGACTAGATATGTTGGTAAGAGATGATATACACACAGAGAAAGGCTATAGCAAGATTTTTTAAAAGTAAAAACATAATATTTAGACATAATATGTAACTCTTATTCAACCTGTGCAATGATAACTAAATTTATTCTGGTTTCCTCTTTATCCTCTTAAGATATTTACAAAACAGGGCGCCTGGGTGGCTCAGTGGGTTAAAGCCTCTGCCTTCGGCTCAGGTCATGATCTCAGGGTCCTGGGATCGAGGCCTGCATCGGGCTCCCTGCTGAGACGGGAGCCCGCTTCCTCCTCTCTCTCTGCCTGCCTCTCTGCCTACTTGTAATCTCTCTCTCTGCCAAATAAATAAATAAATAAAATCTTAAAAAGAAAAAGATATTTACAAAACAATACTAGGTTTAGGTGGCTCAGTTGGTTAAGCATCTGCCTTTGGTGCAGGTCATGAGCCCAGTGTCCTGGGATCAAGTCCCGTTATCAGGCTCCCTGCTCAGCTTCTCCCTCTGCCTGCTGCTCCTCCTGCCTGTGCTCTCTCTCTTTCTCTCTCTCTCTGTGTCAAATAAATAAATAAAATCTCAAAAAAAGAATGTTTTTCTGTGTCAAGTATTTGTAAGACTATTTTCTAGATACTGTTTTCCCAAATTAACACATTAACTAAAGGAAAGAGAGCGAGAACTATTACTGTTACATCTACTCATTCATATGAGGACCACCGATACAGAATATAGATGGTTTCTTTATTTATTTGGACCTCAGATTCAGAGAAAGTGGAGCTACTTATACTCTTTGGTTCATGACACATTGTGTCCATCAGTCTGCGTGAAGTTTCTCTCTGAAATATTACTTTTCCTCCATCATTCAGTCATTCAAGAGATCTACTCTTATTCCCACCTTTCTATTGTCAGCAGCTGCTTTAGCATAAATATTCTTGGATATGCAAGTATCCTTGAAGAATATATAATGCTCTTTGCTGGAAGCATATGTTTTTAATTAATACATGTTGTTACTCTACATATTTTTTCTTTTTTTTTCATAATCAAGGCTACATTTTAATATCTATCCAAGTTTTTGTATATCCTTGAGATTCAGTGCTCCTAGCTGCTACATAATATTTTATATCATGCATCCATTATCACATCCATCATCTCCTATTTATTATTTCACCTACTGATGAACATACAGAGGTTGTTCCTACAACTTGTTACCATAAACAACAGTGGGACGTGTAGATCTTCATAAATGTCTTCCTATGAACCTGTGAGAGTGTCTTAAGAGTATATGTAGGAAGAAGATTGTTGAGTCACTGGGCATTTGCATAGACATTTCACTGAGAACCGAATGGTCGTTTTAGTTTATGTTATACCACAGAGTATGAGTTTTCTTCAGCATCCCATACTCTTGCCAACACTATGTATCATCTGACCATATGGCTTTTGCAAATCTGTTCAGTGTAAAGTGGTAAATTTTATTGTTTCTGATGTGAATTTCTCTGATGGAATATGACATTCTGGTATTTGTTCATCAGTCAGATTAGACTTCTGCAATTTTAGAATAATTTCTTGCCTTTCTTATTAACTGATAGAAGTTTCTTGTTTATTCTAAATCAATCTTACCTGGTTTTGAAAGATACAACTATCTTCCCTCCATCTGTCAATGATTTGTGTTTTTTTCCCTTAATTTTTGTGTATTTTAGTATGTTGATTTTTTTCCCCTAATGATTTATTTTGTTGAGGGTTTTGTTTGAATAGCCCTTCTTCTTACCAAGATAAGCATTTATTCTATGTTATCTACATTTTTTTCATGGTCTTTTCATTCACATTTGTTTTTAATTTGGTTAGAGTTCACCATTAATTACCAGAGATGCAATTTTACTTTCCTCCACATAGCAAGCCAATTTCCACAACAGCACATACTGAATCATCCACTCTTTGTGATGCCACATCCACTATACAGAAAGTTGAGTTATATATTTCTGAGTTATTTATTGAGTTTAATTTTGTATCAATCTGTTCTTGTGTCAATAGTATAATTATTATAATGACTTTAAAGGTGTCTTAATATCTGGTAGGATGAATCTCTACTTTTGCCTCAAAAATTTCCCATAAGTTTTAAAATCACTTTGTCAAGTTTGCCTGCAAAAAAACCTAGCATGACTTTTTATTTTAAAGCGGCATTGAGATATAATTGACATACAATAGCTGCACATATTTAAAGTACACAGTTGGATCAATTTTGACATTTGTATATAGGGTTGTATATAACCATGACCTCATTCAAAATAATAAATGTATCCATCTTTCCTCAGCATTTCTTTGTATGCCATTATAATCACTTTCCCCACCCCCTGCTACCCCTCCAACTTTCAGGCAATCACTGATATGTTTTCTATCCATATCAGTTAGTTTGTGTTTTTTAGAGTTTTAGAAAAATGGAAAAGAGGGGAAAAATGTAAAAGAAGTCCAGTACGTACTCTTCTTCTGATGGGCTTTATCACTTACCACAATTATTTTGGAATTTCTCCTCGTTGTGTGTATTAGTAGTTCATTCCTTTTTTATTGCTGGATAGTATTCATTTGTATAGATACATCACCAGCTGAGGAACAACCACCTGTTGAAAGACATCTCCATTGTTTTCAGCTTTTGGATTTTATAAATAAAGTCTTTGTATGAACATAGGCTTTCGTTTCTCTTGGGTAAGCAACTGGAGTGGAATAGGTAGGTCATATGGTGGATATATCTGTAACTTTCTTAAAAACTGCCAAACCGATGGAAAAAGTGTTACACCATTTTACATTTCCACCAGCAGTGTATGAAAATCACTTTGATTTTGCAACAAAATTTTATATTATTTCAGAAAAAATTAACTGATCTGATGGTTAAATCAACTCATCTTTGTTTTTTTTTTTAAGATTTTATTTATTTATTTGACACAGAGAGAGAGATTACAAGTAGGCAGAGAGGCAGTCAGAGAGAGGAGGAAGCAGGCTTCCCTCTGAGCAGAGAGCCCGATGCGGGCCTCGATCCCAGGACCCTGAGATCATGACCTGAGCGGAAGGCAAAGGCTTTAACCCACTGAGCCACCCAGGTGCCCATCAACTCACCTTTGAATATCTTTTCTTTCCTTCTGGATTCTTTTATGTCCTTGAACAGAGTTTAAATATATTTTACTATAAATAATTTAAATTTTCTAGCCATTTTAGAAGTTTTGTTGCATATTATATTTTCCTGTTGGTTATTCTGACATAAAGAAATTTTTGTAAGTTGACCTTATAACTGGCAACATTACTGAACCCTAATGTTAATTCTAATGCCTTTTGATTTTATTTGGAGTCCTGTATAGAATTAATATCTCTACATCTACAAATACCTGTTATTACATTTTTATCTTATTGTATTTGTGAGAACTTCTTTTGTTTTTATGTTTTTTAGTAAATAATAGCAGGCCATCCTTAACTTAATCTTGGCTTTCATGGCAGTATTTCTAAAATTTCCCTTCTTGCTTTTGTAATTTGATCTACTTTTGGGGGGGTAAATTATCTTTGTTATGTTAAAAACATTCCTATCAAAGTGAGAATTAAAAAAATAAAGTGAGAAGTTGGTTTTAGTGAAAAANTATGTTAAAAACATTCCTATCTATTCATATCTTTGAGTTTTCTTTAAAAAGAAACTATAAATATATGCTGAGCTTTATTGAATATTTTTCTGTATTTGTTAAAATAATGATAAGATTTCCTGTTTTTCCCTCCAGTGATACGCCAAATACCTTGATAGATTTTCTCATGTTAAACTTTGAATCCTTAGAATTATTTTTAATGCTCTGTTGGATCTAGTTGCATAGTATTTTATTTAGAATTCTTATACCTAAGTTCACAAGTAAAGTGAGCCTATATTTTCTCTTCTTGATTTGGTTTTTATCTTCTTTTGGAGTGAAGATTTACTTTTGCAATACATTTCATTCTAATTTCTAAGGTAAATTGGGCAGAGTTCCTTTTTTTCACAATAACTTGTATAAAATAGGGATTTTCTGTTTCTTTCTCTTTTTTTAAGATTTGTTTATTTATTCCAGAGAGAGAGAGAGAGAGAGAGAGAGAGAGAGAGAGAGAGAGAGAAAGCAAGCACGCATGTGGGGCAGGTGGGAGAGACAGAGGGAGAAGGGGAGAGAAACTCAAGCAGACTCTGCCCTCCAAGGTGGGGATCGATTCTATCACTGTGAGATCACACCCCGAGCCAAAACCAAGAGTCAGGATGCTCAAGCAAATGTGCCACCCAGGTGCCCTGGGAGTTTCTTAAAAGTTTAACAGAACTCACCTTTTAAAATAACTAAGCTTGATTCTATTAGAGGTGGGAAAATACAGTTTTTAAAATCATTTTATGTTTGTAGAGATTATGGGTCTTTCAATATTTTAAATTTCTTTTTGTGCTAATTATCACAATTTATGTTTTTGCAGAAATGTATCCCATTTTGTCTGTCCTTTCATATTTATTAGCATATATTCATTTAGAACATTCTTTTGTGATTTTAAAAATCTCTACAGTCATCTCCCCCTTTTTTTTTGTACGAACTTATTTATTTACAGCTTTTTTCTATTGCCATTGGTTAGTCTTACCAGAAGTTTTTCACTTTGATCTTTGTAAGAGCCAGTTTTAGTTTTATTTATCTTTTGTTGTTGCTGCTTATTTCATTAGTTACTATTATTTCCTTTTTATATTCTTCCTTCTAGTTTTTTTCTGGAGGAGAGGGATGGCTTTTTGGGGGAGTAGCCTACTCTGTTGTTCTTTTCCTAGGTTCTGTGTTGAAGTTTGAACTTACTGTTTTCAGTTTTATTTTATGATAAAAGCATTCAATCATTTACATTTCCTGTTTCTCACAAGTTTTGATATATAGTGCTTTCTTGTTCTTCAGTTCTCCATATTACATATTTTCCTTGAAAAGTCCTTTTTAACCTAAGATTTATGTTGTAGTTTCCCCCCCCCCCACTAAGTTTCTGGCTTATTTTGGTGATCTCCTGTTATTGATTTCTTATTTTGTTGCATTAGTGTCAAAGAATATAATCTGCATGAACTGTATGAAATTAATTCTGCATTGTTGATTTAGGCTTTACATATTTCCTAGTACAATCTTGTGGAATGTTTTATTCTCAAAAAGAATATATTTTGACTTCTGGGAAAAGTTGCAGAGTAGGAGGACCCCAAGCTCACCTCGTCCAACAGATACAACTAGATAACATGCAGTTGGTGGTTGTGATGTTGGCCAGCTTTGCATTGGTGTTCTAGGGAAGGGGACCTGTAGCTGCTGGGACTGAGGCAGGCCTGGCTGGAAGGGGCAGGGCGTGGTGTAAGCAAGTTAGGTAGTGAATACTGGGGCCAGACTAGTTCCCACAGGGGTCATATTTATGCTGAGCATGGGGGAGAGAAATGGCAGCTGCCGACTTCTTTGTTCGTGGAGGAGTCTACCAGGTAAATCTGTCCCTCTGAGACACATTCTGCAATTAGTAATAACTCTTCCTCCTGTATGCCCCAGGCATTTTTTTTTTTTTTTTTTTTAAGATTTTATTTATTTATTTGACAGAGAGAGAGATTACAAGTAGGCAGAGAGGCAAGCAGAGAGAGGAAGAAGCAGGCTCCCCGCAGAGCAGAGAGCCAGATGCGGGCCTCAATCCCAGGACCCTGAGATCATGACCTTAGGCGAAGGCAGAGGCTTTAACCCACTGAGCCACCCAGGGGCCCGTGCCCCAGGCATTTTTCAAGATGCTGCTTCTATACTGTATGTCTAGGGGCTGTTTGATGTGCTATTTCTTTAAGGGTGTGGACTCAAGTTTCTTATTGCCCTCTGATTTTTAAAGTTTGAGGATTTAAGCCCTGCTGGTTGTAAGAACTTACAAATTTTGCCCCCTCTTGTTATCAAAGCCAAATACTATGGTGGTTTGTCTTCCCTGTGTGGGCTTTCCAGTGTGAGGGTCTTTTTCTTTCCCCTCTCTGTGCCTGTGGCTCCCCACTGCAGAGGGACTGTGAGTCTGATTAGCTCCCCACTGCATCTCTGCCTTTCCTATCCTCCTCCATGTGGCTTCTTCTCTACACTTAATTGTGGAGTTTGTTCCACCAGTCTTTGAAGTTATTTACACTGATATATTATCTGGTGCCACTCCTGCCACTGAGACCAGTCACCTACCACAAAGGGCATACCAGTCTACATGTGCTTTGCAGAGCACCTCTGGCTGCCTTTGTCTTGGCAGCTGCCTGTCCCTTGTGCAAGAGGACTGGCACACACAAATTGCAGGCATTGTGCATTCTACCTGTGCAGGTTTTGCTGAGTTGTCCCCACCAGACCTGTCTTGGTGGAGGAAGCACATCCCCTCTGGCAAAGGACCAGTGCCACCTTGTTAGAAGTGCATGATCTGCCCACTACTTTTAAGAGCAGGAGATATAACTGACTTTCCTAATAGACATAAACAGACATAGAGAATTAGATTAAAGTGAGGAGGCAGAGAAATGTCTCAAATGAAAGAACAGGACAAAATCACAGTGCAAGATCTAAATGAAATGAATATAAGTAATGTGTCTGATAGAGTTTAAAGTAATGATCATAAAGATACTCACAGGACCTGAGAAAAGGGTGGAGGACCTCAGTGAGACCCTTAACAAAGAGACAGAAAACATAAAAAAGAACCAATCAGAGATGAAGAATGCAATAAATGAAATTAAAGACACTAGATAGAACAAAGAGCAGGCTAGCAGAAGCAGAAGAATGAATAGCAACCTGGAGGACAGAGTAATGGAAAGTAATCAAGCCGAGCAGGTGAGAGAAAAAAATTATGTAGAATGAGGATTGACTTAGGGAATTCAGTGACTTCATCAAGCATAATAACATTCACATTATAAGGATCTCAGAAGAAGAGAGAGAAAGGGGGAAGAAAACTTATTTGAAGAAATAATAGTTTAGGGTGTCTGGGTGGCTCAGTAGGTTAAAACCTCTGCCTTCAGCTCAGGTCATGATCTCAGGGTCCTGGGATCAAGGCCCGCATTGGGCTCCCTGCTTGGTGGGGAGCCTGCTTCCTCCTCTCTCTCTCTCTGCCTGCCTCTCTGCCTACTTGTGATCTCTATCTGTCAAATAAATAAATAAAATCTTAAAAAAAAAGAAATAATAGTTTAAAACATTCTGATCTGGGGAAAGAAACAGATATCCAGATCCAGGAGGCACAGAGTCCCTCCCCCCACCTTAAATTCAACCCAACAGGGTCTACATCAATACACATAGTAATTAGAAAGGCAAAAAGTAGTGATAAAGAGACTATCACTTTAGTGATACTTTAAAATATACTTTAAATATATACTTTAAAAGATACTTTAAAAGTATCTTTTAAAAGTAGCAAAAGAAAAGAAGACAGTTAGATACAAAGGAAAACCCCTAAGACTATCAGCAGATTTTTCAACAGAAATATTGCAGGCCTGAAGAGAGTGGCATGATATATTCAAAGTGCTGAAAGGAAAAAAAAAATCTGCAGCCAAAAATACTCTATCTAGCAAGGCTATCATTCAGAATAGAAGGAGAGTTTCCCAGACAAACAAAAGCTGGAGTTCATGACCACTAAACCAGCCCTACAGAAAATGTTAAAGGGGATTCTTTGAGTGGAAAGGAAAGACCATAAGTAAGAGTTAAAAAGTAGGAAGCAGAAAAGCAGTAAAATAAGTATATCTATAAAAATCAGTCAAGAGATTTACAAAATAGAATGATGTAAAGTATGACACCATATACCAAAAGCATGGGTGGAGGACCAAGGAGTGAAGAATGGGCTCAGACTTAAGCAACCATCAACTTAATATAGACTGCTATATGCAGAAGATGTTATATATAAACATAATGTTAACCATGAATCAAAAACCAGTAATAGATATGCAAAAAATAAAAAGAAAATAATCTAAGTATATCACTAAAGAAAGACAACTTACGGTAAGAGAAGAGAGCAACGGAAGAAAGGAACAGAGACAAAAACAAAACAAAAACAAAAATAACAAAATGACAATAAATACATACCTGTCAATAATTACTTTGAATGTAAATGAAATAAACACTCCAATCAAAAGGCATAGGGTGACAGAATGGGTAAAAAAAACAACCAAGACTCATCTATATGCTGCTTACCAGAGATTCATTTCAGACCTAAAGTCACATGCAGATTGAAAGTGAGGGGATGCAGAAACATTTATCATGAAGGATGTGGAAAGAAAACCAGGGTAGCAATACTTCTATCAGACAAAATATACTTTAAAACAAAAGCTGTTAACAAGAGACAAAGAAGGACACTATATAATAATAAAGGACACAATCCAAAAAGAAGACATAATAATTGTAAATATCTATGCATCCAACATGGGAGCACCTAAATACATAAAACAGTTAATAACAAATATAAAGGAACTAATCAACAGTAATAAAATAATAGTAGGAGACTTTAACACCCCACTTACATCAATGGACAGATCATCTAAACAAAAAATCAACAAGGAAACTGTGGTTTTAAATAACATACTGGACCAGATGGATTTAATAAATATATTCAGAATATTCCCTCCTAAAACAGGAGAATACACATTCTTTTCACGTGTACATGGAACATTCTCCAGAAGTGATCCATATTAGGCACAAAATAAGTCTCAACAAATTCAAAAAGATTGAAGTTATACCATGCATCTTTTCCAACCACAATGCAATGTAACTGGAAATGAACCACAAGGAAAAACATGAGAAGAGCACAAATAATGGGGGTAATATAACATGCTACAAAACAATGAATGAGTCAACCAAGAAATCAAAGAAGAAATCAAAACATACATGGAGACAAATGAAATGAAACACAGCAGTCCAAAGTCTTTTGGAGGCAGCAAAATTGGTTCTAACAGGGAAGTTTATAGAAATACAGGCCTGCCTGGAGAAGCAAGAATCTCAAATAAACAGCCTAACTTTACACCTAAAGGAGCTAGAAAAAGAAGAACAAACAAAACCTCAAACGAGCAGAAGGAAGGAAACATTAAAGATTAGAGTAGAAACAAAGGATGTAGAAACTAAAAAAACAATAGAACAGACCAATGAAACCAGAAGCCGGTTCTTTGAAAAGATCAATAAGATTGATAAACCTCTATCCAGATTCATCAAACAAACAAACAAAAAAGGTAAAGGACTCAAATAAACAAAATCAGAAACAAAAGAAGAGAAATAGCAGGCAATACCACAGAAATACAAAGGATTATAAGAGAATATTATGAGAAATTATAAGCCCACAAATTGGACAACTTAGAAAAAAATGGATAAATTCCTAGAAACATATAAACTACCAAAACTGAAGCAGGAAGAAATAGAAAATGTAAACAGACTGATTACCAGCAATGAAATTGAATCAGTTATCAAAAAACTCTCAAAACAAAAGCCCAGGACCAGATGGCTTCAGAGGTGAATTCTGCCAAACATTTAAGTAAGAGTTAATACCTATTCTTCCAAACTTTTCTAAAAAAATAGAAGAGGAAAGAAAACTCCCAAATTCATTCTATGAGGCCAGCATTAACCCAATTCCAAAACCACATAAAGACTACAAAAAAAAGAGAACTATGGACCAATATCTCGGATAAGCATAGATGCAAAAGTCCTCAACTAAACATTAGCAAATTCAATCCATCAATACATTAAAAAAATCATTCACCACTATCTAGTGGGATTTACTCCTAAGATGTAAGGGTGATTTGATATTCATAAAACAATCAATGTAATATATCATATCAATAAGAGAAAGTATAAAAACCATATGATCGTTTCAATAGATGCCAAAAAAGCATTTGAGAAAGCACAACATCCATTCATGATAAAACCTTCAACAAAGTAGGTTTAGAGGGAACATACCTCAACATAGTAAATGAACATAATATGGAAACCCACAGGTAACATCATACTCAACGGGGAAAAACTGTTTGCTTTTCCTCTAAGATCAGGAATAAAACAAGGGTGTCCACTCTAACCACTTTTACGGAACATAGCACTGGAAGTCTTACAGCGATCAGACAAGAGAAAGGAATAAAAAGCATTCAAATTGGTAAGGAAGAAGTAAAACTTTCACTATTTGCAGGAGACAGATACTATATGTAGAAAACCCTGAAGACTCCAACAAAAAACTACTAGAAATGATAAATGAATTCAGGATACAAAATCAATATACAGAAATCCATTGGATTTCCACACACTAATAATGAAGCAGTAGAAAGACAAATCAAGAAAATCTCACTTACAATTGCACTAAAAACAATAAGATACCTATGAATAAACTTAAGCAAAGAGGTAAAAGACCTGTACTTTGAAAACTATGAAACATTAAAGAAAGAAATCGAAGATGCAAGAAAGAAATGGAAAGACATTCCATCCCCATGGATTGGAAGAACAAATATTGTTAAAATGTCAAAGCAGTCTACAGTTTTAATTCTATCCTTATCGAAATACCAACAGCATTTTACACAGAACTAGAACAACAACAACAACAAAAATCCCCCAATTTTTTATGGAACAACCAGACCCCAATTCACTGAAGCAGTTTTGAAAAAGAAAAGCACAGCTGGAGGTATCACAATTCCAGACTTCAAGTTATACTAAAAAAATATACTAAAAAGCTATACTAAATCTGTCTTAATCAAAACAGTATGGTACTGGCACAAAAATAAACACAGAGATCAATGGAACAGAATAGAAAACCCAGAAGTAAACTGACAATCATGTGGTCAGTTAATCTTTGACAAAGCAGGAAAGAATATCCAATGGGGACGACAGTCTCTTCAACAAATGGTGTTGGGAATACTGGTCAGCTACAGGCAAAAGAAAGAAACTGGACCACTTCTTTATACCACACACAAAAATAAACTCAAAATGGTTTAAAGAGTTAAATGTGAGGCTTCAATCCATAAAAACTCTAGAAAAGAGAACAGGCAGTAATTTCTCTGGCTTCAGCCATAGCAACATTTTCCTAGATATGTTGTCTGAGGCAAGGGAAATAAAAGAAAAAATAAACTATTAGGACTACATCAAAATAAAAATCTTCCACACAGGGAAGGAAACAGTCAATGAAACTAAAAGTCAGTCTACTGAATGGGAGAATATATTTCCATACGACTTATCTGATAAAGGGTTAGTATCCAAAATGTATAAAGAACTTGTATGACTCAACACCTACAAAAGAAATAACCCAATTAAAAAAAGACATGAACAGACACTTCTCTGAAGACTTACAGATGTCCAACTGATATATGAAAAGATGCTCAACATCACTCATCATCAGGAAAATGCAAATCAAAACTATAGTGAGATATCACTTCACACCTATCAGAATGACTAAAATCAAAAACATAAGAAACAACAGGTGTTGGCAAGGATGTGGAGAAAGAGGAACCCTCTTGCTCTGTTGATGGGAATGTAAATTGGTGCAGCCACTGTGGAACGTTATGGAGTTTCCTTAAAAAATTAAAAATAGAACTATCCTTGATCCAGTAATCACACTACTGGGTACTAATCCAAGAATACAAATATACTGATTTGGAGCGATATAGGCACCCTATGTTTATAGCAGCATTATTTACAATAGCCAAATTATGGAAGCAGCATAAATAAATGTCCATCTATCAATGAATGGGTAAAGAAGATGTGGTATGTGCATATACAATGTAATATTTTTCAGCCATAAAAAAGACTGAAATCTTGCCATTTACAATAACATGGATGGACCTGGAAGGTATAATGCTAAGTGAAATAAGCCAGTGAGAGAAGGACAAATACCATATGATTTCACTCATCTGTGGAATTAAGAAACCAAACAAATGAACAAAGGAAGAAAAAAAGAAAGCAAAAAACAAATTCTTTAGTTACCAGAGGTGAGGTGGATGTAGGGGATGGGGGAGAGGGGAAGAGGATTAAGAATACATTTATCTTGATGAGGACTGAATAATGTATGGAATTGCTGAATCACTGTATTGCATGCTTGAAACTAATACAACACTGTATGTTAACACTGGAATTAAAATAAAATTAAATTTAAAAAGAATATGTTTCTCTGTTTATTAGCTGTTTAACTTATTGATAATGCTACTTGTATCTCCTTTTTTATTTTTTTTAAAGATTTTATTTATTTATTTGACAGAGAGAAACACAGCAAGGACACACAAGCACAGGGAGTGAGAGAGGGAGAAGCAGGCTTCCTGCAGAGCAGGGAGCCTGACATGGGGCTCGATCCCAGGACTCTGGGATCATGACCTGAGCTGAAGGCAGATGCTTAACAACTGAGCCACCCAGGCGCCCCTCTCATTTTCTTTATTTGCTTGATCTATCGCATTCTTTTTTTTTTTTTAAAAGATTTTATTTATTTATTTGACACAGTGAGAGGGATTACAAGTATGCAGAGAGGCAGGAAGAGAGACAGGGAGAGGAGGAAGCAGGCTCCCCACTGAGCAGAGAGCCTGATGCAGCCTCGATCCCAGGACGCTGAGATCATGACCTGAGCTGAAAGCAGAGGCTTTAACCCACTGAGCCACCCAGGTGCCCTTGGTCTATCGCATTCTGAGAAAGGTGTGTTAAACCTCTGAATTTCTAGATTACTAATTAATTAATTTCCACATTTCTGTCTCTTAAATACATACATATGTGTACATATATGCTATTTTTTACATTTTATAACTATATTTTACATTACTGATTTTTTTTAAAGATTTTATTTATTTGACAGAGAGAGACACAGCGAGAGAGGGAACACAAGCAGGGGAAGTGGGAGAGGGAGAAGTAGGCTCTCCGCCGAGTGAGAAGCCTGATGCGGGCTTGATTCCAGGACCCTGGGATCATGACCTGAGCTGAAGGCAGATGCTTAACGACTGAGCCACCCAGGCACACCCTGATTTTTTTCTATATAATATATATACCTTCTTTAGACTTTATGATGTTTATTGTCTTAAATTCTACTTTTTATATTAAAATAACATAGCTTTCTGGGGGACTGATATTGTCCTTTAACATTTATTTTGTTTGCTTAAATATTAGGAATTTCTCTATTTCATTTTTTTTACACATCGAGTCTTCTTTCCTGTTTCATTTAAAAATTTTTCCTTATTCTAATATACTATTTGATTAGTTTTTTAAAATGTATATGCTTATGTTATGACAATCCTAATTAAAGTTTAAAACATTTCTTTCATCCCAGAAAGTTCTCTCCTACCCCTTTTCAATCATCCATTTACCAGCCTATCTCCTCCACTGCACTGCCTTCAGCAAACTCCAATATGACTGAAATCACTATAAATTGGTTTTGTGTATTCTAGAACTTCAGATAAATGAAATCCTCTATTCCGTTCTCTTGTGCTGTTTCTTTCTGCTCAGTACAGTAGTTTTGAGATCTAGCCTATGGGCATGTATTATCCATTCTTTGTGTGTATTCTGTAGGGGAAAATTGTTACCCCATGAAGATACATTTAAATGTTTTTAGGAGGCACTGGGTGGCTCAGTTGGTTAAGCGTCTGCCTTCAGCTCAAGTCATTATCCTAGGGTCCTGGGATCAAGCCCTGCATCGGGCTTCCTGCTCAGCAGTGTCTGCTTCTCCCTTTCCCTCTGTGCTCTCTCTCTCTCTCTCAAGTAAATACAAATAAATAAATAAATAAATAAATAAATAAATGTTTTTAAATAGCCAGGATTTAATCAGTGAAATATACTAAATAAAGTAGATGACAAGCCGGTCAATACATATTTGGAGGACAGCATATTTGGATTAAATATTTTCTAAATGGAACATGACATAGAAAGAATACATGGGTTTTATAACAGACTGACCTGATTTCTATGAGACTGACGTGCTGCCTACTGCGCTAAGGAGGCCCCTTGTGACCTGATTTCTAATCCTAGTTCAAGTGCATGATCTGAATGGCACCAGGCAACTTGCTTAACCTCTATTATCCAGGATAATAATACATACTGGCAAGGATATTGTTAGGTTAAATGAAATAATATCTGGAAAGAACTTGACACATAGTTGGTATTAAAATGGTTTTATATTAAATTAATAAAATTACTTTAAAATGATGCTAATGCTTATGTGTTTGTTAATTTTTTGAAAAGATGTTTTATTACTTTTAAGATGCATGGCCACTAAAACTAGATTGTAAAAATATTTCTAAATAATAAACTGTGAGAAATTGATTGGGATTAACATATCAATTCCCTATGCATAAGTGTGTATGTCTAACAAACTGCAACTCAATTTATTCTAAAAAGTTATTAAATGCATTTTTCTTGATGAACACTGGGAAATGTATAAAGTTGTTGAACCATCACATTGCCTACCTGAAAGTAATATAATCCTATATGTTAATTATACCTAAAAAATAATTAGGTATTTTAAAACTAGTTTCTGTGCATTTAATTTGCTTAGCAAACCTTTTCCCCTTATATTTTGCAGTGGTAATTCTCAGCCTTGTCTTTGTCCAGATGATTACTGATGAGGGCATAGTAAATCATCAGGCTCTTACTGCTTTACTAAATTGAACTATCCACATGGGGTCAGCTTTTCATTTATTGTAGGAATTGATGGTTCTTCCTTGGCAAAAGGGTTATTTAAAAATATATGAGAACACTGTTGGAGAGCACAAGATTTCTACCTGATGGAAGAAATCCTGATTGCTTTTTGTCCATCTCCATACACTTACTCCCTTCCCTTCAGGCCCCTATCCCTGTCAATTGACTGGTTGCTTTGGTATGAATACCAAACACTCATAGTGATAATTATAGTGGCTGACATTTGTTGACTTCCTCCTACATGCCAGGCATTATTCAAAGAGTACTTTATATATATCACTTCATTCACTCTATGCGGCAGGCACTCCTAGTACCCCTAGTTTCCAAAAGAAACAACTGTGTCAGAGGAAGATGCGATAATTTATCCTGAATCAGATAATTTGCATCAGAGCCTACATTTATAATAACAACATTTCTTGAGCATTTACTACATGCTAGGCATTAGGTGCACGCCATATGTTTACTCCTATCATCCCAACATGCCTATGACACGAGTTTCATCATTTACCAAGTGGTGGGTTTGCAGCGGGGAGGGGTGAACAACTTGCCCATATTATGCTCCAGGAAGTGGGGGAACTGCAGTCAGGCTTGTTCAAGAACCTGTGCTCTACTGCCCTTAAATCTTACTGCTCAACCAGACAAAAATATTTACCAGACACCTAGTGTGTGCACAGTTTTCTGGGTACCAGAGAGGAATCATAGATATGTTTTCTTTATTTGATGAAGTTATGGCTTGTCAGAGAAGTAAAACGAAGACAGATGAAACCACTAGGGAAAAAGGAAAGGGGGTATGCTGACCTCTTGGTTACAGAAACTAAAAGAAAGGGTTTAGAGAAAGAGGTGGATGTAGATTCAATGATTCTGTGACATCTCAATGAACTAGGTGTGGCTGAGGCTAGACCTTTGAGTACTATGAGTGATGAGGAGGAAGGAGGAGAGAGAACATTCTGGAATGTGGAATAACCTATGAACTCTCCATAAACAATCTGTTTCTCATTTCAGGGTTAAAACTCATTTATCTTGGCATTTTTCCTCATTAGGGGGAAAAAAATCAGCTTTTCAATATCTTGCTCTATAGTCCTTTCTAGTAAGATTAAATGAACGCTGTATAGTTTTCAAAAATCTTCCAATTCTTCATTCCATCAGAGTGAAAATGTTTCATGTCCTATGACATTAACTAGAAAAGCTAATTTCCTTTCCCTTTAATTTTGGCAATACTTTCCTTTACATAAATAATGACAGGAAGAATAAAAATTCCTTATGACACTTCAAATGTAAATTTGATTAAAATGACATCTCTTTATGCCACACAGTACATTTATATGTTTTGGATCAAAGACCTTTTTTTTGGCAGAATGAAAGAGAATTAGCAGGTTGCTTTAATGGAGAGTCATCTGTTTTTAAAAGCTTATAATAGAAGATGGTTTTTCCTTTAATAACACTTAACCGGAAGATAGATTAATAATACATTCACTGAGCATGTCCTAAACTGAACTAATGATCTTACTCCTCAAACCTGTTCCTTCTCCTGTTCACCCAACCTCAGGTAGTAGCATCTCCAGTTGCTACCTCCCAAAGGTGAATCTGCCCCTCCTCCCTTATTGTCCACACCCAGCAGCCACCTGGGTCAGTTAATTTTCTCAGATCATGTCACATATCTCTGAAATGCCAACAGGGCCTGATGGGTCAAATAAAGCAGGTCAAAGGGGATGTAGACCAAAGGCCAGGTAGAGAGGGCACTGTTTACTGTGTAAAGAAGAGAGCATGTGCTTCTTATTGCCGGGCAGTGTTGTGATCAGGGAATGTAGCTCAGGACTGCAGATCAGGGGTTTCTAAAAGAGGAGTTGGAAATTTCGATTTTATGTGGTCTCTGGATTGTAAAATCTTGGCGATGAATTCAGGCAAAACAAAATTATATTGCATAATTCAAACAAAACATTTATGACAAGATTGGATTAGCAAGCTGCCAGTTTGTGATGTTTTTGCCTAACCCTATCCTTGTTCTCCATTCTCGCTGCTCCCGCTCCAATTTAAGTCCGTCCCGTCTTTTGTCTAAAATACTACAACAGCTTCCTAACTGTTGTCCTTGACTTGTGTCCTCTTCCCACTAAATTATCCTTCATCCTGGCTCCAGAGTGGAAATTTTAAAATACACAGATGATCATAACATTCCACTGTTAAGGAAAATAGAACAAAACAAAGCCTGTTTGATGATTGCTAGTGCCCCTTGGGTTAATTCTAGACTCTCTGGCCTGTCTGGGCCTTCCGTGCCCAACATTATATGGACCCTCCCAACCTTTTTGTGTTCTGTCCTTGTGGTTTTCCCAGCCATGGCCTTGGTTCCAGCACACTGGACCACTTGTGATTCTCAAAAGTACATGTAAATTGCTTTTGTATATTGCACATGTTGGTTCCTTGGCAGAGAACATTCTTCTCAGGTCCTGCTTGTCCTGCTCAATTCTAATATAATTTTCTCTGTGAAGCACAGTTCAGGGTATAGTGTTTGCCCAAAAAAATTGAAAGTGTGACTAGCCAATAATTTCTCCAGACCTGCTCCATATCAACTATCACCACTCTAGTAAAAATTAGTCTTTTCCTTTTTTGTTCATACTGTTAGTTTAGCGCCTGTCACTGTGGTTTTGTTTAGAGGTACAATGTGTGCATGGCTATTTCATGAATTGAAATGTGAAATTCTCTATTCACAGAGCACAGGCTTGGTACATGATAATCAGCAAACAAATACTGAGGGGCACTGAGGTCAGGTTTATGTTCTAAGAGTTCACTAGCATCTCTGTGAAGAATGGACTATAGGGGAGAAAGAAGGTGGAAGTAGAAAGATTGGGTACAAGGATATTGTGATGAGAGCTGGGCCTAACTTGGGCAAAGTTGGTCGGAATGAAGAGGGTGAACAATGATCAGAATCAAACTATCTGTTAGAAGTGGAGCTAACTGAACTAGTCGATGAAGTGGAAATGGGATATGAGAGGCAAGGGGCGGGGGATCAAGGACAACTCTGGGCTTTTGGCCTGAGCAACTGGATGGATGATGGTGTCATTTATCAATATGGAGAAAACTTGGGGATAGTGAATTAGGGGGGAAGGATGAGAACTGATAGTTCTGTTTGGTCCATGTTAAGTATACAGTGGAAATCAGACAATCAGAGTTGTCAAGTAGCAGTTAGATATATGAATCTAGAGCTTAAGAGATTAGTCGAGTCGGAGACAGGATTTTGAGGATCACCAGTTTAGAAGTACTATTAAAAGGCATGGACTGGCTAAGAACGCCCAGGGAAAGAATTACAGAAAGAAGGTGGTAGAAGACAGACCCGAGCGGCATTCCCAGATTGAGTTATTAGAAAGGAGGAAAGCCAGCAGTTACAGTGTTATGGGCTATAGCACAAAATATTTTGGGTAGGATGGGCTGATGAACTACATCCAATACTGTCTAGAGGCTAAGGAGAGATAAACTGATGTTGATTTTGGCAAGTTATAGTTTATTTGTGACTTTGATAAATGCCGTTCTACTGAAAAGAGTAAAACCCCAAATGGAGTGGGTTAAGGAAAGAACAAGAGATGAGGAAGCTGGGCTCTGCTGAGAAAAGAAAAAAATTTTGATTTTTGTGAAAAATATTTAAATTTAAATACATTCAGATACTCTGTCCCATCTGTCAAAACATCTCACTATTCACAAAACTCTGTATGTAGGAATACTTGTCGTTATTTGTTTCAAACCTTTACTCAATATTTTACTTCCCCTACAAAATTTATATGTTGGTAGACCCAGCCTTGTAGAACACACATCTTAGCTCATTTCCAAAAGGACTGGCAACAAAAGCTTAAGACACAAACATAATTTTGAAACATTCTGAATTATTTTGCTCCTAATAATACACGTGGAATTACTTGACACATAAACTTCACAAAGACAGTTTTATTAAATACCTTACATAGTTAAACTTAACCAATGAATATTTTTGTCACTCCGGTATTTTTTTCCCAGTTTATCTTTATTCTGGTTTCTCTGTTCTTTTCTTGGCAGCGTTGTTTATACCATAAGATACAGACACGGCATGACCTTTGACCCTCCAACCAGATAGTTGCCATTTTGATCTGCCAATCAAACTCAAGGGTCTGCCCTGAAAGTTGAGACAATCGATCACAGTTTGGACACTTGGGCAGTGTCAACTAATTTTAGTGTCCCAAGGCTGGAATGATGTGAGCGGTGACTGGCAAGGCACTTGTCCAGGGCCCAGCAAGGGTTACAACTGTCCTTATGGTTAACAACTGCACAAATAGGAACAGGCTGAGTTTGTGAACCTAGTTTCAACAAATTATTTGAAGTATGAGGCTATCTCCTATCTGTATTTATTATTCCAGCTCTTGGCATAACGAGGATGAAAAACTCTGTTTACTTTAAGCTTTTCCCATTAAAGGATCAGTGATGCTTTCACTTCCCCACTCTGTGTGTACATAACCAACCATATGCCTTGTCCAAGACACTACCCAAGCAGAACCCCAAACAACCCTCCACCCCCACCCCCCACATGAGATCCGTAGGAGGAGCAAGTCTCCTTGGCTTTCCTCTTTCTCCTTCACTAAATTTGAAGGGGGATAGGGAAGGAATGAGTGAAACCCTACCTTGAAATTGGAATAAATACATTAAAACACAAATATAAGAAGTGAAAGTTTTATAACCTTGGCAAGTCTTTCCCCTCTCTTGTGAAATGCCTCTTTTGTGAAGTTGCCCACCTAGGACTTTAGACAATACAATGGGAATGTGTGTCCAAGAATCCTTGCAAAGGTTCTGGTTGGGAATAAGTAAGCCTGTTTGCTGCCTTTTAGTTGCCTTATACATTGGACACTGGCAGCAGAGGATGACATGCAAAGAGATCTATTCAGGTTTTATTGGCCTTTTTGTTTGGCATGCTCCCACCTGACTGAGATTGACTTGGAAGCCAGAGAAATGTCGACATGTCAAGGTTTTATTGGGTCCGTAGCTGCCAGGAAAGCAGCTTCCCAGTTTTTCAGATTTTGTGCCTACACTCTCAGTAGTATAGTCGTAACCCACAATTTTTTTCAGGGTCTCTAAGTGAGTGGCGTCGCTGATGACATTGATGTCCCTTATTGAGTCTATTCTCATCTGAGACTGGCCCACTTTCACACCTGACTGAAGCAATGTGTAAATAAACTCATGGTATTAAGAACACAAAAGAATATATATATATTTAAGATTTTATTTATTTGAGAGAGAGAGAGAAAGAGCATGAGTGGGGATGGGGAGAGGTAGAGGGAGGGGGCAGCAGGCTCTCCACTAAGCAGGGAGCCTGCCATAGGGCTTCATCCCAGGACCCTGGGATCATGACGTGAGCCAAAAACAAGAGTCAGACACTTAACTGACTGAGCCACCTAGGCACCCCTCCCTCCAGTCTTGATGTGGTCTTTTTATCCTTTGTCATGGAGGGAATTATTCAGCTAGTTTTCGGGTCTTTATCAGAGAGAACTATTCCATATACTGAGCTGTAGATTTGTGTGCCCATGGGAGGAGCTAAATTTAGGATGGTCCTATGCTATCATCTTGAACTATCTCCTGAGAGCATTTCTCTATTGTCTTCCAGTGACTAGAGTTTCTTTTCATGAAGCCTGATGCTATCCCATGTCCCCTCTTTTGTATGTAAACTGATTTTTGTTTGTGTATTTTTGTCTCTGTTTAGTTTTACTTTGTTTTGTTTCTTCAGTACTTTTTTAGTGTCTTCTCCCAATACCTAGTTGAT
This sequence comes from Ailurus styani, assembly GCA_002007465.1. NCBI lineage: Eukaryota > Metazoa > Chordata > Mammalia > Carnivora > Ailuridae > Ailurus > Ailurus styani. The sequence continues at coordinate 290,341 of LNAC01000470.1, read as the reverse complement.
GCAGTATTTCATAGAGATATGCTTGAATATAGATCTTTCTAATAATAGTTCAGGATACTTGGTAGATCCTTTTAAATCTAGAGATCACTTTCTTTATTTTGGAGCAGTTTTCTTAAATTTTTTTTGAATATTTATTTTTCTCTAGTTTTAGTTTGTTCTTTCTGGAACTCCTATTGCTTATACATTGACCACCTTCTGAATAAAATATCTAATTTTCATATCTTTTGCTCCCTGTTTTCATCTCTTTGTTTTTTTGTCACTTCCTCAATTTTACTTTTCAGCTCTTCTATTGAAATCTTTATTTTAATATGTTTTACATTTCAATGAGTTTATTCTTGTCTGAATCGTCCTCATTATTTTTCAGTAACATTTTATTGTTTCATGACTGCACTAGTTTATCTTATTAACAAATATTAGTATTTGACAATGGTCTCAGCTCTGCCCATTTTTCTGTTTCCTCCAGTTCTGTTTACTCTTGTTTGCTTAGATCTCTGTCTTCCAAGGGAGAGCCTTCTCCAGAGAATAAATTTCTACCATTCTGGACTAGGGAAAAGATTTGGAGGGGTCTCAATGCAGATTTTGAACCAATTATCCTATTTTCACTTCTGTCTCTGACCTTAGTTTCTGCAAAAACTTTGCACCTCCAATTCCTGGGCTTGTCCCAGTTCAGTGGCGTGAACTACTTATGTCTTCATGTCTTCCTCCCCGGTAAGCATGTAGGTTTCAGAGTTCTCTACGCTGTGAAATCCATTTTCACTCTTCTTTCAGTTTTCCTTCTGCAATTTTTTTGATGTCTTTATTTGCTTTCATTTTCTCTGATATTTTCTTTTTTTCTCTGATATCTTCCCTGAGGGTTATAACTTGTCTATCATTTGTTTCTTTACTATCATTTTATCAGAGTTTCAAAAGGGAATAAAGATAAACATATGTGTTCAGTCTGTTATGTTTAACCTAAAGACCGTAGTATTTTTCAAAAGACATTTTAAAAAAATTCAGGACATTTATTAGATGCCTACTATATGCAAAGTTCTCATTGGGAGCTGTTACTTAAATTTTTAACACTTAGAATATATTTCAGTCTTCAGTAAAATAAATCCCCCAAGTATTTCTGCTAAGCAATAAATACATTAAATTAATGACTTTTTTTTGGCATGTTTGAATGAATTGCATGAATATTGAATGTTTGAAAGGAAAAAATTAAACAGTATTGTTACAAAATGTTCATAAATCACATTAGTTTTCTTCAACAGAGAGCTTTTTCCTTTTAGGTTTCATGCTTGTGTATGTGTATGTGTGCAAGTGTGTGTATGTGTGCAGGCATGTGAATCTGTATGTGTGTTTGGTATTTGTATGTGAGGGTGTGTGTATAAGTCTGTGAGCATATGTGTGTGATGCATCTGTATTTGTGTGACTGTGTGTGTACATATATATGTATGTGTATGTGTTTATGGCACAGATAGAAAACTGCTGGTGATTCTAACAACAAAGTCCTTGTCATCCCTCCATGCTCCTGTTTCTCAGCTTATAAACCTGGAATGACTATTTGTTTTGTAGATATTGAAATGCATCATAGTATAAAACACTTGGAAATAGCTCTGTTAGACATAAAGTAAACTGCTGCTTATAAAAGTGGGATTAATGAAACATTAGAAGCAAAGGTGTTTTCACTCGTGAGGCTTATATTCGTCTTAGGCAGGATCATTGCGTCTGGATTTGTTCTTGCTCCAGGAATTATACTGCTTTTCCATCTGAGAACCCAGTGGCCAGTTCAAGAATTATGCTGATGAGCTACCACGGGGCTGCTTTTGTTCTTTGCCCAGAGGGCTGGCCGGTGGCAAAAGGAAAGCGGCTCATCCTTCATACGAGGGAGAGCATTATAAAAATTAAGTAAAAGCAGATAAATAAACTTCCATTTCAGCTTTGCTGGGCAACATCAGGAGCGTTCACAGAACTCACCAGCTATCTAGTCTGCATTCAGAGATAAAAATAAAAAGACTTCTTTCAACCTGATATCATAAGGTTTTAGATAGCAAAGATGGCATCCTTCAGTCTGGAGTAAAGAAACACTTACTTCATTCAACAGTTAAGCGAGCTGCTATCTGGCCCTCCTTATATCTGTGATTTACAAGGACTATGCAGGCCAGTGTTGCCCACGTTAGCGACCACCAATATAAAATGCAGCAAATGGGATTTTTATCTTTCAGCACGCCTTGGAGTTGTTGCACAAGATACACTTCTCGGTCTGCATATAATCAATCTAACGTAAACCATTATCTCTGCACAAAAGACTAAGCTGAAAGCTCCTATGCTCAGGATCAGGCTTAAATGTGCCTGACGTTCACAGCTCCCTGGATTCCTCGCGCAGCCCTGGGCCATGCAATGTGTGTCCGAGACAGAGCTGCTCTGACTGTGAGAACAAAAAGGACACTATCTCATGAGGAGTTTGTTGACAGGCTGGGGAGTGAACATTTCACCAAAAATCAAAGGGTGATTTGTTCCCAAGCTTTCAAATTAACTGGTAACTGCTGGCATATCAGGAGTGGGATTATTTTCAAAGTTCAAGCCCAAGGTCATTACTTTTTGCTTCTTGCAATTAAAAAGATATACATGGAGTCTTCACATTATCTTTACTTGCTAGCAATATTATTTAGAGATTCCGAAAGATAGTTGAATTCAAGTGTCTTAGAAAAAATGGTAAGAGTGGTATGTTTTCGGTAATGACCAGGATAGTGGGCAACTTACACTACCATTTTGGCTTTGTATGTTTTTATATATTATTTTGCTATTTATTTATTTATTTATTTATTTATTTATTTATGATTTTATTTACTTATTTGACAGAGAGAGACACAGTGAGAGAGGGAACACCAGCAGGGGGAGTGGGAGAGGGAGAAGCAGGCTTTCCCACAGAGCAGGGAGCCTGATGCGGGGCTCAGTCCTAGGACCCTGGGATCATGACCTGAGCTGAAGGCCACCCAGGTGCCCCATTATTTTGCTTTTTAAAGTTCTTCTTAAAAAACTGTCTTTGGGGTGGATGTTCAACAAATATTCTCACCTTTAATTCTTAGTGCCCTTTTGTCCTTTGAATCACTGAACTCATTTTCCCCTGAGGTGAGGAGCTTTGATAATTATACCAACCACGTCCATTGGGTCTGAAGCTCCTAGCCTTTACCAGCAGTCACTTTGTAATGAATGAATTAACATGTTCATTTCAACAGTAAATGGCACATGAGGCCTGTGGTTCCAGAAGGTGTCTGGGAAGCCAGGCCACATATTAGATGCCCCCTCAGGCAGTTAACTTGTCCATAAACTGCTGGGACAGGACCTGATGTCTCACAAATCCACTCTCATAAACAAAAGAGAATCCAGAAAGGTGTGCATGTGGATAAAACTTGAAAAATGAAATTATTTAATTTTTTGGGAATCTAGTATGTGCCTTGTTTTGAGAAAAACTGACACACATGATTTTTAAGTCAATTTAATACATGTAAAATTGAAAGGAAGAGATTATTACCATAGTTTCTCTGTTTTATATATAGCATCTGGGTTAATGTTGATATTATAAGCATTAGGAAAAAGATTGCTTGAAAGAAAGAAAAGGGAGTAGATGAAATATATCAAGTTCCTACAGATATCTGAAATGTTACACCAAAGAATTCAACATAATTGTGATAATCAAATTGTCCAAGTAAAACACTTAACACCTGTGAAGACATACTTTTCATTTTCTAATAATCTGAAAAAAGTAATTTTTCAAATAACTTTTGGCAATTCTGCGTCAATCCCATTGCTTCTGGGGCATAACAAGAAGAAGAGACTCCACAGCCTGGACAAGTCCTCCTTGGCATTTGTTTTCCATAGCCTTCCAGAGTCTTCACTGACCATTCTGAGTAAGTAAAAACGCCACAATATTTATTCCCAAATAGCTAAACTGGTTCTGGCCAGCTTCTATTTTGGGAAATTGCACTTTGCCAACATAAAGAATTCCCCACATCATTTCTGTTATAAAGCTATTCTTCATTTCCTGCCCTGTGGTGGAACTGTGCTCGCTTTTTCTTTCTTTCTTTCTTTCTTTCTTTCTTTCTTTCTTTCTTTCTTTCTTTCTTTCTTTCTTTCTTTCTTTCTTTCTTTCTCTCTTCCTCTTTCTTTCTTTCTTTCTTTCCAAACCCATAAAACTGGCTGTCTTAAAGTGAGGAAGAGAAGGTAGTTATTTCATTATTTAGATGCTATTTTTTTCAACCAGTAAGCTGCCAAATCCATTTGAGTATTTTCCAAAAACCAACATTCTAAAACTTACCTTTTAGCTGTCTAGGAGATATCCCAGAAACATCATTTATTGGTTACAATAAAACTCATGGCTTCAACATAATTCTTTTCCTATAAAAATAAAGGTATGTGGTAAGGCAAGACATACTGGGAACAGCAAATATGTAGATCAAAAGCATACAGAAATCTCTCCTTCCCATTCCACTCCATTATAGGCTTCAATGCCAGCATTGCTAGAAAACCGTCATGGCAGGGATGCTTAATGGGACCAACTTGACTATGACAATTGCAACTCAGTTTTGGTTATTGAAGTCCCAATGCATATTGTGCTGATAGAGATAAGAATGAACAGTAATTTCTGCTCCAGCCCAAATGAAGACCAGCTACTATGTAGCTGTGCACTCCTCTGAAAACACAGAGGCCAGACTAATGGGAAGCAAGCAGGGAACGTCAAACTGAGGCAAAAGGCAAGGAGCTTTTATCCTGGGTTCAGTACTTGCAAAACTGTCTGCAGTGCTAAATCTGTTCTCAGCATTCTGAGGGCCCAGCAAGACAACAGAGGTCCATATACCATATGTTCCACTTTTCCATTTTCAGGAATAAGGGCGGATAAAGAGAAGGGCAGCAACAGTTTGCTGAGTGAGGAAGTAACCAAACAATAGCTGAAGAGAAGTTGAGGCAGCGGTGGGCTTTCCAGTCAATAGCAACATGAGATTATGAGAAGACTGGCTTTCAAGTTGCAGAAGGTTTACAATGGGAAGATAGAGAGAGAAGTTTTCTTTCCACAACTAAAGGATTCTAAATGTGGATTCTTACTCAATTCCACACACTGGGGACTCTCAGCCACTCCTCCTACCCCAAGGCTCAGTTGGATCTTCCTGTGGGTTCAGGGATTTTAGGTGTTCATTTCACTACAGTTAAATTCCCAAAATGGAGAGTCGCATAAATTCTGAAAGGCCCCTAGTGGAGTGTTGTGTGGATGGCAGGTAACACAACTCCTATTAGTAATTGCTGACCATGATCACGAACGGCCTCACTTTGACAGAGGGCTTTCACAAGCATTTCTAATTCAACAACTATTAACAATGGGAATAATGGGAATAATGACAATTGAGTTTCAAAAAGTGTATTATATTTGTAGCATGTTTGTCATTTTCAAGAGAAAATTTGTTTTTTTGTTTTGATTATTGTTCAATTTTATATTTGTCCTTGTGTGTTACGATTTCCCAAGGCTGGGTTCCTCTGGTCACTCCCCTCATTGCCCAACAGTAAGTGTTAATATAAAGTTATGCATTGAAAAAATAATTTTCACCACAAACCCACAGGCAATACCATAAGCAAGAAAACATTACTGTTCACATGGCAACGAAGAACCATTCTTCTTTCAAATATATATTTTTGGACTTACCAAACAATCCTTTTTCCTTTCTTTTAGAAATGTCTTAAAAAAATAACTAGAATAATGCTAAGGCCTTTTTGTGAACATTGAGAATATTCATGTTTCCCAGGATCTTTTTCAGTGTCTTTTGGGAAGTAATGGTTGTATACAAATGCAAGTAAAACTTCTGATCACAAGCAGTTTTTTTATTACACAAGGAGAGAAAAGTGTTGTTACTTAATTTTTCCAAGTTTGCCCAATGGCGTCTTGTTACAGGGCATCTGGTTATTTCTGTCATTGCATTCCACATTTCTGATGGATGACTTAACACATGTCTACTTTGAACATTTCAGACTTGGAAAAGTAAACTCTACAGTGAGTTACCCACCACCTCCTCATCCATCACTGGAGTAGGCAGTTGTGTTTTACAGTATCATCTCCTTCAGAGTACTGCCAGACTCTGGAATATGGTGTGGAACTGTGGGGGGGAGGGTGGCGGGGAAGACCAGATAACAAAGGTTTTGTATAAGGTGTCAATTGACAATTCGCCTTAAATAATCTTGTTACTTTAATACGTCAAACTCTTTAAAAGTGTACAAATTTAGCAGAGGAATGTGATGAGAGAAGAAGAAGAGGAAGAAGAGGAAGAGGAAGAAGGAGAAGTAGAGGGAGAGGGCGGGAGAAGGGGAGAAGGGAAAGAAGAAGAGGGGGAAGAAGGAGGAGGAAGAACAGGAAATATTGGCTCTGACTTGGATTTAAAAATTATAATACTGTACATGACTTGTTTTGGTGTGGATTGATACTTGTTCTTAATTTGGGACCAAGAGTAAATAGAAAAAAAATCATGAGAGTCAAATATATTCATTCAGGATGTGAAGGTAAGTGGGGCATTAGAGGATGACGATTAAAGAATAGGAAGAGAAAACAACTTTGGGGAAATAAGGAAAATATTAGAAAGGAAAAATAGATATGTCTTGAATTCTTTATCAATATTAATGATAGGTAGTATTTTTTGAGGGTCAAGTATAAATGCTTTGCAGGTAATATTTTATTTAATCCTCAAAACTCTTGAATTATTATCTCTCTTTTAGAAATAAGAAGCCCTAGGGAGATTGGGTGACTCATTTGGACCCCGACAGTTAGCAAGTGTTGGGGATGGGGGAGACTCACATGGTCGAGTGTTGGTGACTCCATCCTCAACCACCACCCCACCCCACCTTCTTCATGCTCCTAAGAAAGAAAGTCAATTTTCTTGAGTGAAATGCTCTCCTAAAAAATGTTCTCCTTAGCTACTTGAGTGGGGTCATTTACACCACACATGGGATAAATCCCAAAGTCACTCTTCTAGAGCTGGACCTAATGTCTCGGTCAGGAGAGAAGAATGGCTTCTACATAGACAACCAGTCTTCTCCTCTGCTCTTGAAAGTCCTGGCAAGGGGATGTGATGGTTGTTCCTTGCAATCTCCAGAGCTTTCAAAAGAAATGTATGTGTTACTTCCAAAGGACAGAGGCCACTTGGTTTGGGGAAAAAACATAGATCTCATGTGATGAAGATTCTTTTCTATAAGAAACAGTCCTTTAAAAAAAAAAAAGAAAGAAACAGTACTTTAGCAATCTTAAGTCATAGATTTAAAACTTTTTATATAAAATAGGGACAAATTGAGTTTTAGTCTCTTTGTAGTAACACCTCCCCTTTCCCTTGCTTGAATCATAATATAGCTGTGTATTTCCATGGAGTGGGCCAAAAAATATTAAGGACTATTTCCTCTCAATGCATTTTAGCCTCATCCTGAGGGCTTTTGCAGTTTGTGAGTGTGGAAACTGTATACATACACTCACAAACCCACGTTTGACCTTTCTCTGTATTTTTATAAAAGTCTCGCTTAGGACAATCTTGTCAAGAAAATTAGCAAATTAAACTCCCACGCCTGGTCTTTCACTGCTCCTCTTATCTATTTCCATTCATATTTTAAAGGTAAGAAAGTGAGGCAATAAAATAAACTCCCAAGAATCTCCCATTGACTTTGAAGTGGGGCAGACCTAAGTTTAAATCTTAGCTCTGCCCCTCCTCGCTCTGAGATCATGGGAAACTTTCTGAACATTAGTTTTCTTACTGCCTACGTGGGGCTGTTGGGAACAATATTTAAGAAAATATGTAGAAAAGCCCATACATGCATATGCCCTGCATAGAGAAGGTACTTCATGAATGATGGTCCGTTATTATAAGGAAGTTAGGGGGCAAATTGCATTTAGACCTCAACACCTCCCCATATGCAGGCTCCAGCTAAACCCCACAAGGCTTGTTTTCCTAAACAAACTGAAATCTTGGGGGAAATGGGTTAATGACAAGTCTTCAACAGTGCTGCCGTGTTAAAATTTCTTTCTTCCTGCATCTTTTTCCCTTTTGTCCTTGACCAGCGCCACCTCCCAAGTGATGAGTAGGTAACACATGATCTATGAAAGAGCAGACTCTCCATTTCTCTCACCACTCCATTTCTCTGGAGGAGTTGAGAAAAAGTTGGTGTTTTCAGAAAGGGTAATTAATATTGAGACACAGCCTCTGCTTCAATCACCTGCGTATCAATCAACTTCTGTGAGGCCAGAGTTCAATTAATTGATGACACCCTGGAGACACCCAAAGCAGTTAACAAGTCTCTAGAACTTCGTGAATAAACAAGCTGCAAGTTCCGATCTCCCATAAATTCTCATTGCAGGGTTCCATCTCCTAATTTATCCATCTATGCCAAATACCCCTCTGTTAATAAATACTTTGCAAGAAGAGAGCATAGAAGCTAAATATTGAAAGGTCACAGCATATCAAAATGAAACCTGGGGCATAGTACTTTTTATCTATGACCATCGGCAGATGACATTTTGTTTTAAATCCTATAACACAATTCGTTTTTAAGAGAAAGCCTGTCTTATTGGGGAAGTTGCCTAAAGTAGCCCCCTCTCACTGGCATGCATTGTAGCGTGTCAGCATGTTAGTGTTTATGTCCCCCACTGTGATTTGCTGGAAAGTTGTGCCACAATGAGCCATGACTCTGTATGACAGCCTCAGGTGGAGAGAAGTTGTTCAGAGGAGAAGAGAGATGCTGGGTAATTAAACAAGGAGGCCATTAGACTGCAGTGACTCTGATACCTTGGTAGCCTATGCAAGCAAACTGAAACCTAAGCCGATATCAGTGCCCAGAATCTGGGAAAATGAAACTTAAAAACAACCAATCACAAAGCACCAACTAGTCTTTTCCAAATAGGGTTGCTGATCAAACTATACTGAGTCAAATATCTTTGCTTTGCTGGCATCTCTATAAAGATCTTGCCCCAAGCTCCTGTAGGAGGAGCACCCCTCACCACCCCTGGTTAGTGCTGCCCAATTGGAATGGATGGTTTGTTCAAACTCCTCAAAATTGTAACGTGTCTTAGTTTATCTTTCAGCAGTTCATTTGCGCCACTTGGTGAGGGGAGGAAAGCTGGGTAGACCAATACTCTTCTCTGGCCCTTGACTCAGAAGCTGAATCTAAAGCACCTTGGCCAGGACCCTCTTTTCATCAGTCTATCTGGGAACCTCCAGGGGGTCTAGAGGTTATACTCTTTTTAGGACAGAAAGGTCAAAAATGATAGTTGTACCTGATAGAGACATTGAAGGTGGAAATTACGGAGGAAGAGGACTTACTATCCAGGGACAAGTTCTGATTTGCTTCTTTCTTTTCCATCATACAGTTGATCTTTAAACAATGCAGAGGTTGGGGGTGCTGACCCCTGTGCAGTCAAAAATCCATGTGTAACTTCTAACCCCTGAAAAACTTTACTGCCAATAGCCTGCTATTGACCAGAAGCCTTACGGATAATATAAACAATTGATTAACACTTACTTTGTATGTTATATGTATTATATACTGTATTCTTACAATAAGCTAAGCTAGAGAAAAGAAAAAGTCATTAAGAAAATCATAAGGAAGACAAAATTCACTTATAATACTGTCCTGTATTTATAAAAAGAAGTCTGCATGGAAGTGACGCCACGTGGTTCAAGCCTATCCTGTTCAAGGGTCAGTTGTACTGACCATCATCTCCATGTAGTAGCTTCCATGAGACCACCCCCTTAGTCACCACATATGCTGGATAGGATCATCTCCATTTCTGCCCCCGGGGGGGGGAACTGGGGAGCTTTCTTGTTCATCCCAGTCCTTTTTCAACCTGCAGCATAGCTCTCAACCTACTGCTTTTCCAGTCTCATAAATATTTTGTTTATTGGCCCATGTGATGTCTGCCTGTCTGACCCTCACCTACGATGTAAGTCCCTTGAGGTTAGGGTTAATATCTTTTCTATACTGGATTTAACCAAGCACTCTGAGCCATAAATAGGGGCTTACTATCAGTTTGTCTTGCAGCTTTTTTAGGGTTTCCTTCTAGGTAACATATTTTACTCTCCAACTTGTATTTCAATTCCGTGCCTGGTTTTAGGAGAGAATACTCTCCATAGAGTGATCTGGTCTGTCATCAGTTTTTGGAGGCACACTGTCATGTAAACAAAATCAATTTTTCTAATCCCCAATAAAGTAAACTCGAGCACAAAAAAGTTCAATGTGCTTCAGCTTACACTGAAATATATAAATATTTCTGCATCTCATAAGAAACAACACTAGGCATATTGTAAGCCATTTGGATTTGGCATCATTTATTTTAGTGTTAGTGTTTCATTTAGAGGCAGATTCCTGAAAAATAGAACCATGACAAGACACCTTTTATAAATCAAAGCCACGAAGTCACAAAACGATGGAGTTGTGAAATCCAGGAAGAGGTCAATGGGGAGGGCTGAGCCATATGCTGACTTTAATAACATAACAAGGGCATCTCAGGCTTCCAGCCCATTTTCCTCTCCTGGGTGCTCCCTGAAAAGGGCTTCAGGATCGAGGTGAGATATATTAATTTCATTTGTCATCTTTAGAATATGCATTTTGTGAGTCTGACCAAAAAGAAAAATTCTTCCATTTTTCTTTATAAGAAATCATGAAATTGTTTAATATAACCAGACTCATCTCACATAAAAACTACCAGTTAACCTTTTGCTAAAACAATTTTTGAAAGGTCATGCCACTTTTTATTTTTCAGTCAATTTTTTTTCTCAATATAACAACTCTTTCACTCCAAAGCCCACTAAATAAACATTATTAGAAGAAGTCATGTATTGACATTATAATTTCAGGCAGAGACTCATTCACCGATTTGCTTGACAACAGCAGGTTCTAATAAGAAGACATATCATATGGAACAAATTTGTATTGTGCGCCCTGAGTCGATGAACCCAAAATATTTTGCTTTGTGAACATCCGTCAAATGAGAGGGACAGAAAGGTAGTATCTTCTATGATTCTCCCATCCATGGGACATGTGAGCTATTTCCAGGTTTTTCAAAACCTTCTTGTGCTCGGTATTTATTTTGTTCTAAAGATGTGTTTCTGTTCTATAACTTCTTTTAGTGCAGTGTGGTAGTTTGTTGCAATAATGGCATCCAAATCGTTCGAACTTCCTTTTGCCCACACCTTTAGGTAGTCTCCTTCATCTGCAAATCATCTGTGCATTGGGCCTTTTCGGCTACTCTTTGGAATCCTGAGACCATCCTGTAAAGAAAGAAGCTCAAGCTAGCTTCCTGGAGAGAGTCATCCTAGTTAAGAAGTTCTATACCAGTGATCCCCAAAATGTGCTCCCCAGACCAAGAGCAAAGGTGTTACCTGAGAACCTGTTCTAAATGCAAATTCTGCAGCTTCACCCCAGTCCTACTGAGTTGGAAACTCTGAACGTGAGGCTCAGCAGTCTGTGCTTTTTTTTTTTTTTTAAGATTTTATTTATTTATTTCACAGAGGGAGAGAGATCACAAGGAGGCAGAGAGGCAAGCAGAGAGAGAGGGGGAAGCAGGCTTCCCGCCGAGCAGGGAGCCCAATGCGGGCCTCGATCCCAGGACCCTGAGATCATGACCTGAGCCGAAAGCAGAGGCTTTAACCCACTGAGCCACCCAGGCGCCCACAGTCTGTACTTTAATGTGCTGTCTAGGTTGTCTGACTACATGCTCAAGTTTGAGAACCTTCCTCTAGACCAACAAACCTGCCAACCACCAAACACATGAGTGAGGCTCTACTAGACCAGGAGTAAGCAAGGAACACAGCCTCACCCATTTGATCACACGTTGTACATGGCTGCTTTTACACTACAACAGTGGACCAAGTAGTTGTGACAGGGAAAACATGACTTGGAAAGCCTACAAATTCACATCTGGTCCTATATAGAAAAAGTTTGCCTACCACTGTTCTAGACTAACAAGTTCCAGCTGAGTCACTAGTTAACAACAGGGATCAGCCTACCTAGTCCGGACCAGAAACACAGCCCAGTTAACCCACAGAATCATGAGAAATAATAAGTGTATTTTAAGCCATTGAAGTCCGGAGTGATTTTGTCTGCATGAAAATGGGTAAGATATCAATAAGTGCAAAAAACCATCACCTCTGAAAGTCAAGAGCTGACTCTCACCACCTTCCAGAAGATGCACTTAGCCCCCAGCCTTCCCACCCACAATCAAGCTTTCTCTTTTTCCTTTGGCAAGTACAATAAATCTTCATTACATTACATTTATGATCAAACAGTATTTATTTGCTTGTAAATTATTGTTATATATAGAAACATTTCATCATTCATTTGATATATTTTACTATCTGCAAAAATCCTTTGGTATCTTGTACTGGAATGGAGCATATCATTTTTCCCATTAAAATTAATGGAAATATTTTTATAATTAATTACTTTTCACTTAGCAGCAGGGTTTGCAGAAATGAATAAAGTTATTAAAAATATAAAATCTAGAAAGAAATATGTTAGTAGTTATGTTTGTGCAATGGGATCCTGTGCGTTTTTATTTTATGTATGTACTTTTATCTTCCCATTTAAAAAATAATAAATACATATCATTTTAAAACTAGGACCACCCCCATCCTAAGCAACAGATATTACTCACTTGTATTTTTTTTTTACTTAGACTAAGTTGTGTCATGTGTTCCAAAATATTACATATACAATCCTACATGAGTAATGCCTCTGGGTTTTACTTTTACTGCTTTATTAGTTATCGAGAATGGGATAAAGCCTAATTTGAGACATAAAATTGATAATCCCAAGTTAACTTCATCAGAAAAGATCGCCTCTTTGATTTGGCAACTATATATGGAAGTGAATGAGACCCCACCCTAGGGAGAAATTGAAAAGAAAATGTATTCTTTGGTTGGTGGTGTTCTTCAGCTTTTATGAAAATGGAAAAGGAAGAAATGAGTTTTAATGAGGATATGAGCGTCATACCAAAGTACATTTGGTGGGGGAGGGAAAGGCAGGTTCAAGAGCATTGCTGAAGTATGGGTGAAAATTTGCCTTTTCTTTTATCCTTTTGAACCTAGATTAGATCACCGTCCACCTGGTACTGTTTAGATGAAGGGCCCGTCAGAGGCAGAGGGATGGACAAAATAACCTATTGAAACTTCTGACCTTGCAATTTTGTGAAAGTAAACAAGGAGTATGAGCTTTCACAAGTAAATTTCTCCATTCGTTTCAACTTACATGTACTGACTCCGGATTATTCAGGGAAGTGTGTGAGAATCTGGCTCTGGATGGATTCCTCTTCATGGGCAGATTCCTGAAGAGCATTTATTTAACAAGACAGCTTCTATGTGCAAGCATTACTGGACGGATTGCTGACTGCATCAGCCAGCCTGGCTCAAATGGAGTCATGAATCTAATCAGATAGCACCAGCTTGTTTCAGAAGTCCAAGGTGCACCTTGTAAATTCAGGCAGCAGTAGATGTGGTGTATGATGTTTAATGCTGGAAGTTATATGAAAACACATTCCCCAACACTTTCGAAAGGTGTGGAAGTGAAAAAGAAACCTTATACTTTCAAATAAATTAGGAAAAATTGAAGTAATTTGTTCAGAGAACTTTAAGATAAAGCCAGCTTTCTGCTTTGGTAAGGTTATAAGATTTTTATGAGGCAGAAGATCTCATCAGTTTGCTAGTACTCCAGATGGGGATGCTTGGGCTTGATTCAGAGAGAAATGCCTGGAATGGGTCCAAATTCCAAGCTGGGGAAATAGCGGGAATTGCTTTCTCCTGACTATGTTCGGTGTTTTCAGTATAAATCACTTATCAGCCAGAGGTCCTTGTAACTTACGTACTAAGGTATTTTTTGTGTGTGGAAAAAAAAGGTATCAGGGGATCAGGGGCAAACGAACTCGTATCTTTCATAAAGCTCTGGTATTCAAAGCTCTTTTGGACACAATTACCAATGATTTTCACCACCCAAGATAAGGTGAACAAGCAAGTCTATTAGAGCTAATGATCTTACATCCTCAGAGCTGAGATGACAGCTGTCACTCACATACAAAATCTCATATTGTTACAATATCCCGTCAGTCATCGCTGTGTATGAAAACAAGTTCCAAGCTGGGAGGGTTTGGTTTGATTAACAGTGTTATTCTGGGGCTTCTTATTAGTGTGAAATTACCTGGAACTATTCCCAAAACACCCTAGATACCCTCCTTCTCCTTTTGGAACTGATTTTTCTCAAGATTTCTTTTTGGCAGCCACTTAGGCTAAGATTACCCAGGGTTCTCTGGGCCAGCAGGGAAAGCCAATCTCTTGGTTTTTCTGATCTACAAACAAAGCTTCTCTCTGAAACTGTTTCAACTCTTCCTAAGAATTTAGGCCCATTAGTAGAGTGTCTGGTGATGAACTTTACAAATCTCATCAAACATACTAGAAGGGTGAGTAAATCAGTGTTAGCAGGTATGTGGGAGACTCAGCCAGATGCCTCTTGGAAGCCAGTTGCTGTGGTTATGTGTCTCTAACTGAAGGTAGAATCAGGTCTCAAGATTGGCTAAGAAAGAAGGCAGGAAGCAGGTGGGCATCTGATCACAGGCATGGTGCCCAGGAAGTGCCTCCATGGTGGTGCTGCACTGCTCTGAAGGTCTCAGCTGATCAGTCTCAGCAGGTGTTAATCCACTCAGGCAAATCAATCCCCAGTGCCAAACCCCAAAGAGCTATCTCTTTTGCATTGCATGCTGAAGAATTTACTATAGTAGACTTTGTAGGAGCACTCTGTTCTGTGAGCTATAAAGAATATGAGACATTATTTCCGAAGAAAGGAAAAACAGAGGCTCTAAGAAAGTGGAAGTTCATGCAGATAATAGGGCTAGTTCTATAAGTAATTCCAACTCTGGTGCTCTTTGTCTAATATAGATATAGCCTTCATCATGGGTGGAAAGTAGAAAAATGTCCCTGGTAGACATGAGATATTAGCGTCATAGAAATTATTATGTGACTACTATGTGCAAGGCACATTGTTAAAAGAAAGTTGCAAGAAGCAGCCTGAAGTCTCAGGGGGAGGGTCTAAAGATTGTTGGCTAATAGCAGTAGAAGTTTAAAGGGAAGATGGAATTGGACAAGGCAGGAGAATCAGTGACCACTTATATGTAAGGATATGTTACTCTTAAGTAGAGAGAGGGTTCTTTGAGCTTGAGTTTCAAAGGTGCCCATAAAAGCCTTATGGTTTTTGCTCTTTGTTTTAGTCTTGACTTTAATTTTTAGAAAAATCCCTTCTGTAGACTATGACGACCAAGAGAGTGATTATGGATCCACTTATTTGGTAACTCTTTGGGTTTGTCAATTTATATTCAAGTGGCTTTAGAATAGGAAAATAGCACAAAGGAGCTATATAGGAGTCAAATCACATAAAATCTGTCATAAGAATATTCAAGTTTATTGGTTTGTGCAGTTAATTTCTTCTGCTTTTAATGACTTAATAATTCTTTAGGTGCACTGTGTTTTCTATTTTTATCCCCAATGATGTACTATACTATACTGGACTATAAATCTCATCTAGACTCAGTCAAGGGTGGCTCTATATGAATGGATCAGTTACTTGTTACAAAATGAAAATGGCTATTTTATATAAAGAGGAACCATTTACAATATGCCTCTCTGCCAGGGCTGTCATCTACAGCTGAGGAGGCTACACACTGAACAAGAGCACAGGCATCTCTGAAGAGGAATAATACTGCAACCCTATATGCCACTCATAAATTTGAAGTGGCTCTATTGACTCCCAATTAGCAAACACATCATGATAAACCACAGAGTGGTCTTCTCAGACTATCCCTTAATTCTTCTCTGCTTTAACCTATATGAGTTATACAAAATGATTGGGACAGGACAAATTGATACCTCGTACAAGTGGATGAGTTAGGATTTGACCAGGCAAGTAAGACAACTCTGAATGATGTAGATTAGGGGATTTATTACGAATATTAGATCTCATGCAATGATGACAGCTGGGGAAGAATTCTCTGGAAGATATGCCTCTGTATCTGGTGTGGGCCTGAAGTCACCGAAGGCCAGCGGGGACAGCTATTGGAATAAAAAGCTAGAGATGAAATGAGGGAGAGCAAAGACAAACTGGAACCTGTGGGGACAAACTAGAAGCTACCTAGGCATATCGGAACCTGCAACTGTCTCTCTCTCTGTCCAACACTTGTGCTTGGGAAACTTGAAGAAATAGCCAGTGCTTTTGCCATGAGCTGTATTTGCAGCAGGCCAAGGACTTGGAGAAATTGGAGGAGGGGATACAGTGGGAGGAGCTGCAGGCCTGGCTGCTGCTTCATGATGGCAAAGTGAGCAAGGTGCACAGTGATGACAAGGAACATAGGTGACTGGGTGACAACAGGTGTGAGCTATCATACCTGGTGCTCTATACCCACCTCCAAGCTATAACACTGGCCTCACTTTTGTCTTCTAAATCTCATGGAAAATTTCTCTTGGGCTCTTCTTAACCAGGAGCCATATAAGAGGGGAATTTTGAGAAACGCAGTCCTGGCTCAGCTAAGTTGACCCATTACAAAACCACAACAGATCTTGAAATTCTTGTAAAGAGACAGTGAGTCACTTTTTATTTTTTGGTAGAGAAGTGAAGACTAGGTGATACACATATAAATGTATAAACCTGCTATTTTCACTAAATGAGTCAATCACAGTGAAAGAATAATTGATTTGAGTGGACATGGTTAATGGCATTTTTTATTTTTAAAAGTGCCATTGCATTCACCTCCAAATGGAGCCAAAGCTTCTATTCCTTCCATTCATAATTCTGTCTTAAAATCAGAACATAAAAGAGAGCTCTGCAATTCATCTTGGCCACAACTTTGTCACCTGCACTGAGCTGGATTACACTCCATTCATTTATTGAGTAAGCATTGTTCCACATTCTGAGATGATCGAAAGCCATTTACGAGCTAGTCAGTACAATACTGTTTGAGATCTGCTCACACTGAAATGCAGCACCATGTATAATAGGAGTGTTGGGGAGAGCTGCTCTGGACAGATGAATCTGAACTTAAATCAAGCATCGATCGAGAAACAGTATGTTTATTTTGAAAGGACACTAAAAGGCAAGTCAGTGAGGCTATAATGTGTGTGAACTTGAAATTCTCACTAATTTCAGCCTCCTCTAACTCACTTCAGAATTATTCCCAAAAAGGGAGAAGTATTCATCAACTCCACTGGAAAAAGCAAAGAAAATAAAGAACATTTGTGTTTTCCTTACAGTCACTAACCAGTACAAAGGAAGGGAGGTTGATATTTACCCTTAGGAAGTTGGAGTTGATGATTTGAATCAGACCATTCCTAAAAGTGTTAATCATAAAAATTTCATAATGGTTGTAATAAAAACATAATACAGGTAAGACAAGCTGACCCTGTTAAGCCAAGCCTCACATGGTATTATTGCCTAACTTGGGGACCATCTCTGATCTAGAGTCTGGCCCCTGGCTTTGCAATTTAAACGTCTAGATTTTGTTATTTCTTTGGTAGTGATCAGGCTCCAAGGAATTGATTTAGGCCCCAAAGACATAGAATATTGATTCATAAACCTAATATTAAGTTATAAATCTAAAGGTTTCTTAATGATCTTCAAACGAGGGTAAATGGAGTTGGGTTTCTTTCGAGATATTTGTGTCAAGATGGATGAAATACACTTCTTTACTCTAAAAGTATTTGTTTTTAATCTAAAAAGTTTGATTGGTCCCTCTCCTCCTATCTCCCAATTTCCCTCCTCATTTGTGAATCCCAGAAGAGAATTGTGTTGTCTTGGGGCCTGCTGATTCTCTTCAAGGATGGTAGTAGGGTTCTATTCTGCTTGCGGGCGCAAGTATCTGGCAATACATTGGATATGAAACCATTTTTATTGGATGGTTCAGAATGCGGAGAAAGTAATGGGAGTTTGAAGAGAGTGGGGAAGTTTTTAAATACGCATTATGAAGGAGAATGAGCTAGCCAGGAATAGTGGTGGGAGGATGGCTGAAGAGGGCCAGTGGTCATGAACTTGTCCATCTTCCTTAAGAAATACTTCGTCTGCCCACAGTTGTCTAAAGAAGGCAGGTGTTTGGACTCATGCAGGGTTGAGCTCTGCCAGGCAAGCAGATAGAAGGGGAGGAAGGCTGGTTGAGTGCCCTGCTCCCCCTCCCAGATAAACTTTATCTGCCCTGTTCTGAAGAGTTAATTATCAGCGTCTCAACAAACATTGAATGTCAAAATGAGGCATCTTTTTTTTTTTCCTCTAACCCCTGGACAAATTTTAAATGTCCTTTCCTAAAGTACCGAAGAATGGAAACTAAAAGCAATGATTTCTTGCTGAACTTTAAGACTACTTGTTTCCAAGACATTTGGGTTTTGGAGAAAAGTGTTTATATGCAATGCTGTGTAGTAGTTCTAGCCACTTTGTGACTTACACTTTTTTTTTTTTTTTTTTTTTTTTTTTTAAAGATTTTATTTATTTATTTCACAGAGGGAGAGAGATTACAAGGAGGCAGAGAGGCAGGCAGAGAGAGAGAGGGGGAAGCAGGCTCCCCGCTGAGCAGAGAGCCCGATGTGGGCCTCGATCCCAGGACCCTGAGATCATGACCTGAGCCGAAAGCAGAGGCTTTAACCCACTGAGCCACCCAGGCGCCCATGACTTACACTTTTTTTAAAAATCTGAAGATTTTATATCCATGTAAAAATTTACAGAAATTTGCAAATCATTTCAGTGATGAAGTCCAGGTTAAGAACTCATTAGACATTTTAATGATATCAATAAGTATTTTTGCTCTCTAATATTATTGCCCTTTGAACAGCATGTTGATTTTATTTTAGGGAATAGCTCCTCTACCCTTTTGGGGCCTCTTGGTGGAGAAGTAAAACAAGGTACTTTGTCCTCTAACCAAGATGGAGTCACATGGTTCAAGCTGAACCAACCAGATTTTTTCTCTCTGGATGCTCAATTATTAGCCAATTTACAAAGATGACAGAGGAAGAGCTTGGTAGATGAAATGGCTGGAAAGTATTCATTTCTGACAATCAGTAAAGGAAATGTATCCATATGAGATGGTTAAGTATTTCCTTTTGACTAAATGCCAGAGCCATCTGTGCTAGCTCTAGTTCTTATCCTATTTCTGAGCCTTATCATCTGGACTTTCAAAACTCTTTTGTGGGGTGCCTGGGTGGTTCAGTCAGTTAAACATCTGCCTTCAGCTCAGGTCCTGATCTCAGGATCCTGGGATGGGGGCCCCACTCCTGTGGTCAGGCTTCCTGCTTAACGGGAAGTCTGTTTCTCCCTCTCTCTGCCCCTCTCCCAATTCCTTCTCCCCCTCCCTCCTGCTCAAGCTCACTCTCCCTCCCTCTCTCTCTCTCTCAAATAAATAAACAAAATCTTAAAAAAATCCTTTTGTAAGCTACCCACTATCTCTCCAGAAAACATTATTTTTTATGTTAGTCAAATTTGTTTATTATTGTTACCAATTAAAAACCCTAAGAGTACCCAGCCTAGTTCAAAATTCTGTACCTCAGTAAAGTAATTTTGACTGGGGATAGGATTATGATGATCAATATTTACTAGAGGAATGATTTCTGATTTAGTTGTTACATGTAGCAAAAGACTCTTAATTATAGGAAACAAACTGAGGTTTGCTGGGGTGGGTGGAGGGCTGGGGTAACTGGGTGATGGACATTGGGGAGAGCACGTGATGTCATGAGCACTGGGTATTATTTAAGACTGATGAATTACAGACTTTACCCCTGAAACAAATAATACATTATAAGTTAATTTATGAATTTAAATAAAAAAGGGGGAAAAAGAGCCATCTAATATGTCTCTGTGTATTCCTCTTGCAAAAGTGCAGGCACATTCCTTGGTGTTCTAACCCCCAAACAACAGTTTTCTCAATTTTATTTTATATTGTTACCTGATATAAATATCTAAGGATTAAAATGTAAGATTTGTCAAGGATTCTGATAAGGTTCCAACTATGGAAAAGCTGGATTGGGAGGACTTTTTTTCTACAAGCACAGGATAAACTTTCGATACATCACCAGCCAATGATAACTAAATCATTAATTGTTAGTGTTTCTTGTGTTGGATTCTTTAACCTAGACTCAAGGTCCAGTTTATTAAACTTAATAGCTCTGAGTGTCATGGTACACAGGCCTGGAATGTCAAGATAGAAGGTGAAGGTGGTGGAAGCATAGAAAAAACTTCTTTAATTTCATTATTTGTCTTCCATTAAGTTTCCTGGCTTAATAGATACTAAAGGATCATTAGAAAGTTGAAATGAGGTATGACTGTTTCATTA
The DNA here is from genome assembly GCA_002007465.1 of Ailurus styani. Lineage (NCBI taxonomy): Eukaryota > Metazoa > Chordata > Mammalia > Carnivora > Ailuridae > Ailurus > Ailurus styani. The sequence goes on along the minus strand of LNAC01000470.1, from coordinate 270,000 downwards.
ATGAGCAACATCTCTTGGGTTAACAGAATAGCAAGGCTCTTGGGAAGACAAAAAGAGACTAGAAATGTAAGTGAACAAAATTCTGAGCACATTCATACTTATAAAATATTATCAAATTCATTCGATCTTAGTAACTAACCTGTCAGGTATAGCTCCTACAGGACAGACTCAAAGTTAGTCTACCTTATATTAAAAAATGACTGCCCTTTATCTTTCTCAAATTATAGAACCAAACATTTGGTGGATTACCCACTAAGCTCTATGCCAAATAAACCACAGACCTGGTTCTCCCAATCTGTATCACTGTGAAGAACAAGTAGACATCTGATCTTTTAAGTTTTATGAATGATCCAGTTGAATATGTGTCTTTTATCAGAAACTGCCTTGATCTTTTTCCTTTTATTAAAGCATATGGGACATAAATAATAAAAATTAGTCCAAAAGACCCTACTTTTCAGCTCTTCTGTTTCTAGATTTGGTTAAAAATCATCTTATGTGTGCATTTCCTCTTTGCAATTTCCAAGGCTGGTAATGACCTTGCAAAGATTTTTGTGTTGGTTATTTTCTGAGGGTGTGGAGGAGAGTAGCTAAATCTCATCAGAAAATTCAATCTCACCAGAAGATGGGTAACTTCTGAGAAACCCAGTCTATGCTGCCATTTTCCTATATTTTTCTAGCATGGAAAGTAGCACCTTCTGATCTGTCCCTAATGTGTAATGAATGTTTCAATGAAGTTTTTGTTGAGGATGGGAGAGAAGAGAAAGTTTGAAAAAAATGCCTGTTATATAATTTCTGAAATAAGAGAATTAGCTTTAAGTGGTAAGAATTATGAATCAGAAACAATCCTTCCTTTCTTTATTTGACAAACAATTATTGAATGCTTGCCCTGTACCAAGCAGTCCCTTTAGCAAAGGAACTCAACAAGTAAGAAGTACATGGGTAATTAAAATGCAATATGGCAAGTTGTGCTAGGAGAAAATGGATGCTATGGGCATTTAGAGAAGGTACAGGACTCCGGGGCTCATAGCTAGGACGTGAAAGATTCAATTAAGTAGTGGCTTTCTGACTTCAGTTTAAGGGAAAATGAAGGGAGCACATATTACAAAGCTACAAAGATGAGGCTCAAGGGGAACATCTAGGGTGGGGACAAAGGATGGGCATTAAAGGCAAAGAACCATTGACAGCAAAGAGGATAAATAACAGTTCTCAAGTTCACTATGCAGGAGAATCTGGGAAATTTCACTGAAAACGCAGCTTTTTTGGTCCCCCTCCCAAATATTCTGAAATAATAGATCTGGAGCAAAGTCAGAGAAGCTGCATTTTCTTAATTTAATAAGTTTTTTTTTTTTAAGATTTACTTATTTGCGAGAGAGAGAGAGAGATTGGGGGGAGAGGCGGAGGGAGAGGGAGAGAGAGAATCTCAAGCAGACTCCCCGCTGAGCACAGATCCTGATGTGGAGCTCCATCTCTAGACCCTGAGATCATGACCTGAGCCAAAAGGAAGAGTCTGACGCTCAACCTACTGAGCCACCCAGGTGCCCCCAGGAAAGCTGCATTTTTAAGAAATACCCAAATGATTCCATTTCAGGTAATGGCTTCTGATTTCACTTTGAAAAATACTTTGTGTTGTCAGAAGTTCTCTCTGAGATTGGTCTCCTCTGGCTCACAATCCGGATCTTCCCTGTGATCATATTTATGTGTCTTCCCTACCATGGAAATGAAGAGGAATTTCAAAAATTTCTTCTAAAAAGATGCTTTCATTAAAAAAGAAATCTTCCATTTAGCATAATCTTCTCCAGTTCCATCCATGTTGATGCAAAAGTTGGGTGTTCATCCTTTCTGATGGCTGAGTAATATTCCATTGCATATATGAACCACATCTTCTTTATCCATTTGTCTGTTGAAGGGCATCTTGGCTCCTTCCACGTTTTGGCTATTGTGGACATTGCTGCTATGAACATTGGGGGTACATATGGCCCTTTTTTTCACTACATCTGTATCTTTGGGATAAATACCCAGCAGTGCAATTGCCAGGTCACAGGGTAGCTCTATTTTTAATTTTTTAATTAAAAAATTAATTTTTTTTTGTTTTCCAAAGTTGCCGCACCAACTTACATTACCAACAGTGTAAGAAGGTTCCCCTTTCTCCACAACTTCTTCAACATTTGTTGTTTCTTGCCTTGTTGATTTTTGCCCTTTGTAAAGCAGAAATTGTTAGCATGTGGGAATATGACTTTTTGAAAGGGTAGAAATAAATCCACTTGCCCATGTTAGAAAGAACGCATGAAGAAACCACCAGTTTATGCTCAAAAAAAAAAAAGAAAGAAAGAAAGAAAGAAAGAAAGAAAGAAAGAAAGAAAGAAATCTTCTAACATTTCGAAGACATGACGTGTTGGTGGCTGAGGCCGCTCTGCCCTGTCCTTGGAAAACAGGCTGCACCCACCAGTATCAGTGGAGCTCAGATGTGCATGGCTCCCTGGGTAACGTGGATGCTATCAGCAGGTCAGCAAGATTGACCTTTGTTTCAGAGAGTCCATTTCTTAGCCCACATGTCCTCGTCCCCAAGTACCTTCTGTGACCCCTCCGAGCATGTGAAAATCTCTCTGAAAGCAAAGTAGGCTAGTGACCTGGCTTTGATTGAAAATGGGACTAATGGAAGGCATCTTGTGAAGCAGTAGCTCCCCTCAGCAAGGCTAGACCCTAAAGTATGATTTATAGTAATGTCACTCTCTTCTGTAGTTTACAGACCTCTTTCACTGAACAGCGAGTTAAACATGTCTTATTAACACTGGCAATTTTAGCACTTCCTTCCTCATGTCGTCATAGCAACTTCTCTAAGGTTTCTTGTTAAGGAATAAGCAGAAGATACTGACAGACTGCAGAGTCTTCCTGCAGGCTTTCCCAGGACTGCCCACTAATTACTCTGGTTGAGTAAACTTGATGAAGCTGAAGATTCAAACACATTTTCAAACATACTGCTTTTAAAATGTGTTTTGAATGAATCAGATCTGTATTTCAAGAGGCTTTATTTAAAAAAATTATGAGCCATTATAAACACACACACACACACACACACGTATGAGAATTATATAATAAACCCTTTTAGCTCCTTTACCCAAATTCAAGAATATCAAGATTTTTCCACTTCGGTTTCTTTTGACTGTTTTTTTTGCTAAAGAATTTTAAAACAAATTCTACATCCAGTGTTGTTTCCTCCTTCCTTATGATGAGTATATCTCTTTAAAAATGGGCATTTTCATACCTGACTACAGTGTCATTATCACCTTTAACAACAATAATTCATCTCTACCATCTAGTACCTGACCCACAATTAAATTCCTGAAATGTCTCAAAATGTCCTTTTCCAATTGCTTGATTTAAATCAGGATCATAATGAGATCCACTAATTAACAGCTTCATTTTAGAAACTGATTCTAGAATTGGGCTTATGAAAGTGGCCAATCTAATCATAAGGTTCTATTTCTCTGGAACGAGCAGGGACTGCATTGATTCTTTTTTGTCACCCGCTTCCTCTTTCCTCCACAAATTTTGGGATCAAGAAAGGCAGCTTATTTGTCTCATGCCATCTTGCATTTCATGTCCTTGAGGCTTAATTTTAAAGACAGAGTTAATATAAAGGTAAACTAAGCCACCTTCACAGGGACCTTCTGATCCTCACTTGCAGTTTTTATGATGACAACGGAGGGAACCAGGCTGGAATTGGTTGTGGGCTTTGCACCGTTGGAGGAAGGTTAGCAGTGATTCCCCATGCCTTCTCCTTGAAGTACATTTCTGCAAGGTAGGGCAATTCCTGATGTTCTCTTCGTTAGGCTACACTCTAGAAAACCCAAGAACAGCCATCCAATTCAGACATTTCTAGTTAAGGAAGGCCAGTGTCAGAGTGACACAGTACAAAGATCTGGGGGCACTTATGCCTGAATCAAATAGTAATTCTGTCCTTACCAACTAGACTAGCAAATTGCTCAATGTCTTTGGACTTCAATGTCCACATCTGTAAAATGGGTATAACGATGCCTATATGAGAGGTCAGTTTGCGAGAATCAGGCGAGATAATGGATGACCCACTTCGATGAGTACTGAACATTTCAATGCTACTTCCTTCCTCTTCTCCCCTTCCCTCGTAAACTGCTAAAGAAATAGGAAGACTTTGACAACACCTTACAAAACGTGTTTTGTGGGCTGTAACCTACTTTGGGGTACTTTCTTGGAGGCATTTCTCTTCACTAGTTCCTTCCCCTGGTAAAGTTACCCTAACTTGGCAAGACTGACATGTAAATGGGACGGCTGTTCCTGGTTTGAGGAGATAATAAACGTAGACGTGTGGATGGTTTAGAGACAATTTACATGCTGGTTTAGCAGACAAGCCTCCAGAGGCCTCTTCATATCCACACTGGCCAACTGCAGCTTAATCTGACAAGGATAATGTGCAGAATGTAAATATTACCATTTGTTCCATGTCATCTCAGATCAGACACTAATTTGCAAATGTAATTTATCATGTCTAAAGAAAACCAAAATGACAGCTCTTACCAGTATTTGGTATTTTTGTGTTAACAATAGTTCATTTATGATTGTTATTGTTTCAGGCAGAAAATATGTCTCAATATGTTCTGCTGACAATGTGGGCTTTTATATCACAAACCTCTTCCAGCCTTTTCCATCCTCTCCCGTGTTGCATGCGATTACCCAGGCCGGTCTTTTGATTGTGTGCTCCTCTTCGCCACACTTTTCACGCTGCTGAGGGAAATATTCTGAGAATATTCCAAGTTCTGGGATCTGTTTTGGAAGTAGACTGGATGGTTGTTGTGAAGACTGAGAGCAACATTTGCTCTAAAGTGCATTTTGTCTGTTTTCACGAAGGACCTCCATCGCAAAGGAGATACCGAAAACAGCAGAATTATTGGAAAAACTCCCAAAAGCCACGTAACAGATGAATCTGGCCAATTTGTGACTCCCGACCTCAAGGACTTTCTACCCAGTGGGTTGACCAAGAAACCACAATATCCAAATCGTGTAGTTCTTATGGACGGTAGAACATGAAATCTGTCCCCAAAGCAAAGCCATCTCTCGGTACAAAAGAAAGAGGGCTCGCTAAGCATTTGATATCGCACGAGTTCCCATCAGTTGACAATTTGTGTTCTTCCTTCTTCTCCCTCTTCCAGAATTCTCGAGGGTTGGCAGGAGATTCTATTTTGGCAAGCTGATGAGCTCTTTTCCCTCTGCACCGCCTTTCATTGTCCAGCAAGCTGTAGAAAGGTCAGTGTGTCCTTGCGTGACTGCTGGTTGAGTTAGTTGGATGCCAGGAGAGAGGGAGGGCAGGGAATTGCCACTGACCCTGGTGCGCTGCGTCTCGGAGAGGAAGCCTGCCAGTCCCTGTAAAACATTCATGACATCTCGGAGGAACTAAGGGATCTTTCTGCCTCACTTCTCACATGGAAAAACAGGGAGATTCAAGTATCCCCACATGGGAGGAATAGGTTTTTGTTTATCTTTCCCTGAAAACAATGTTCCGCCTAGAATTGACACCGGGTCCTGTGCTTCTCCCGATGGCGAATGGCCCCGGAGATAAGAACAGAAAATGTCTGGGAGGGGCTGGGGGCCCCCAGAAGATAACACTTCTGTCATCTTGATTGGAAAAGCTCGTACAGCTGCTTTGATTCAGTACAGCTAAATTTCTTAAGATTTCCTTGACCTTTACTTAAACTGCTTCTCAGACAGACTATTTTTGTTATCCCCTGATGAGCTAGAAGGAGCTTATAAATTAATCACAGTGTGAATAAATCATTAAAACGTGCAGGATAACCGATGAAGAGTTCGGAGCTGAGAATTATCACCTGGTTGATGGCAACAATGTAGACATTGTTCGAGGGGCCACAAGTTGGATTTTGTGTATTTTGTGCTTATTCTTTAACTGCTATGGGTTGTAGTTGCTTTAGGCAAGCATCTGGAAGACTCACCAGTATTAGCACAACTCCAAGTGCAGCTTTTGGGAGTCGCTGCACAAAAAGGCTTAGCTTTGGAGTGAGGTGAATTTTTTTCCTAAATGTCATTGTCCATGGGGGCTTTCCTGAAGGCCTTGCAGTGGTTTCTGAAATGAAGTAGACATCACCACCACCACCACCACCAATGAACAAATACAGAAAACCTCCACATAACTCCACAGGGCAGAGGACTCAGGAGGTAAGATGTGGACTACAGTGAAATAGAGAAAGATTACAACTTCACATTTCTGCCAAACATAACGGAGATTCAGTCTCTGTTAGCCTTAGATGGGTAGCTTAGTGTAATGGATATAATCCCAGATCCACTCAAGAGTATTTGGGATTTGTGCAATTGATTATGTATTCAACTTCACTTTTTTATTACAAGAAGTATGTTACATAGTCTTCTTGATTTGCGGTTGTTAGACACGATTACTCTCCATTACGTAAAAGTAAAACAAAACTCAAGCCTCCCGACTATGAATTTTCCAATCATCCATCATTTTACAGATTCCAATTGTTTTGCAGTTTAGACACTGCTTCCGTAGCTTTGTAATTTCCACAGCAACTCAATATTGAGTGTCTGTGCCTCAGTTTCTTTATCTGTAGAATGGAGATTAAAATATTGACCTGATAGGATTGAGTTTTAACTGAGCTAAAATTGGTATAGCAGAGCATGGTAAGCACTGTTTATGTAAGTAATTTTTAGTAGTATTTATTCTTTACCCGGTGGGCGTGGGCTGCAGATATTAAAAATCATAAATCATCAATACTTTTCTTTGTGATCCAGCTGGGGAGGGATACCAACAAATGTGACATAAGTGCAGATCAAGACCTGGAGCGAGGTGATTAATAAGATGAGGGGCAACACGTGGGAGTGGGGAGTTATTTGAAGTTGGTATATTTAGGAAAGGCCCCTGGGAGGAAAGATACAAGCCTGTCCGAAGGATAGGCTGGGTTGAAAGGGCAAGAACAGTGACACTGCAGACCTGGTAGCACAGGATCAAAGGCTTTTGTCAAGGCTGAAAGTGGCATCCTTAGGGTCAGAGTGCAGGCTTCACTGAGTGGAGAGTCCATCAGGGACAGGAGTGTAGGTCAGGCTGGGAAGTTAAGGGAGAGAAGATTCTTTGGATAGGCATGTTGTAAGACGTTGCATGCCAGATTGAGGAATTTTGGATTTGAGCCTAAAGGTAGTGAAGAGCTATTTGAGAATTTTGAGCAAGACAGTAATCAGATAATAGCAGTCCTTACGGAAAGCTATTGTGCGGAATGAGAACTGAGAGAAAAGTGCAAAGACAGACACATAAGTCAGGGCACAAAGGGATCAGGGTTTAGATTTTAGAAATAATGTTTTGGTGTTAATAATGACCTATTTTCAGAGAGCCTGACTGGCTCAGTCTGTAGAGCATGTGACTCTTTTTTTTTTAAAAGATTTTANATGACCTATTTTCAGAGAGCCTGACTGGCTCAGTCTGTAGAGCATGTGACTCTTTTTTTTTTTTTAAGATTTTATTATNTTTTTTTAAAAGATTTTATTATTTATTTATCTATTTATTTATTTATCTAATTTATTTATTTTAGAGAGAGAGAGAGCATGCATGAGAAAGCACGAGTGAGGGGAGAGAGAGAATTTCAAGCAGATTTGTCTCTGAGCACAGGCCCGAAGCAGAGCTCAATCTCGTGACCCTGAGATCATGACTTAAGCTGAAATCAAGAGTCAGATGTTTAACTGACTGAGCCACCCAGGTGCCCCAGTAGAGCAAGGGACTCTTGATTTTCAGGTCATGAGTTCAAGGCCCACAGTGGAGGTAGAGCTGACTCAAAAAACAAAAAACAGAGCAAAACAAAAAACTAATAATCTATTTTCTAAAAATTGCTTAGGCAGATGTTTTTGAGGCTACCCTGTAAGTTAGATAAATTACCACTCATGTCTTAAAGGTGAAGAACTTCAGATAGAGAGAGTTGAAATGGCAAAGTCATCCTTACACTTCTTCATTAAATATCTATCAAGTGCCTGCCATGTTCCAGGTTACATGTTATGCCGGTGATGAAATAGAATCAAGAATATTTACAAACTCCAAAAAAATTTAGGATGACTGTAGATAATGGGTATTGGGGAGATGCTTGTAGAAAGAGTGAATAAAAGAATGAATGGATATGCCAATGCTTGGGAGCAATACCATACTAAAAATACTGCAGCCTGCCTTCAGGCTTCTAATTCAATAAGTAAGAACACTCTGTTCGTTCTAGCCAGTTCAAACCAACATAGGTCAAGTATAGCTGAATAGATACTTGGAAAGTATATTAGTTTTTTATTGCTATCTGAACAAATTACTACAAACTTTGTGGCTCAAAAGAGCACCCATGTATTATCTCACAGTTTTATAGATCAGAAGTCTGATGATTAGATCTCATAGGGCTAAAACAAGGTGTTATCAGGACTGTGTTCCTTTCTGGAGGCTCCAGGGAAGAATCGTATGCTTGTTCATTCAGGTCGTTGGCAGAGTTGAATTCCTGTGATTGTAGCACCGCAGGTCAGCTGCGGGCCATGCCCAGTTTCTAGAGGCATTCCCTGGCTTGTAACCCCTTTCCTTCTTCTTCAAAGCCAGTATGGTGGGTTGAGTCCTCACACTTTGAATCTGCCCTTCCTCTTCTTGCTTCACATATCATTGACTGACCATCTGGCTGATAATTCAGGATAATCTCCTTATTTTAATGTCATCTGATGAGTAACCTTAATCATATCTTCTAAGTCCTTTTTGACTATCACTTAACATATTCATAGCTTTGAGGGATTAGGGTTGGGACATATTTGTGGGGCCTTTATTCTTCCTTCCATTGTGTAGAATGAAACATAACATTTAATAGTTAAGATTAGGAGCCAGATACATTTTTCATTAAGAATTACTAAAGGAATATTTCCTAACCTCATCTCCTTATCCCATCCATATACTATATCATGTTTGAGGGAGAAAAAAAGACAGAAACACATATTGCAAAAAATACTACTTTATTTAAATACTACTTTATTTATGGACCAAGCAGAATGCCTTTTATATGTAAGGAGATTTTCAAGTTCAAGTGATAAATTTTTTCATGTCAGATAATATCTTCTGCTTAATTCATGGAATTATACTGCTACTGTGGGAATACACAAAAAAGGCCTTGGGGCACCTGGATGGCTCATTAGTTAAGCGTCTGCCTTCGGCTCAGGTCATGATCCCAGGGTCCTGGGATCGAGCCCCACATCGAGCTCCCTGCTCAGCGGGGAGCCTGCTTCTCCCTCTCCTACTCCCCCTGTTCATGTTCCCTCTCTCACTGTGTCTCTCTCTGTTAAATAAATAAATAACATCTAAAAAAAAAAAGCCTTAACTCTCAAGTTGACAATGTGCTAGATGTGATTAATTATGCAAATAAATTACTACAGCATAAAGCAGCGCCTCCTACTATGTGCTACTGAAAATAGAAGACGGAGAAATTATCTTTCATCTGAGAAATGAGGGATTAATTCATGGCATTTGGGCATTGAGGAATAGCTCAGATTTCAACAGCAGAGAAGGAAAGAGGGCTTTTGTTGGCATAAATTTGGCTAAGTAAAGTTCAGACTTGGGTGTCTATTGTGTGTCTTTAAGTACTGGGAATTCTTTCAGACTGAAAAAAGGGTAAAAACGGTAAAAAGTAAAAAGGCTTACTGGTATAAAAAATAAAGTGCTAAATAGATTGGGAAAAAATGCTACAGAGGGTCACATATGTCAGAAATGAGACTTTGGAATTTTTTTCCCGTAGAGAATAGGGAGGCACCAAATGCATCTGAGCAGAGGAAGGACAAGATCAATGGCAGGCATCAGGAAGAGAACTGTGTCCCTAACAAGTACAATGGAGAAGAATAAGAGCCAGGTGGTGGGGAGAGCTGCCAGAAAGCACTTAGACTAGGACAGGAGGGAGTCAACGAATGACTCCCTAGCTAGAGTGGGAAAGGTTAAGTCCAGGAGAGTCGTAAGGTTTTAAGAGCCTGGAGGAGGCCCTAGGAGAGTAGAAGTGCCATGAACAGAAAGACAGAAGTCAAGAGGGGAAGGACGTTGGGTGGAGAGGCAAAGATGGTGAGATTGGTTTTGACGTGTTAAGCCTGAGAAGCTGGAAGGAAATTCAAGTGGAGGTGCTCAGTGTAAGGGAAAATCCCAGCAGAGATGGGATGAGGGCCCAGGAGCAGAATGTCTATAGTGATGGGGTGAGAACAAAGTGATGATCAGAGAAGATGGAGGAGATTCCTCAATAGCACAATTGCATGGATGGATTTTGGAAGCACATCTTAATCTAAGATGCTAGGAAGGCACCAAAGAGAAAAGCAGACCTTGTGGGCTAATATCTACCTCCATTCTATATTTATGACTCCCCTTGCTGTCTGTAGGCACCTTTCGAAAGGAGAAAGTCAAGGTGTAAGGCCAATTTAAAAACCGATTTTTTGTTGTTGTTATTGGGAAAGCCTTCTAAGACCAGAATGTGACTTAACAAGAGGGGAAAAGACCATGTGGAATACTGACAATGTTATGGCAAATTGTTTAAAGCCTAGTTAGGTGAGATGGGAGATTTTAACTTCTTAACTTTATTTACCTTTCAAAAGATTATCTGAAACATCCAAAAAGGTTAAGTGCATGTTTCGTTCTAGACTAGAAATTCCAGCAGTAGGAATCCTGTGCAGGTGACTCTCCAACGTATAGCCTATTGTGAAATAACTCGAATTGTCCATATCGTTTCTCTTAAGGGTAAAGTGTCCAGCCCTGAATATTAACTGACGAGGCTGTGGATTTGCCCACAGCATCACAGCAAAGAGGGCAGGGAGAGCATTTTCCTAATTACTACTAGGAGACCAGAGGGACGGCCCGAGCAAGCTTCAGGAGCTTCCCTGGTGTTGGGCAGAAGAGCTCTCTTACTGGAATTAGTGAGTGTGGAAGGAATGTGCTGGGAGCCCCCATCTACTGTTTATCTGGGAGGGCCCCACAGATAGGGAGCTTGACAGTGAAATTCTAACCCTGAAAACTAATGAGATGCCAGTGTTTCCTTGCTTTGCGGGGACTGCCCGGGTATCTCGTCTTACTTCATAGGGGAGTGACTGGTATTTGAGCGCTGATAACAGCAATCTTGGTGTTGGGGCTGAGTCAGGGAGGACATTCCAGAAAAGCAAATGGCTGAGAAAATAGCCCGCCTACATGAGAACAGAGGTTCAGGACCTCGTGCCAGCTGCCATTGAGCAGGCAGGGGACCAAGGCGCCAAGCGGGGATGGCCGGAACCTTTTCTGGAGGAAGAGCAAATGCTTATAATCTTATGTTAAATAGGATCGGTGAAGAGAAGAAGGAAATATGTCTGGTCTCTGACCTACCATCACACTAAAATTTACTGAGGGATTTTTCATGTCACTGGAGGACTGCTGGAGCAGAGAGCCTGGGCTACGGAAATCCTGTCTGAATACAGTTGCCTCTTGAAAATTAGATCTGTATTCAATAATCCCAACAGGATAACCAAAGGAAAAATTACATATTACCTTAAGCTTTATCTGAACACTATCTGTATTCTTTGTTGACTTTTCACATGTGGCTGTGTTTCTCAAGTGTCTAAAAAAAGATTCTCTATAGAAAATTCCACACTGACCAATCCTTAATTAGACCAAAATAATGAAATGCAAAAGCTGCTTACGTGTTTCCCTTGGGTTAGATTGACCCGAAATCTGTGCGGGAGGGACCACCAAGACAGAAGACTGTGTAGGTTGTATTAAAAAACAACAACTACAATATTTGGTGAATGTGTTTCTAAATTCTAGCTTCATGGGTCACCTTTGGAAGAATTTTAAAGAAGTTGTACACTTGTTAGACCAGCATCAAGGGATGCAGGAGCACTGTGTACACAAAGACTAGAGGTTGGGTAAGACATGGCGCGTGCGCTCAAAGGGTTTCGAATTGAGCATGTGGGACCACAGCCCAGGCTCTGAGAGATGGCTCAGAGCCTGAACAGATTTTTAACTTTGTGTCATCAAAAATATCTTAATGATGGAAAATCAGCTTTAGCAATGTTACATACTCCAGGGTTTTATATTTATTATCTTTCTAAGGAATTACTAACACTTCTTTTCTGATGACAACCCACTGTTCTTAGAAAAAATGTACAACTGGTTTGGGATGCCCCAAAGGTTGCACATCCTCTGCTTTCGAAGGTCTCCTCCACCCGCTCTGAGAGGGAAGGAGGGAGGGAGAGGGAGAGAGAAACTCAAGCAGATTCAGCCCTGAGCATGGAGCTCTACACAGAGCTCAATCTCACAACCCTGAGATTGGACCTGAGCCCAAACCAAAAGTCAGATGCTTAAACGACCGAGCCACCCAAGAGCTGCAGGCTTGCTGTGTTCTAGTTCTAGTGACTGGGCCATTTAGTCATAACTGCTTTGCTTAATCATTTTCCAGAGTTTTTCACCTTGTTTTGCTTTTTGGCTGAAAGTGTCTGAATTTCACTGGCAGAGGGCTTGGCGAATGTCAAACACCCATGTGTTACATAAGCAGTGGCTGGGTTCACGGTGCTTCATTCTCCAAACTATTTTACAAAGGCAGAGGGCATTGTTTTTAATATGCCAGACCAATTAAATTTAGAGGCAGTGTTGTTTTCCTGGAAGATTTATAATAAAGACAGAGAAGTGGAGTCAAATTCCTTATGTATAGCCAAGAAGTTACCTTTTTATTATACCGGTCAATTTTCTCATGTCAATCTTGTTCAGATCCATAGTTTGTACTGAATCTCCTGAAGTCTGCACCCATTTCTCAGAAAGGCTTGGTGAACATTCCTTCGTTTGATCTGAAGCTCAAACCCAAGGCCAGACATGGTTGATTCACCTATTGGTCTCAGTGCCTTGTTAGTTCTTTATTTCTCCCCATGTCACTGTATACCCACCAAAAGAGACATTTCTTAGGCAGTTACTTCCCTTTAGGACTAGATTTGATTAGAAATGCTTGTACTCAAGGAAACACTAAAGATGGAGCTTTGGTTTCCCAGATAAAGGAAAGGATGTTAGAAATGTCTTGGTGTATACCCGTAATATTCCCTATATTAAATGTATTTATAATGTTTTCTTCTCAAAAATATGCAAAACAGATATTACATGTATTTGCCTGCTTTACCAAAGAAAACAAGAATTTTATTCAAGTGAGAAAAAAGGATAGAATATTCAAATTTTGAAAAGGGGAAAACATGTTTTGATTATGGATTGGTGGACTGCTGAATTAATTTTAAAATAATTATAATAACAACTGCTATTGTATAGTAAGCATTTACCCTCTGCAAAGTATCATGCTAAGGACTTTGTGAGCATGTCATCCCTGGATTGTATGTGTTTTATGTCATTTAATTCTGACAATGATCACGAGCTAGGTAGCATTATATTTTCATTCTACATATGAGGACACTGGAATTTGAGAAAAGACATGACTAAGTAAACAGGAGAGCTGCCTTCGAACTAGACCCATCCAGCTCTGGAGCCTGCCCTCACACCCTAGTCTGACTGCTTTAGAAGCAAACTGCTTAGAAGACATAGAGCAATATGTATGAATAATTAAGGGTATGTGCTTTTTGGCCAAAGCGAGTTTAGAAACTTAATCCTAGGTAGGGAATCTTATTATTAAAGACATTGTCAGATCATTTCTTTCCTTTGCAACTGGGAAGGTGTTTGAGAAATAAACATTTCTTTTTATCCCACACTTGGATGCTTTTCTTATAGTTTCAAGACGTGTAAATTCTTGTTTCTCTGAGCTGGAGACAGGAATAGTCATTGGCAGGTTGACAGTTAGGTGACTAGGGGAATAAACCGTGGGTTGTTACGGCTGCTAGGCTTCAGGGGACCCCCGCATAGCCCTGACAATGACAGAGAATCCCCTGGTAAGCTTCCTGCTCCACGTGCTGTGAAGGCAACCTCTTTGTTTCCTTCCTCACTAGGTCCACTATTTTTTCCTGGGAGCATGGCTGAAGCTCCTTCCAGAAATGCAGAACCAGGAGTGTCACACTCTTTTTGATTCTAGCTTCCATAGGAGGCTCTCACTTTGTTTGAAACAGATACATTTTTGAAGAGTTGACTATAATTTCTTCTTACTGATTCACTTTTGAAAGGTAGTGTGGTGATGCACTGTTTCCATCCATCTTCTTAACATATTAAATGATCAAATTGCAAGAAACTTCATATCCATAGATATTATTAAGATATTTAAATTAATTCAAGACATTAGAGTCAAGGAATTCTATGGTGATGGCTTTTATGTGAACATTTATGAGGTGAATAACCTCTAATTTTTTTAAAGCTCATCGTTCACTTAGCAAGTTTTCTTAAAACAGAATGCATCTGTATTAGACTGCCAGACAATCTATTAACTAATAAATATTCCTATACCAATAGTAAAGTTGGACACTAATTCATCCTTCACAGTGCTCAGTTTCTTCATTGTAAGAAAGTAGGATACATAAGTCACCAGATTTTTGAGAGGGATGGATATATGATAACCTGGTCAGTACTGGCCCATGATTGGAGCTTCTAAGTGATGGTTCTTGATAGCATCAGTTGAAATCCAGAAAGTTTGCCTGAGAGTACACAGCTCTTTGATTTTGGTCTCAGTTCCAGCACCTACTAACTATCTCCATGACCCCTGCTCCCTCATCTCTAAAACAGAAGTGACAATTTGCTTGTCTAAAATTTAAAGGACTGGACCAAAATATCTTCGTATGTTTGTTCTAAGTCTCATATTAACATATAAGAAAATATTTAATTCAAGTAGTTTAATTTAGAAACTAGTAAAAACCAGTTGCTTGACTAAATCTAGTACTTGTTTTGTAATTGGTTATATTGTCCTGTAGTTATCACCATTGTTACAGAGAAACGGGGCAGGCTGGTTTCACACATGCTTATACACATGGATAATCCTCTTCTGTTTTTTGTCAGTGGTATTTTTTCCTAAAGCCTTCGTTCCTTTGAAATTCATCATATTCCTTTCTCTCTTACCTTCTTGGTCTTCTTTTTCACCAAGAAGACTAACTTAAAAAATGAGGTCAGCATCTCAGCAGATTTTGGAGTTGTGATTAATTCTGTGTCCTTGCTCATTTATTAGAAGCCCCAGTTTCTCTCTCATCATCCTTTTCCTCCTGATAGATTTGCCCTTCTAATACTCTTTAACCCTTTGGGCTTACTTTATCTCCTTTGGCTCTTTCGTTTCTCTTATCTCTATCCTGTTAGCCTTAACTGATGTAATTTGTTTTCCTTAGGTTTCCTCCTCTTCTGTAAAGACGTGAATACTCACTCTGAATATTTCTCACCTCTTGCATTAGTCTTTGTCAACGCTTTTCATGAAAGTTCATAGCCAAGTCCAGGCTTTTCTCATAGTTTTGGATTTTCATTCCTCTTTGCAGAGTGTTATATTATACTCAGCAAAACAGACTACAGTGAATTTGTTTTAGATGCTATTTCTCATTTTCTGATATGACATTGGTCTTGGTATAAGTTTATGCCTGAGCAGTTCCAAGCAGTATTCTGTCCTGTGGCTTGGCCTGTACTCTACTGAGCTGCTATAATTGGGATCTATTGTGTGTGTAGTTTCAGTCTACCTTTCAGTCATGTTTTGGGGAGGTCACTATGTCTCTGTGGTCTTCAGTAAGGTACCAGATCGGATATGTCACTCTTTTCCAGATCCAGTCTCTTAAACATCCTTGAAGACAACAGTTGGGTTCTAAAAGCAAGTCTGAATTTTATTTATAAGACTGCATAGGTAATCTCATTTCCTTGCTTTGGGTTAGAAATTATTTTAAGTCATTGTAGAGTGGAGATCTTGGATCAGAAGCTCAGACTATGTATATTTGTATGCGTCTCAGATGAGCAACATTGACAAATACAGGTAATTGTATTTAACATATCCAGTTAAGTTGAAAAGTTTTTTCCAAACCCATGGCCCATGGCTGAGATGAGGGGGAGGAGATAAATGGAATCTTGGCCGCAGGAGCATTTGGGAACTGCTGGGATAGATGGTCCCAGAGGTCTCTGCTAGTTCTTTGGTTTCATGAGTACATGGCTCATTTGGGGCAGGCTGGAATTTATCTGAGGAGGAAGCTGTCAACTCTCAGGATCTTGACTCTGTAGTTGAGTGGTGGGATGGAAGGCAGGAGGTTTTGCTCTAAGAAAGGGTCAATTGTCATCCTCTCCTTTCACAACAGGCTTGACCTCACAGAGGCTAGTACAATCCTTGGGAATTTATTTAATACTCTGGAGTTAAATGTGAAGCAAATGTTGGTTCAAGCACATTTTTGACCTTGTCTTTTCTTTCAGTTTTCAAGCTACCAGGAAAACAACCCAGGGAGAAAGTTTTCTCTCTGTAGGTTCTGTTGATTGGGGTGACAAGAATTTGATAAGTTACAAGGTAACCACATGAGTTACAAGCCTGGAATTCAGTGCCATGTGGTTTCTCAGGAAATATCAAAATTGTTGGGTAAAAACCTTTGACTCATCAATGGAACAAGGTGTCACAGGTCTTACAAAACCATATGTATGAATCTTCTCATCTCAGAGTCTGAAAAAAAGACAGAGCAAAAATATTCCCCCCCCTTTTTTTTAATTGTTAAGAAACTGGAATGAATGATCAGATAACAATTAACTGGTGACTAGTTTATAATATATATTTGAAACATAAAGTCAAGATTCTACATAATAGCTATATGATATAGAAAGTTGTTGTATTAACATAAAAATGATAGAAAGTTCTATGACATATTTTCCAAACATATCCCTGGTAATTAAAGAAGGTATATGTCAATGGTATAATGAATAGAAATAGAAGTTAAAGGTTAAAAGGAAGGTGCTCATTTAAATACCTATTGCCATAACATAGAGGTTAGGAGTAAGGAAGGTTAGGAGTAAGGAAGCCTCTGTAGAGAGAGTGTCTGGGTACAAATCCTAGCTTCATAACTTACTCATTATATGACTTTGAAAAGGTTACTGATTCTGCTGTGCCTCAGTTTTCTCGTATGGAAAAACGGGGGAACATATTAGCAATAGTGCCCACTTCATAGATTTGTTAGATTAAAATATACATACATATGAAGCACTTAGGATAGTACCTGACACAGAGCACACACTCAAGAAATACAGCTTGCTGTGTCTACGTACATTTTTGAACAATCAGAGAAACTACAGATGAATGATGAAGTAAAATGTTTTGGGGAATGATTTTTAAAAATTAACTATTTCTGTGGGCAACACAAGCTCCCCCGGGCAGTCATATTTGAAAATTATTGGTTGAACAATCAACATTTTATGAGATTAGCCAACACATATGAGTTAATATATAGACAGATTTTAATATTGAACCAAATTTGTTTGGAATCATTTAGCTCTTGTGTGCAACAGCAACATATGAAAACCAACCTATGACACACATTATGAAATAGCAATAATCAGAGTAAAACTAGAACTTGGTGCTATGAACCCCCAACCCACCAACCTAAGGACATATATAGATATTCAAGTTTTCGTGTGCAGATATACTTTCCCTACAATGACTTTGTAGGCTATGAGTATAACTGTGTTTGGTTTATGTGGTTTTTTTTTAAGTTTTCTTTGCTTAAGTAATCTCTACACCCAGTGTGGGGCTCAAACCCATGACCCTGAGATCAAGAGTCGCATGCTCTTCCACTGAGCTGGGCAGGTGTCCTGAATATAACTCTTTTAATTCGAGGCACACTGTGATTATAACCATCTTCCTAGTTAATCATATAAATGACTTACTGGTTACTATGGCTTAGTGCCTGGAGTTACAATTTGCCCTGCATGTTTCTATGGCTGTTTTGGACCCCTAAAAACAGTGTGCCTCAAATCATAATGATCTCCATTTAAGGTTTATATCTGACAGACAGGTACTAGTCATCTATTCCTTCAGTCGATATAGGAACACTGGCTATGTATCAGGCAGGTGGGAATATGGTAATATATTTGTAAGTAGGAAAGACATTCCCTGTCCTTATGGGTCTTACAGTTAAAAGGGAAGACAAACATATCAAAGTTTAATAAGCAATCAGATAATTATAATGCAGATATGTGCTGTGATGGAAAAGTCCAGGTGTTAGGAAGTTTATATTCATAGAGGTGGGGAAAGGCTTCACTGAAGAAGTGACTAAGTTGAGCCCTGAGGGAGAATGAGAAGTTAGTGAGGTGAAGGGTGCAGAGCAGGGGCAGGGCAGAGGAGAGAAAAGCACTTGAGGAATGGTAACAGCATGCGTGAAGGTGCTGAAGTGAGAAGGACCACAAAGCCATTCTGGCTTGCATGTAGCCAGTTGCAAGAGTACTCAAAGTGGGGCCTTGAGGGATATGTTAAGAATTGTAAATGGTTTGAGGGGTGCCTGGGTGGCTCAGTCAGTTAAGTGTCAGACTCCTGATTTCGCCTCACATCAAGATCTCAGAGTTGTGAGACCGAGCCCCAGGTTGGGCTCCACACTGGACAAGAAGCCTGCTTAAGATTCGCTCTCTCCCTTTCGCCCTCCCTCTCCTTCCTGCTCTCTGCTCCACCCTCTCTCGCTCTCCCTCTCTCTAAAAAAAGGATGTTATATATAAAAAAAAGAATTTTAAATGGTTCTAGAAGCAATGTCAACTATGATGAGTTCTAAGTGGAGCTGGTTATTATCAGTTTAATGATTTCTAGAGGTTGCCTTGGCTGTTGAAGACAGATTAGAGGCCATGGTAAAAAATGAAGTAGGCAGAAAAGTAAAGAGGCTATCTCTGCAGACCAAGAACAAGACTTCGGGGAGTTGATTAGATATATATAGAAAGGGAGGTGTGAGGTGGACCCAGCTTTCTTCGCAGGAGTCTGAGGGGGTGGTACTACCATTTACTGAGACGGTTGGAAGGCCTGGAGGGTTCCATGTACATGTGCTGGCAGGAAGCCCACATGGAGCTGCAAGGTGGACACCTGGGTATGGGTCTGGATCTCCACCGAGGTTGATGAGTGGCCAGAAAGTATAAGGTCTGAAATGTCCGCTTGGATTCGTTACTTAGAAAGTACTAGAGGCCTTGACCAGAGAAGTTTTACTGGAAATGGTGGTTTGACAAAATTGACAAGGTATGGTAATTGAAGTTAATTATGACTTTATTGTTTGCAGAAGGATTTGGGATGAGACACAATTTTTAAAGGGTAAGAAAGGAAAACTAATTTCTCCTTTCTGTAGTTGTCCATTTTCAAAGACAGGGGTCAATGCTTATATTTCTTATCTCTTTTTAGTGACACATTTTCATTCCAAACAATTTATTTTGGAGGGAATTCTAAACTTTAAAGGTGAGGCCTACAATGATTTAAACTGCATTCTAATGTTTTATTCCCTGTTACATTGCTATATAATTGCTGCCTTGCTGCTTATGTGGAAGTTATACCTTCCAGATTTGAGGGCCAGGTTATTGGCTTCCGTCTGTTTACTGGGGTTTCAGACTCAAATACAGGGCCAGGCATGTACCTAAGTGGTTTAAGTAAGCATAGTCAGGGAAGTCGTGGGAACTATGATGCTAGCTAGCACTTGCGTGCCCATCTAAAGGGTCAACCGATTCTCAGCCTAGGCTGTCTGCCGCAGACACCACGTTGAGAAGCAGGTCTCCCTCAGATTGCCAGATCTCTCCATTTTAAAAGGAGCCAGATACTCGCGTTTTCGCATGACCTCTCCTGATTTTTAAGATCGTTGCAACTAAATATATATATATATATATATATATATATATATATATATATATATATATATATATATATTTTAAAACTCTCACAGCCAGGAAAAAGAAACAAAAAGAAGCAAAAACCTTGTCTGCTGGAGTGATTTGGCTTATGGGCAATCAGTTGGCTCACCCCCTTTGAGTTATTTTCGTACAGCATCTCATTTATTGCTCTAAAGAGAGGTTACTCATCAGTACAGTCACCCCACACTCTGCTGGTGGGGAACATTCATTGCCCCATCTCTTAAAATGTTCAAAGTTTTTGATAACTGTGTAAAACAAACCTCATCACATTCCTCTGTAATCAGGAATTTTTACTCTGTTGAAAACACCTCGGGGATGATGAAACCTAAATGCCCTCACAATCCATCGCTCTTGGGACTGACTGTCAAAAGGAGGCCCACCTGACTGCTCCTGCTCAGCAACACTCAGCAGTGTGGGTCTCAGCCCGGCCTCCGGGAGTCCCCGGTCCAGGGAGCAGCTCCCATTTTCTGCCCCTCGCCCCTCTCCCCAACCCAGGGCCACACTGGGTGTTGAAGCACTTTCTTCCAAAAGCCCATAAAACAAATGGTGGGTTCCCCCCCCCCCATAATGTTTTCAGACTAAAAAAGAAATTGCACAGCCCAACTCTTTCTTTGGGCCAACTTGGAAAAATTACTTTCCCCTTTTCCCCTCCTGTCCTCCTCGCCGCGCCCCGCCCCTCCGCAGCAGGTTCTGGTTTTGGTTCCCTTCACGTTAGGAAAGTGGCGATAAAACTGTGTATCTTACAACACACCAGCACTTGACTGGTACTCCAGAGGGCCACAGAGTAAATAGGTGTTTGATTAAATGGGTGTCTGAAAACCTTGGAAGCCTTTGAAAGATAGTGTCAGAGGGCTGGCCTTGTGCTTCCAGGGAAGCTGTTGTAACAGGCCGTGTCCTTTCTCCTTTCATCAGCTTCCGTTAATGGCTTGATAGCATTTCTCAAAGGTCGTTTAGGGGAACGATTGGAGTGAGGTTTTGAACAAAATCAAGGCTGTTTTTCCTCCCTTTCTGAAGGTGATGTCTTTAGAACTTGCTAATTAGAGAGCAGAGCAACAAAGAGATGCCTGAGTCATTGTCTCCAAAGCTAGTAAAACTAAACTCTGAAGAAAAAATATTTTTTTGGAAATGCTCACAACTTAGTCACTCTGTTAAAATACAATTGACATAACCTCTTTTCCTTTCAGGCCTCTCCTGAAACAACAGTTAAAGGCATGAGTCAAGCCGAAGGCTCATTCTCCCCGGTTTGTTGGGCATAATGGGGTAATTGCCCAGACTGTCATTAAACTGTTTCCATTTTGATGATTGATTCTAAAAGTCTCAAGGTGGCTCCAGAACTTCTTTGGACAAGTCTTTGAATCATCTGTCCATCCAAAGCACAATTTCGCCAACAGCAGTGATTTATTTTTAAAAAGGGAAGCGATGATTTTCCTATTGAACAAAAAAATCTCAGCTTGGAATCAAAAGACCTGGGCTGGAAATCTGGCCCTCCTCCTTATTAGCTATGTATCCTTGGACTCCTTATCTAACCTTTATGAGTCTGTTTTCTTAGTTATGTAATTACTCATATAATTCCTCACTGACAGGATTGTTGTGAGGTATTAAATGAGGCAATAAATGAGGTGATCATTGTGAAAGTACCTCGTCCAGGGCTTGGCCCAAATCAGGTGTTCAATAAATACATATTCATTGATTCATTCATTTATATGCCAGGGTACATTGGCACTCTTTGATCTTAAAGAGTGACATCAGCTGCAAAAAGAAAAAAAGATGATTCTTTGTACTTCAATTTCATCTTCTTGAATAGATTTCCATCAGTATTGTAAGGAATGTCCTTCCGCAAGAGTCATCCTCCCTTCTTCAATGCTCCATGCTTCTGCCTTCCATTTGCTCTAAGTGTTTGTTTTTTTCCATCTTAGAACTCCTGATAAACGTCAAATTAGTTTTTATATTCCCCGGAGATGTATTCTTTTCAAGCATATACTCTCATTTTTAGGGAAGTCTGCATCAGCATGCCTTTTGGAGGGTCTTCCCACTCCCCTGACCAAGCCTGTCTTAGGAATGTGTTGTGCCATTGTCCATGGAACATGGCAGGGGGGGCAGCTGTCCCAGCCATAGTCAGAGAGGCTGGTTTAATTTCTCTGATTTTCAGGGATGCTGGGGACAAACTCTTCTTCTAGCATGTACTCAAATGTTTCCTTTTCCTGAATGGCACAAATTGTTTCTTTCATAAGTAAGGTGGTTGTTCTAAACCTCTCCTGGTTATTGTGTAT
This sequence comes from Ailurus styani, assembly GCA_002007465.1. Lineage (NCBI taxonomy): Eukaryota > Metazoa > Chordata > Mammalia > Carnivora > Ailuridae > Ailurus > Ailurus styani. The sequence continues at coordinate 247,950 of LNAC01000470.1, read as the reverse complement.
TCAATTTAACCCCCGTTGTTTGATCACATTTAGTTGAATTTAAATACATAGGATTCCTAGACTCACTTTTCTACTGTTATTTTCTATCTCAGTCTATTCTTATTTGGTACTTTGTGTTTCATTCTCTAATTGATTGAAAGTCACCCATCTGTGGCCCTGTTTTCTTCTCTGGTCCCAAGCACATAGTGAGGGGAGACATAGGCCAGGGTGCCTCTATTACCATCTGAAGTGACCACCTGGTGACAGTACAGGGTATACTTCGTTGCCTCTTGTCGTCACTCTGTAGGACTCATTTTGCTTGTGTTGAACTCAGAAATCAGATTTCGAGGTGATGATTATGAGCTTTAGTGTTGCTTATGGGCTTTTTGTTTGTTTTTCTTTGTTTTTTGATGTTCAAAATCTCCTCTTAATTTTATGTTCAAAATTCCTGGAGCCTTTTACCAGTGGATCTCAATTCTATATAACTTTTGAATGTGGAAAAAGATCTGGAAAATGAATACAAAACAGTGACTATTTTCAAAGTTAGGTATTTTTTTTTTAAACATAGAGGAAAAGAAGAAATATTTCTGCTTTTATTTCAGGACTCATTTCCATCCAGTGATTCTCTGATGTATGATGACATGTTAAGGACACATCACAGATAAGTCCAAGCACCATGCATGGAGGAAGAGGAGGAAGAGTTAGACTACATGTTTCTACCTCTCTCTTTCTACCCTGTTAAAGAAACTACCTAAAATTTCTACAGTAGTTGGAGGTTATTTTTCTTTATCTTTACTTTTGGAATATGACAGAAGTAATACAGTTGTAATACAACACAATACAGAAGTAATTAAAAAATGCTTTGCTATCCATAACTATCTAACCTTTTGGTAACCACAGAAGTGTATGAACATTTCTTGAGAACCAGTTATGTGCAAGGCACTGAACTGTGGAGAACACAAAGATAAGGGGAGCCCTATCTTCACGGGACTTAAGGTGGTTGGGGCAGATATAAATATCAAAATAATATATAAAACTCCCTTCCACAGCAGTTGGTTACACACACATGGGTAACACACACCATCTGAATTCTATGAAGTTTGCGGTGGGAAGGATATAAGAGGGTTGCCCCTGGATGGAGAGGTTATTATAGACTTCTGAGGACAAAGTGAGCTGGGGATGGGTAAGAGTTGGGTGGGCAGAGATACATAGATATTCCAGATAAGGTAATAGAATTGTCTGGGTAGAAATGAATAACTGAATGAAGAACAAAATGAATAATTTTTAAGAGTTAAGAAAGTTAATTTTATGTAAATGCTATGAGAGAGTTTAGTATAGCTGCTATAATACAGAATTTAAAATTTTCATGGAATTTATACTTAACCATGATGAAAAGAGTTCATACTACACAATGCACAAATACAAACAAATGTCAGATGATGCAGTCCAGATGATCGATCCAGGCTTCAACTGCTTGTGGTCTTTGGACAAGAAGAAGTGTTCAGAATCAATGTAAAAACCTCTGAAATTCAGCCAAATTCCTTAGAAAATCCTTGCTATCTCCAGTTTCTGGGATTGAAGGAATTTTTGATGCTGGACATTTTAGTCACAAGATAATTTTGCTCATATCCATGGCCCCTACTGGGTAGAAGTTGACAAATCCTGAGGGAGACATATCTGGTGAGAGAGGATCTGTGTTATCCTTGACAGTTTTCTTTTAAACTGAGAATACTCCTCTGCCAAGATAGCCAGGCAACAATTCCATGGAATAATGCTGCTGCTGGGTGCCTACAGACTGATTGGCATTGCAAGGGCTAACATTCATTGGAATCATCACAACCATTCATTGAAGGCTGCCCAAGTGCCAGGCACTGTGCTAAAACTTTGCATGCACCATTGTGTTTACTCTTCCTTGTGATGCTAGGAAGCTACAGCCATGTTCATTGTACATATTAAAAAACAAAGGATAAGAAAGGTTAAGAAAACTGCGCAGGGTCTGAACAGATTCACATTCAGACTGAAACCTGCAAAGCCTGTGTTCTTTCCATTTGGGATTGGGACGATGTTAAATAGTTCATTAATTCAGAGAGATATTCATACCCGCTAAAGGAATGTCTTATTGTTAAGCAAACAAATAAATCAAGTGATAAATAAAAGGCACAGCCATTTCATTTTCTTTCTGTAGTGCCTCCTAAAATTCTTTTGTCATGAGTCTCTTTGAGTGAGGTATGGAGAGCTCTTGGCCCTGCTCACAAAAATGTACTTGGTGTCTGCTGAGGCTGGGACTTGCAGTACTATGTTAACAGTGGTGAGAATGGACATCCCTGTCTTGTTCCTGACCTTGGGGGAAAAGCTCTCTGTTTGTCCCTATTGACATGGTATTAGCTGTGGGTCTTTCATATACGGCCTTTATGATGTTGTGGTATGTTCCCTCTATCTCTACTGTGTTGACAATTTTTATCATGAATCGATGCTGTAATTTGTCAACTGCTTTTTTCTACATCTATTGGGAAGATCATATGGTTCTTATCTTTTCTTTTATTAATGTGATGTATCACATTGATTGATTTGTGGATGTCGAATCACGCTTGCAGCCCAGGAATAAATCTCAGTTAATTGTGGTGAATGATTCTTTCAGTGTACTGTTGGATCTGATTTGCTAGTTTTTTGTTGAGAATTTTTGTAACCATGTTCATCAGAGATATTGGTCTGTTAACTGTCCTTTTTAGTGGAATCTTTGGTTTTGGAATAAAGGTAATACTGGCCTTATAGAATGTGTTTGGAAGTTTCCCTTACATTTCTATTTTTTGGAACAGTTTGAGAAGAATAGGTATTAACTCTTCTTTAGATGTTTGGTAAGACTCCTCCTGGGAAGCCCTCTGGCCCTAGACTTTTCATTTGTTGGGATATTTTTGACTATCGATTCAATTTCTTTGCTGGTTATTGGTCTGTTTTAGCTTTCTGTTTTTTCTGTTTCAGTTTTGGTAGTCTATATGTTTCTAGGAATTCATCCATTTCTTCCAGATAAAGAAAATGTGGTATGTACAGACACACACACACTCACACACACATTATATATATTATTATAATTATTATAATATTTATTATATATATAAAATATACACACACACTGGAATATTACTCAGCCAGAAAAAAGAATGAAATCTTGCCATTTGCAGCAATATGGATGAACTAGAGAGTATTATGCTAAGTGAAATAAGTCAGTCAGAGAAAGACAAATGCCATATGATTTCACTCTTGTGTGGAATTTAAGAAACAAAACAAATGTGGAGGGAAGGAAGAGAGGCAAACCATAAAATACTCTTAACTACAGAGAACAAACTGAGGGTTGCCAGAGGGGAAGTGGGCATGGGATGGGCTAAATGGGTGATGGGGATTAAGGAGGCCACTTGTTGTGATGAGCGCTGGGTGTTGTATGTAAGCGATGAGTCACTTAATTCTACTAATATTACACTGCATGTTATCTAACTAAAATTTAAATAAAAACTTGAATCTACAAAAAAAAAAGATTTAAAAAACTCACTTGGGAAATGCTGTCACAAGGCAAGATGTGACACCATGACTTAGGGGAGGAGTTAGCTTTCATTCTCTGCTGGTGTTTGCAAATAACACCTGAGAAAACTAACCTCACCTACCCCCAGAGTTCCGCCAAATTCCCTGGGCAGGTTAGCAGATTGGCTGTTTTATTTGCAAACATTTTAATTCGAGGAGAATTATTTTCTAAACCCTTTTGTTAATTATCCCAGAACTCTAAGATAAGGGAGAAGAAAAAGTAGGAGAAGGAGAGGAAGAGGAAGATGAGGAGGAGGAGAAGGAAGAAAACAAAGATTGGTTGGGGTCATCTGAGGATTTTTGAAATTCCTTAGTTTTGTTGATACACATTTTCCATGCAATTCTTTTTCCAGTTTTAATGTTTCAGTTGTTAAGAAAGAAATTTGCGGGCACCTGGGTGGCTCAGTGGGTTAAAGCCTCTGCCTTCGGCTCAGGTCATGATCTCAGGGTCCTGGGATCGAGGCCCACATCGGGCTCTCTGCTCAGCAGGGAGCCTGCTTCCTCTCTCTCTCTCTGCCTGCCTCTCAGCCTACTTGTGATCTGATCTCTCTGTGTCAAATAAATAAATAAAAAACCTTTAAAAAAAAAAAGAAAGAAATTTGTAATAAAATGTTAATTTTCCTCTGACATTTCTCAACCCAAAACTTGTCTCCAGGGGTGTAAAGCACAGTGTCCTACTTATATCATCATAGATCATGTCACATGCTGTTTATTAACTAATCTCTTACTAAATTTATTAAATTTAAGCATAAGATGTTAAATGTAATTCATCAAACTGATGAATCCTAGTTTTCAGCTCAATGCATTGACGATAGCATATAGGAGACATATAAAGACAATGCTGAATTCTAAGGCTTTTACTTGGGCTGGAGCCTTAAACTTTTCTTCAGTAACAATTCTTCTCTTCAGATGATACATAGTCATCTATACTTGTTGATGTTTCCTTATATTTTAAACAGTAAAATCATGTTTATGTCATTGATGTAGGCAAATACCATTTCTAAGTATTGGCTGTCAATACAACTCATTTGACGCATTTGTGGGGAAAAGTAAACATTGCATGTGTCACTCTGCACTTCCCAGGAAGACAGCATGATGCCCAGAAAACGCCCTGTGTTCATTTTTGTATTTGAACTTCTCATTACAGAAGTCACGTTGCCACATGAAGGGTTTCAACACTTCCCACTTTAACCAAATATTGAAATAAAACATATCTGCATTCAGAGTTCTCTAAATTAATAACAATATTCATGTTTAAAAAAACAGTAACTAAGTAAAGACTGGTAAGTCATTATTAAATTAATAGAAAATTACCCAACTAGCTGAGAGAATTAGAGAAAAAGTACTACCTCTTCTAAGCCTTGTAGAAATAACACTTGACTATCTAAAGACCAGAATTGAGGTATTCCATATTAAATATATTTTTCTAAAAAAAAACAATTGAGAACAACAAGATATGCTTCCACATCAATAATTGTTTCACATTTACATGTGCATTTAACAGCTACATTAGCTCTTCGGCCAAGATCAGGAAACTGTGGATTACAAGTAAAGCATGTGTTGGATGAACAAACTAAAACCACCGAAAGGTATTTCCATTGACTTGAAAAATATTTTTGAGGGAAACGTTAAAAAATATAGCTCATTTGGACCAGATCCTTTTGATTTTCAGTTTCCTCTTTTTCCAAGTCATGGAATAAATTCTTTGATGGAACATACCAGGTTTGCACAGGCTAATGAAAAAGCCACATATACTTTCTTCTTCTTTTTTTTTTTTAAATTTGAGACAAAACTCCTGGTTATGTTGTTCAAAGAAGACAAGAGCCTTGCAATTAGGTTCATTAATGTAAGTTAGGGTCTGGTTTCCTTTACTCGTGGCTTCTAGAGGAAGATCGAACTCTATCCTCATCTAGTAAAAATATCAGTTTATAATGAAAACATAACCCTTTGATGTATTTCTTTGTAGGATTTACTTTCAGAAATTTTTGATGCTTTGCTCTATCTTCTTCGATTAGTGCTTTTATCTAACCCAAAAAGTCACCCTCCAAAGCAGACACTCTGAAGTCCCACTGGGCTCCCATCAGTCCAGTAGAGAGGGCTGACATGACATATTAGTCTTAAATCCAAAACATATGTTTGGAAAATGCCTAGTTTCCTGGCAATAATTAAGAATGCTACTTGGCAGATTGGCAGCCACATAAAACAATCGTTAGTAAATCCTATATTTATTATGTTCCCATTTTATGGAAATGAAACCCATATTACAAATATGTATAGGAAACTGGACCCAAAATGATTACAGGTAGAATCAATTATGATGAAGATGAAAAGAACATTGATAGTTTTTTCTAATTCACTTTGCTTCTCCCAAAAAGGTCTCTTCCAAAAGGAGCCACATCAAAACATTTAAAATTTTCTTCCTATTAACTTTTAAAACCGTCTTGGATAAATTCCCTCATCAGTATTCATTTGTCAGTGTGGCTCACTGAAGAGTTCTGGTGTACAACTAATTGAGATAAGATCTTGTGGTCACGGGAGACTTTTCCTTTGTAAATGTTGAGGAAAAAATTCCAGACACATAAAAAGCCACTTCAAGTTTTTTATGAATACATGCTTCTGTTATATTGTATTGTATTATATTATATTATATTATATTATATGTATGTTATATACACACACATATTTAGGGATACTTTGCTTTAAGAACACACATGTCTAGCTATGTTTTTTATTAAAATACTGAAGTAATTCTGAACCAGATGGAAAACATCCACTGCCTCAAACTTCCCACATGTAATCTTGTGTTTTCCCTTGGGGCCCATTGGACCTCCTTATAATCTGGAAAGTAAAGAGTTAATGGCTCAGGACTCTGCTCTGTTGTCCTTTCTGTTCAGTGGGTACCTATGTTGTACTGGTTGTTACATATATTGAAAATCCCTTCTGCACACAAGAATTGCCTCATGTGTGTGACATAGTCACACATGAAGTAAGGAGACCCTCCCATCCAAACAGCCACGCGGTCTTAGTGATGTGGAAACCACATGGTCAAGAAGGCTATGAAAGCAGCCAAGGGACCACAAGTGGGCAAACATATCCACATTACTTAGTTATTACTGAATACCCTACAAAATGCCTTGACATTTCTCCCCTAAAGATATAGATAAACATAGACTGTATCAAAAAGCAGCAGATAGCTTCCAGCTCAGAAGCTATTGGAAAAGTGACAAAGACCATGAGGTGTATGTGGACCCAAAAACATAGTGGGCACAGTTTCCCATGGTGCATCTTTCATCTACAAAAGTGAAAAAGCAGAAGTTTCCATTCTCCATTTGACTGGTTCCTTGTGAAATAAGCCAGTCCATCTAAGCAATAACATTTACTTTGTTTTTTTAAATTGCTGACTCTATGAAAGAGAATTCTCTTTGTTACAAAGTTCAAATTCCAAATAAAACTGAGATGGGGAATTCAAAAGAGTCTCTAGAGAAAATGTTTTAAAATTAGAATCATCTTAGAAATATGCTAGGGACTAAATATGACATGAATTTTTTTCCTTTAATCTTTAACTTGTCTTTTTATCTTCTCATTTGGTAATATTTTCAATTTAACTTTAGAGCACTCTTAGTCATTTAAATAGTAATTTGTACATTGGTAAACAACAATACTAGTTTTACTCTTTCATTCTACATATATTTATTGATTCTGCTTAGGGGTTTTACTTGACTTTGGTAGGATATCCTTCCAACTCTAGACATAAGTGCACTTTAATAAGAAATCAATAATTAAATTTAACAACCATATATTGTGCTCAGTATTTTGTCACATCATAAGTATTCATAAATTCAATTGAATTAAAGTGGTTTGCCATTTACTAGTGGTTTCTAAGCAACACTTTTTGAGTTCTTTTTCCCCCCCTTTGTGAGTTCTTTTTTTTTTTTAAGATTTTATTTATTTGTGAGAGAGAGAAAGAGGGAGAGAGAGAGAGTGAAAGTGCATGTGCGTGTGCAAGTTGGGGGAGGGGCAGAGGGCAAGGAGACTCCCCGCTAAGCATGGATCCTGTGGAGAACTCCTTCCCAGGACCCTGAGATCATGACCTGAGCCAAAATCAAGAGTTTGTTGCTCAACCAGTTGAGCCACCCAGGAGCCCCACCCGTTTGTGAGTTCTATTCATGATTTGGAGGCTCCAAGGGAAATTCATTGATAATTATATTGATTGCAATGAATGATGGTGGTGGTATAATCTGTGGTTAAACACAGAAACTCTGAAGGTAAAAGACAAACAAGCAAAACAAGTTAGGTGCACTCCTGACTTTGCCACTTACTAACACTATGACCATGTGCAAACTATTTTAACCTTTCTATACCTCAGTTTCCTTAACTGTAAAATGGGGGGTGAAAGGATTAAATAGAATGATGCTTGGGTCTGACCCAAATAAATAAATGATAGTAGCGGTAATAGTGATTATCATGAACTATGAAGACAGCTCTTCAGAGAGTTAGGATAGCAAGTTTCTTATCAGATCAGATAACAGAGTCTCATATCCAGAATACAATCTCAACACTGGACAGATTTCATCAGCTCAGAAAAAATATTAATTTTGACTCTCTCTTTTAATCACCACCTCTTCACCCTGTTGGTGAAGGAGAGGTTCTTGACCTGGGATTATGGGGATGGCCAAACACACACTGTCCGATACTGGACAGATGAGGTCAACAGCAGTTTGTTAGACACATAGACTCAGACCCCAGGGCAAGAGGACATCACATGTCATGAAGAGTCACCTGAGGGATGCACTCGGGAACAGAGTGATAAACCAAGGGCTGCAGGAGTTTCAAGAGAGTGAAGGGTCTTGTTTCCACAAGAGGAGATGATTGACTTGTTTGAATAATCCCTCAAACTGGCAAGAAATTGAAGCCCACTACTCAGAATAAGCAGGCACCGTGCCTGGTCCCCCTGATAAGGAGGATCATATAACTAGGCGATCTCACCCACAGAACAGAGCACAAAGGGGAATTTGTGATTAGGCCTGAGGATTGCGCCAGGTATCAGGGCAACACATAATGCTGGGCTTTAATATAGTCCTCATATTACATGTCTTCTCCATGATGTCTTTATTTAAAAAAAAAAGGCCGAAAGATAATTTAATTGACTAAGTACTGCTAGGTACAGGAGTTTTAAGATCTGCTGAGATCATTCCTTTAGGTGTTGCTCAATCTCACTTGTGGGATGGAAAATATCATCCATGCCTACAACAACATGCTTCAGAGTGAAATGGACACTTTGGCCACTCTCCAGATATTTTGGGACAGGGTAAGATAGCTGGGTGAGAGAATCCAGGTCCACAGATACACAAATACTCTAATTCTGCGCTGATTAATTCAGATGACCCACCTACCAGGGTAATTATATGATGACATGACCAATATTGATATCAATTTATGGTTTAGAGACCAGGCTGCCAAATAATATTGCTCTCCTTTATCTACCCATGTTGCTGCCCAAGCAGCTATTTCTAGATGGCAGAAGAACAAACAGCTAATTGTTTTCTCCATTTTGGTATCTCATTGCTCTAAAATGTGCTTTCCCATAGGGAATAGGCTCTGCTTCAGTGAGTCAAAGGTTAGGTGTCCTCATTATACTATTATTTAGGGAGACATCCAAGAATAACCATACTTTTCCTTGTGACCAGCACAGCATCAAAGTCACTTCTTTTATCAAATATTTCCATTTTTAAAGGTTGAAATGTTTTGAATGGCCAAGATGTCATTAGATATTCATTTTTCTTGTATCAGTATTGTCTCTCTTGGGTATATGAATATGGGGACATTTTGATTTTTGTCCCAGAACTCTTGAAAACACAGTGTTTAAATCTTAAGCACAGAAATTAAGTTCTCCAACCCTCAGCAGTTGGCCGTGAAGCCTCTGTCAAGAGATGAACCCAGAGCAGCTTGATGGGTCTGGGCAAGTGTTTATAGTCAGCACCTCATAATTCAAAAGCCTAGAGGTTATTCCCTTTCTGTTTCTTTTTTTCTTTTATTCCTCATGACATAAGGGCTGTAGTGTTTTACCTTTTCATTAGTATCTCCATTACCGATTTCGTAAGAGACATGAGAGAAGAAAAGAATTTTGAACCATTAATTTCACTATCTTAGCACCTCTGGTAAAATATAAAAAGAGAAAATTTAAAGTAACGAATGGCATTGAATTATTATGGAACTCACTTATACCTTCTTACCCTCCCCATATCATATACATCTGAGAGAACTGGCTTTATGAAATGGTGTCATTTACAGAATGACATATGGCATATAGGAAGAGGAAAGAATGTACATAGCAAATTATTCAATTGGCTTATGTCAACTGATACTAAAACAAATCAGAAATTAAGTTTTAGCATCTACTATATATACAACATCAAAACATAGGTGATCAGCTCTGTAGTTATGTATCATTTCACCTAACTTCAAAAATTTTAGTTTTCTGACAACTTATACAACCTAATTTCTCTGAATCTCAATTATATTCCAAATGACAATCTGTAGAATACTATGAATTAATGAGTAAACAAAGAACATGTCTTAAGAACTTAAATATTAAGAACTAAACTAAGTAAATTTTTAAGTTCTAGATTTTAGACACTGTAATGTAATCCTTGCTTCAATCATGAACTAACCAGAAGAAAAAAAAATTGGAGTATTTACGACAGAGGGGATTTAATGTAGAGCTTGATTACCTAGGTGATGGAGAATCTGAGCATTTAAAAAAGGGATGGTGAGGTAATCAAATTTTAGCAATTGTAAGACATCGTTACCATTCATAGGCTGAAGACATTTAGGAATTAATGATGCTGATAGCAAGGGTGGGGGAGCCCGCATCATAGCCATTGCAGAGTTGCCACCAGATGCTAAAAAGAAGAGAAGAAAGATTCTGAATTTTTCCTTCTGCTGTCCAATCTGTGGCTATGCTTCTCATTGGCCAAATCCCTTTGGAAACCAGTTTATGTATGTTAAGAACATGTCTTGCAAGGACCAGTAGTGCAATTCCCTTACTCCATCTCCCCTCGCCTCTCAGTCCTGCAATCTAGAGCAGAGCAGGAGAAGCATAGCAAATGGTGTGGTGGCATAAGAGCCTATGAGAGCCTATGAATATCATTGGCACAATCTCCATATTTTTCTGTAGATTCTAAGCAATCAAGAATGCTTTCACCAACATGTAAAAGTGCCTAATCATGAGCTCCTTGTCGTGAAAAGTATATGGAGCCAACTATGCAAATCCTTCTAGAAATGCTTGGGAAATATTTTGCAATTTATCTTAAAGAAGATATTGTCTTTATTATTATTATTATTGCTATTTGCCCTAGGAATATAGGTCTGTGAATCATCATGCTTACACCTTTCACAGCACTTACCACAGCACAAACCCTCCACAATGTCAATAACCCATCCACCCTATCCCTATCCTCCCACCCTCCCAGTAACCCTCGGTTTGTTTTGTGAGATTAAGAGTCTCTTATGGTTTGTCTCCTTCCCAATCCCACCTTGTTTCATTATTTTTCTCCTTACCATCCCACGACCCCCTGCCCTGCCCCTCATTTCCTCATATGAGAGATCATATGATGATTGTCTTTCTCTGATTGACTTACTTCACTGAGCATAATACTCTCTAGTTCCATCCACGTCATTGCAAATGGCAAGATTTCATTTCTTTTAGTGGCTGCATAGTATTCCATTGTATATATATACCACATCTTCTTTATCTATTCATCTGTTGATGGACATCTAGGTTCTTTCCATAGTTTGGTTATTGTGGACATTGCTGCTATAAACATTCGGGTGCATGTGCCCCTGAGAATCACTACCTTGTATCTTTAGGGTAAATACCCAGTAGTGCGATTACTGGGTCGTAGGGTAGCTCTATTTTCAACTTTTTGAGGAACCTCCATACTGTTTTCCAGAGTGGCTCCACTAGCTTGCATTCCCACCAACAGTGTAGGAGGGTTCCCCTTTCTCCACAGCCTCACCAACATCTGTCATTTCCTAACTTGTTAATTTTAGCCATTCTGACTGGTGTGAGGTTCTATCTCACTGTGGTCTTGATTTGTATTTCTCTGATGCCGAGAAAGAAGATACTGTCTTAAAGAATATCTTAAAGAAGATGTTGTGACCTAGTCATGTCATATACTGGGGACTTGATGTAGCTCTACACCTTATAATAATGTTATGTTATGTTAGTGGTTAAGAAAGGCGGATATTATATAAATGTGAAACTTTTTGTTTTCTAGAGCTCAACTACTTTAATAAAAATAATAAGTGTAATAATTTTCCTTTATTAAACATGTATGTGTGTTGACCGTGATCCAATGCTTCTGAAATGTTGGAAATTCACTGTTGTTTCTCTGTAACACCTATAGTTGTATTTTACAGATGATGTATTTATCATCTTTCTATTTATTGAGATCCTTTATTTTTTTATTTTTAAAATTTTTTATTTATTTATTTGACACAGAGAGAGAGATTACAAGTAGGCAGAGAGGCAGGCAGAGAGACAGGGAGAGGAGGAAGCAGGCTCCCTGCTGAGCAGAGAGCCCGATGCGGGCCTCGATCCCAGGACTCTGAGATCATGACCTGAGCCGAAAGCAGAGGCTTTAACCCACTGAGCCACCCAGGCGCCCAATTGAGATCCTTTAAAGTACTTTTTATTGGACCTCAACTGCTAGAAAAATTTCTTTAGATTCAGCATTTGATGTCCTTTTACTTGGCTTCTTCTCTTAATTATAGAAAGATATTGCTGTGATGTGGGAAGTCCAACCAGGTAATTTAAACTAAAAACTTGTTTGGAACTCTTGACATATTTAGGACTTCAGGATAGGCAAATGTGCTACTCTACAGTGTTCTTTCCACCACTTAGGACATACCAGATTGCCACCAATACACAGAAGTGCTCTACCATGAGAGAGAGAGTTAGTAGATGCCACAAACAGAAGAATCATAACTTCAAAGATTGTTTGGTTAATTTAAAAAGTTAGGTGAAATCAGGATTCATAAATATCTCTGTGTTAAAAGTTTTATTTAACTTCAATATACATTCATTTGTCAATCTTTACATGGAGAGTTAAGACCTTTGGGTTGAGCTAAATGGAGATCTCTTGGTTTTACTCCCAGATACTTTACCAGTAATACTTTATCTAGACTCCTAGTCTCCCAGTCAAAGCTCTTATTTATAGCTGAGTGAAATTTAAAAACAATTACAAACTATTTGAGGGCAGAAACATTTTAGATTTTTTATAAGTTTTCCATTTCTTTAACAGTTATTTGCACATATCTAATTTTTGCAATTGACTTTTATCAGATCTTTCAAAGATTTAAATTAGTTTTCAGAAAATAAACAACTTTCTCTTCACATCCATGTTTCATTAATTTAATTTACTTACATATAAGGGAATATGCCCGGAATAACAGCTACCTTATCATGAGGAATAATAGATGCTAGAGCTCAGTGAAATAATATATGAAAATGTGGAGGAAAAATAAGAGTCAGCCTAGAATTCTATACCCTGGTAAACGATTATTTAGGCAAAGGATGACAAAGGTAACTTTAGCCAGCTTAAAAAGACTATTTATAGGACTTTGCTGAGGTAATTATTAAAATATATACTTCTCTAAGAAGATAATTTTTAAGCCCCCTCTTCAACCACCTAAAAATGTGGAAAGGGAGAAGCAACAATGAACAATGAACCTGGAAAGTATATAGGTAAATTTAAGTAAGCATTGAGTATTACTAATAAGAAGAGCAACAAAAAATAACGACCTGGGATTCAGTGGGCAGAATAATGCCACCCCCTCCTCACAATGCCCTAAACCCAGGAACCTATAAATATATTTTCTTACATAGTAAAAGGGACTTTGCTGGTATAATTAAAGTTAAGGTCCTTGAAATGAGGAAATTGTCCTGGATTATTTAGGTGGGCCTGACCTAAAAATATGAGTCATTAAAAGTTGAGATCTTATGTGGAAAACCCAAAGGATTCCACTCCAAAACTGCTAGCACTCATACAGGAATTCAGTAAAGTGTCAGGATATAAAATCAATGCACAGAAATCAGTTGCATTTCTATATACCAACAACAAAACAGAAGAAAGAGAAATTAAAGAGTCAATCCCATTTACAATTGCACCCAAAACCATAAGATACCTAGGAATAAACCTAACCAAAGAGGCAAAGAATCTGTATTCAGAAAACTATAAAGTACTCATGAAAGAAATTGAGGAAGACACAAAGAAGTGGAAAAACATTCCATGCTCATGGATGGGTAGAATAAATATTGTGAAAATGTCTATGCTACCTAGAGCAATCTACACATTTAATGCAATCCCCATCAAAATACCAGCAATTTACTTCAAAGAAATGGAACAAATAATCCTAAAATTTATATGGAACCAGAAAAGACCCCGAATAGCCAAAGGAATGTTGAAAAAAAAAAGCAAAGTTGGCGGCATCACAATTCCAGATTTCAAGCTCTATTACAAAGCTGTCATCATCAAGACAGTATGGTACTGGCACAAAAACAGACACATAGACCAGTGGAACAGAATAGAGAACCCAAAAATGGACCCTCAACTCTATGGTCAACTAATCTTCGACAAAGCAGGAAAGAATGTCCAGTGGGAAAAAGACAGTCTCTTCAACAAATGGTGTTGGGAAAACTGGTCAGCCACATGCAGAAAAATGAAACTGGATCATTTCCTGACACCACACACAAAAATAGACTCAAAATGGATAAAAGACCTCAATGTGAGAAAGGAATCCATCAAAATCCTCGAGGAGAACACAGGCAGCAACCTCTTCGACCTCAACCGCAGCAACTTCTTCCTAGGAATATCACCAAAGGCAAGGGAAACAAGGGCAAAAATGAACTATTGGGACTTCATCAAGATTGAAAGGTTTTGCACAGCAAAGGAAACAGTCAACAAAACCAAAAGACAACTGACAGAATGGGAGAAGATATTTGCAAATGACATATCAGATAAAGGGCTAGTATCCAAAATCTATAAAGAGCTTCTCAAACTCAACACCCATAAAACAAATAACCCAG
>LNAC01000470.1:181257-232712 GCA_002007465.1 Ailurus styani | reverse complement strand
TATGCAGCTATCAAAAGAAACAAAATCTTGCCATTTGCAACGACGTGGATGGAACTAGAGGGTATTATGCTGAGCGAAATAAGTCAATCAGAGAAGGACAATTATCATATGATTTCTCTGATATGAGGAACTTGAGGGGCAGGGTGGGGGGTCGTGGGGGGTAGGGAGGGAAAAATAATGAAACAAGATGGGATGGGGAAGGAGACAAACCATAAGAGACTCCTAATCTCACAAAACAAACTGAGGATTACTGGGGGTGGGAGGATAGGGATAGGGTGGATGGGTTATGGACATTGGGGAGGGTTTGTGCTTTGCTGAATGCTATGAAAGATGTAAGCCTGATGATTCACAGACCTGTACCCCTGGGGCAAAGAATAAAAAATAAAATTAAAAAAAATAATAAAAGTTGAGATCTTTGCCGAGGTGCTATGAGAGAAAGAGATGCATCAGTGGTAGAAGAGTCACAGAGAGATGCAGTGTGAGAAGGTCATAACCTGCCACAGCTGCTTTGATGATGGTGGAAGGAAGACACAAGCCCAGGAATATGGTGGCCTCTAGAAGCTGATGAGCTAGACAAGGAAACAGATTCTCTCCTAGAACCTCCAGAAAGGAATTAACCCTGCTAACACCTTTATTTTAGCCTAGTGAGACTTGTGTTGAGCTTCTGATTTATAGAAGTGAAAGATAATAAAATTGCATTATTTGAAGCTGCTATGTTTGTGATAATTGGTTACAGAAATGATAGAAAATGAATATGGGGTAAAAAGGTAAAACTAAAGGCAACAACAAGAAACAGAGTCAGGGAATTGAAGAATTCAAATATTCTAAATCCCTTGTAATATTTGTGAAGATTATCAAGATATTGAATAATGTTAGATTTTGTTGAGTGAAGTGGGCAAGTTAAAAATTAAATACCTGATAAGATACTCAGATTGGTCCTCCCATGCGGGGAGACCTAAAACTTTTATATTAAATAATTAAGTTTTGTTTTCTTAAAATCATCAAAGAGCAGAAACTATAATCAAGACCCGTGAGGCCAAAAATTGAATCCCAGAGATAAGGGGAGTCTTGAAGCAGCTTTAGCTTTGAGATGATCTCTCAAATCTCAGTGACTTGCACTTTTATTTTCATTAATTTCTACGATGGGGTTTAAAAGATATAGCCGAGACCGTCTCATGGAGGGAGCGTACTAGGAGATCCTCTGTCCTTAAGGCTTGGACTTTAAAAGGCTCATGGTGAAAGGTGAACATGGTGAAATGGTGAACAAAAAATAAATCTCTCTACCCTGCCACATTCAGGGAAAGTTGCTTCATTTCTGTATAATGCAAGGGGGGGAATAAAATTCACCTGGGGTTTGTATTAATAATTTGCTCCTCACATGAATTTTCAGCCCATATTCATATCACTTTGGTGATTAAAACCAACAAACTTCAAGCTGTAAATATAAAGTGGTCCCACACATTCAAGTAATAGTGACTGATGGAACCATGCAGAAGCAAAACTAAGTCTTACCTGCAAGATTGAATCTTAGTCCTAGGTTGCAAAGATTGCCACAAATAATCCTGTAAGAAAATGAGTAGCTCCTGGTCAAAAATAACTAAGCAGACAGTTAGGTGAGGCATCATGGGTACACACAGGCAGAAGAGACAGGCAATAGAAAGACAGATGCAAAGACTTTAGATATTGGTATTTTCCACCACAAATTATAAAATAATAAATCTTGAAATGAGGGAATAGGAAACTACCAAAACTAACCAGGCAGCTTTGAATAAATTGTAACAGAGTGAGGCCTGAAGAGCAACCAGAGGGTTTTCACTTCCAGGGTTCTGTAGCAAAGACATGGAGAGTAGTACACATTCATTGGCTTTCCCTAGAGCTTTGTCAATTGCTATAAATCACAATAAAATCCACAGGGAGCTTGGTTATCTTGACGTTCCATAGAACTTCACGCTGGTCACCAATATTGATGATATCACAGTAATTGGATATTCTAAGCAACAGGAACCGTAAAGCATCTCATAACATATCTAACAAAGGATGTGCAAGAACTTTATTGAGAAAATAATAAAACATTATTGTAAGACTTAAAGAAATAAATAGAGCAGTATACCAGGAAGAATCTATATTACAAATACATCAACCTTTCCACATTTTATCAATAAATTAATGTAATTCCTATCAAAATTCCAGAAGGGATTTTTGTGAAACCAAAAAGTTTACCTTAAAATTTATAAGGAAGAATAAAAGACACAGAATATCCAATAAAAATTGAGAAAAAATGAGTCAGGAATTACACTACCAGGAAATAATTGAAACAGTGTGGTATTGGTGTACAGGAAGACAAGTAGGCCAATGGGCTGAGAGAGAACTGAAAAACAGACCCATCCATTTATAGAAAGTCATTTTGTGATGGATATGGCATTACAAAGGAATAAGAAAAAGATGGACTATTTAATAAACTTTATAAGGACAACTGGCCATTGATAAAGGAAAATGTAAATTGGATCTTTAATCCTCAGCATAGACAAAAATTAATCCAGATGGATAAAAGACATAAATGTGAAAAGCAAAACTTGAATATCTTTAGAGAAACAACACATAAGAGTATCTTTATGACACTGGATAGGAAGAAATAACTTAAATAAGACAAAAAAATTAGAAATAAGAAAAGAAGATATTGGTTTAAATGACTACATTAAAATAAAAATTCTATATCACAAAAACCACAATAAATGGGAAGATAAGTAATAGATTGGGAAAATATAAGAACATAAAAGCAAAATATTAATGTTAAGAATTTTTAAAACTTCTTCCTAGTCAACTTTGTAAATAATAACCAAACAACCCAATGGAAATACATATTTTGGGACTATTCGCACACACAGAAATACAAATGGCCAATAATATAAGAATAGATAGTCAACCTTAGAAGTAATCAGGAAAATGCTAAATAAAATAAGGCATCACTTCATACTTATCAGACTGGCAAAAATGTAAAAGTCTGAGAACAAATGGTGAGGAGTTAGAGAAATAGAAACTCTCTGGAATATGTATATTGGCATAACTGTGAAGAATAATTTGTTGATGTCAATAAAGAATATGGTGTACACACTCCACAGCCCAGCCATTTTTCTCCAAGGGTGTATATCCTAGACAACTCCCTTCCTGTGTAAGGAGACACATTCAAGCCACTTAAAGTGTACATTTACAAGTGTGACTGTTCTTATGGACCCTTGAGGGATATTAATATAGAAGATTACCATCTTCATCATCATGATTATCATCCTAAATCTGGACTTTATTTGCAGAAATTCCCATAGCACTGAGTATAGTAAGTGAGACAAACATAACCTTTATCTAGGAGGACATGAAAATTGGCAAGGGCATGCATGCACGCGTGTGCACGCACGCACACACACACACACACGACCTATAAAAGCATTTGACAAACTCATAAACTATTTATGTAATGAACCCCTAATTATCAGTGGTAATGGAATACAGACCTGGTACCATCCTGGAGAGGGAGATTATTATAAGACCCAGACCTTATTGTAGCCAATAATTTCAACCTTCTTTCCTGTCAATTTTTGTGAACCTTTTATTTATTGAAAACTCTATTGAGGTTATTACCCTAGTCAGTCTGCAGTGAAAGACTGGAAAAACCAACAAAGAGCTGATGAATTTGAGGTCACCATTTTCTTTGTCTAAGTACTTAGCCACTTTAGGGTGAAGGAGTAAGGAGGGAACTATTGTTCGCACAATGTGGTCAGTTCCCAATTCTCTAGTGAAGAAAAAACTACTCCAAGTCTCATTTACTTAGCAGTGTCCATCAGGTTTCTCTTTTTGCAGATCTTCTGAGTGAAGAATTGAGCTTTTTAGTAATAATGTTACTGAACTGGGAAGGAAGTTGGATGAGCTGAACAATGATTATGAGGTCATGTTTATTAGCTATCAACCTACAAAACAAATGGTCTTTTCCAAATGCTCTGCAGAGGGGTTTGTAGTCTTGGTAACATTGGATCAGAAAAGTTTCCCAAAAGCTCCAAACTTAAACACTGGACACATGTGTAGTGAATTCATGAACTATAGCTATGTAAATATGAATAACCACCAGTAGCAATATGCAGAGATTAAATCAATGATTCTTGGGGCACCTGGGTGGCTCAGTTGTTGAGTGTCTGCCTTCGGCTCAGGTCGTGGTCCCAGGTCCATGGTCCCAGGGCCCTGGGATCAAGCCCCACATTGGGCTCCTTGCTCAGTGCGAAGTTTTCCCTCTCCGACTCCCCTGCTTGTGTTCCTTCTCTCACTGTCTCTCTCTGTCAAATGAGTGAATGAAATCTTAAAAAAAAAAAAAAATCAGTGATTCTCTTCAGCAGGCAATTTCAAGTCTCCAAAGAACTTCCATTTAGCCCCCAATTCTCCCAACACTGGATTAGTTGATTGCTGCGACTATACTATTAAAGATGCATTTTTATGGTGTGAGAATTCCTTCACTGACAAAATGTAAAAACTCTCCAGGAAGTGAATGCATTAAGCACCAATCCTTTAAATCATAATGGGAATAAGAATATAGGACCACCTCTACCTTAGGTTTACAAATAATCGATTTTAAGGTCTTTAAAACTCAGCTATCATATGTATTCAATAATTTCATTATTTGAAAGAGAGCTGGGAGAAAATTCTTGTTAGGTTTTTATTTTGTATATCCAGACCTCAGGTAGTATTTCCATGTTTGAATCTGGCTTCCACACTGGAAATGCTAAATAAGAAATGAAAGTGTATACTTATGTGCTTAGTCCCAGGTTTGTGTGCACATATATTCATCTGTTTATAGTAATTAAAGATCATAACAATTACATTTAGTAGAGAATGGTGTTTTTTTACCTTTTAGTAAAAATTTGATTATGTAGAATATGTGACATTCTAGATAATCTTATTTTCCCAATTAGCTTAAGATTAATCCCTTAAATTCTAAAAAGGTAAAAATAAAAATCATTGTAAAATGAATGTCTTCCTGAATTAATGTTAACATTAAATTTAGTTTTTATTAAATTTGGATTTTTTAAACCTTTATTGCCTGTCAAAATTGAAATATCTTATAGGAAATGGAATACCTTAAAATCTATTCAGTTTTCAGAGCAGAAAATAATATGGGAGAAAAACCAATCAAGTATAATATCCTATATAAAACAATCATGGTTAGGGGCACCTGGGTGGCTCAGTAGGTTGAGCCTTTGGCTCAGGTCAGGACCTAGGGCTCTGGGATAGAGCCCCACATCACCATCCTCTCAGGCTCCTTGCTCAGCGGGGAGTCTGTTTCTCCCTCTCTCTCTGCCCCTCCCCCCACACATGTGTACTCACTCACTCTCTCTCTGTCTCAAATAAATAAAATCTTAAAATAAAATAAAACAATGATGATTAGAATTTTGCAGTACTAGTTTATGCTCTCCCAGTCTTTTCTCATGGGCATATATGGTTTTAACACAGTTGTAATCAAAATGTAAATAAAAACTTTATACTGATTTTTTCACTGAACCTTATAAGAACAACTTTCCATGTTTTATATGGGCTTTATATCTGTAATTTTAATTAACACCAAAATATTACAGTGACTTATTTAATTTTCCTATGGTTGAATACATAATGTTTAAATGCCAATTTTTGATTTGTAAGTGGTGCTGTTATTAATCTTCATGAATGTAGCATTTAAAAAAATCTAAGATAGATTGCAAGAAATAAAATTCTGAGTCAGAGAATGTGAGAATTTTTAAAAACTCTTGATACACAGTGTCAACTTGCCTTACAGAAATTTATTTTTACCAATTTACATAGGTGCAGTATTGCAGTGAAATAACCATTATCTTAATAGAGTTTACTAAATATAGTTTGATCTTTTTCTGGTCACTATTAAGAATATCAGTGATACATGTAGGCACAAAGTTAAAAGGTCATGAATATCTGAAGAAAGTCTGGAATTTGATAAAAGACTTGGTGATGGAAAGTAGTTTTTCTTTTCTTTTCTTTCTTTCCTTTTCATGAGGAGGAGGGTGGTACCTTTTCTTTTTCTTATTAAGGTGGAGTGAAGTCTGGGATATGAATGATTTCTGGTCAATCTATTAAAGACATGACTTGCTACAAAACTGATAAGTCAACACTGAAGCAAAGTCCCTTCAGATTTTACTTTCATCCTCTAGAAAATCAAATTATGTCCTTCCTTGTTGCTATCAATGTGTTTTGATTTGTGGGCATCACAAAAAATATAATCTATGCTTACTGAGCAACTCTATCGGATAGCAGGCAGCTCTCTGACAGCTTGCATCCAGAATTCAATCTTTGGTTTGGAGATGGAGCCAGACCCTAACTATATTTCTCAGTATGGTGCGATCACTGTGTTATAACAGAACTTTGCTACATGGGTCTGGTCTTTGGTAAGGCTAACACATGCACATAGAAGCTTCTGATCACTAATTGGGACTTTTTTCCTCCCAATCTTCAGAGTCTCTTTTGTCCTTTGAACATTGGATTTATCTCTACTTTCTACCATTTCCCAAAGAAATTCTTGCTGCCCCACTTTTTTTCTAATCCACAGGCTGCTGCCTTCAGCCACCTATTCCCCTGTCTTCAAATCCCAGTTCCAACATTTACTCAGGGCATAACCTTATACAAGTTAATTAACTTCTGGCTTAGATTTCCCTATGTATAAAATAGAAATAATATTCCTTATCACATATGGTTGTTAGTGAGTTCAGAAGGTGTGAGTCTCATTCAAGAAATGAATGCAAGAAATCTAACTTTATTTGCTATAATGTACATTGACTTTTGCCTCCAATTTCTGCATGGCCTAGGGCGAATTTTAACCCTCTTATCATTGGACCCACTCACAGAGAGCTGGGAAAGACTGCATGTTGCTTGGAAAATGGGGAAGGCAATATGGACCAGTAGTCTTCAGAGTTGCATGAGTATCATGGACATCTTCTATGTCTAAGTCAACAGTGATGACTGGAGCACACTAGCATTCTATTCTTGCGCCAACTTTAGGATGCAGTTATCTTTGATAAGGTCAGGGACCCAGTTCCTGTGGTCTTCCTAGATGTACTTCAGAGCTATTCCTCTGCTTTGGGAGCTTTTGCCCTGAAGAGCTTTTGGTCTTTCTTGATTGGGAATCACAGACCTCCCTTCCGTCCAAACTGGGGTGTGTGTGTGTGTGTGTGTGTGTGTGTGTGTGTGTGTGTGTGTGTGTGTAGTGTTCCATTGCTGTTTTGTCTGGGGGAAGACTTTCACTGAATCTTTTTGAAACCATAGCTAAAAGAATATTAAGAAAAATGTTTAGCTTTTTAAAGAAAATCTAGAGTCTTGGTGGCTGCCTCTGCCTTCTGCTCTTCCCTGAAGAAACAACACATAAAGCCTGCTAACTATGAATGAGTGAAAGTAGATATGGCAAAAACAAAAAGAAAAAAACATCCAATTATCCATAATCTCAAAATATCATCTAGCTAAATGGGGGCTTAATGAGATTCCTCCTCCTCCCCTGCTTTCTCTCTGTATTTCCTTTTTTTCTTCTTCTTCTTCTTCAATTTCCTGCTTGTTTCAGGCAAAAAATGGTAGTGGGAGGGGCAGAGTGGTCTTTTATAACCTACACAAGCCAATCATAATGCACCTTTTCTTATGAGTAATGAACTGACCAATCACAGTGTGTCTGGATTTGGGCTCCTTTCTGCTCTCAACTTATTAGTTACTGAAAATTCAGGACTGTTTCATAAGAAATATTTGTTCATTTTTCTGGCTACTTCTGGGCCTGGAATTGTTTTAGAAGCCTGAAGGTCCCGGGAATCTAGACATTGGGAAGCTGGGGTTTTCTGTGTTAAACCTCTCAGTGTTTTCTCAGGACGAATTGACCAAAAGGTTCGATGTAGTACACCACTTTTACCCTGTGGGCACTTAACAAATACTTGTTGACTAATTGGCAACAATTCCTGGTCTACTTGTGGGAAATTGGGGGTGGGGGTAAAATAAATTAGTCAGGCCACCATGCTTCCTCAGTCACCCGAGGGAAGAGTTATTAGTGGCTACACACAGTAACTGAAAATAGACATCTGGTCAGGAAAACCTGAAGAAAGAGCGACACTGGGGCCACTTTCAGTAAACACTTACACAAGATATTTCAGTAATATGTGGAGGGAGTGTTTGAGGTAAGTTTTCTTTGGAAATCATTAGAAAAAGCCCTTATTACCAACAGAGAGGTCATTGAAATGGGAATTACTAGTTTAAAATATGATGTCAGACAGCTTTGTCTTTTCCAACTCAGAACTCTTTCTGCTCTAACAAATGGGAGGCTGCTCCATGAAGTAGCCAATCTTGTGTTAAGGAATTCAAAGCAATGCTCAGGGAATAGTAGTCAATACTTATTTTTTTGTCTGACAACATTAATGCTATTACTGCAGTACAAATTAAACTACAGCTAAATATAAGCTTAAGATGAATTTCTCGTAGAGTCTAGACTTTCCATTATTTTGGAAGAATAGGTGAACATATGTTCCTTTATGTGCATGCGTATTTATGGTCTCTGGATAGAAAGCCTTTTTCTAAGATGAGGATCTTGCCCTGATGCCTTTAGCCAACATTTGGGGTTCCAGCCAAAAATCTCAGGAAAGTTGACAGCCTGGTTTATCCCTGTAGGGTATTAGTCACCCTATAAAACTTTAGAAGTATTTATATCGGCTATACAAAAACACCTCTTCTATCTGAGGGAAAGTCAACCCTTTTCACTTAACTTAAAAAAAAATATCAAAAGTCAAGCTATAACGATATAAACCGCCATGTATGAAAGATCACCTTTAAAATCATCTATAAATGCTAGACCTCCTGATTTCCACATGCATGTGTAGTTCATGAATGATGTGCACTTTATTTCAGTTTATTTTAGCTTGTACAACAACCCGAGGAGCTGTCCTGGGGTCACCAGCTGCCCTCGGCTCACTCCAGCTGATCAATAGTGCTAAACAAACGAGGAGGGACAGGAAGAATGGAAGGGACGTCACTTGGAGGAGGGGAGAGCAGTGTGACTAAAATCTCTACATCTCTGCAGTTGGAGGAAATGTTTTATGCCAATGCATGTTTTATGTCAATCAAACATATAAAAGTTACTGTGGCTGCATAAGGCCATAAAGATGCACTTTTAAACTCTTAGAAATAAGGTACCATAATTACATCTTACAGAACTGTGTGTCCCATGAGTCTCTTTGCTATTTTTAAGATACCCATGGTGGAATGAGGTAAAGCAAGGGGGAGGGAATGGGGAGCGAGACCCTTTGAGTTCTATGTGCAGAAAAATGCAAAAGTTGTCCAGATTCGCATGGAGGATCTCGCTCTCTTTCTCTCTGATTTATTAACTTTAATAACTGTGGGATCTCTCTCCACTTTGGTTTTGAGAACTGAAGTCATTACAGTTCAAGAATATTTTTTCCCCTGAAGTAATCTCTGGTGGTGTCAGTCATCTGGGAAAGTGAAACAGCTTTCTCTCTTTTTCTTTCTTTTTTCTTTTAACCCTTAACTAACATCCTAGCCATTTCTGCTTGGAAGTTGAACTTGTACGCATTTGCCACAGCGGTGCCTGCTCAGCAATAATAAACTTAGACGTCAGAAATGTTTGTAGTTGAAGTTTCTAGTGTTCCTGAACAGCACTAAGGGACTCGTTTTGGAGAAAGACCCCCAGGAGCAGTGGAGCTGAGCAGAGATGCTGTGAAAGTGATGGGATCAGGCAGCCCTTGATCTTCTGTTGCTTAAGGGGGAAGCTCACCTGGAGGTGGGACAGTGTCCTCTTTCTGAGCCAGAGAGATTCCATGCTTGCCTCTCTCTGCATAGTGCTTCTTGACTCTGTGCCCATGTTAAGTTTATCCAGAGCTTTGCTGGGCAAGAACAACGGCCTAGGCTCAGGAGTTTATGAATTATGAAGAAAGCATTGGCTTTGCCTCTAACCACTGATGTCCACCAGATACTTTCCCCTGTTAGTTTCATTTTATCTTCTGTAAAACAACTAAATTAGACTAGATGATTATAAAACAACTTGGAACAAATCTTTAGGTTCCAGTTGAAGACAAGTATGTGGGAAGGCCCAGTGGTGGCTGGAAATGGAATGTTCCATGTGATTCCAAATGTATGTATCTCCGTGGAGCAGAATACTCTCTCTGAGCATTAGCAAATAGGCTTAATCAACACAGTTACCTGTCCCATCAGAGAAGGTGTGCATACGGGACAACACCGTTTTCATGCTATTGTCGTCACAGAAAGGCCTTGGAAGCTATGATTCATCTCAGTCATGAGAAATTTCCATAAGTCAATTGGATCTCACTTGTATAAACAGAAAGAAAATGAAACAGCAAGAATGGAGAAGTTCATCTAAATTCAAGAATTAAGGGCACCTGGGTGGCTCAGTGGGTTAAAGCCTCTGCCGTTGGACCAGGTCATGATCTCAGGGTCCTGGGATCGAGGCCCACATCGGGCTCCCTGCTCAGTGGGGAGCCTGCTTCCTCCTCTCTCTCTGCCTGCCTCTCTGCCTACTTGTGGTCTGATCTCTCTGTGTCAAATAAATTTAAAAAAAATAAAATATAAAAAATAAATCTAAATTCAAGAATTAAGTAAACGGTCTTCTCTGAGTTTACCAGGGATGAAGACAACAAAAGGTATATGAACAACTTAAAGAGTTAAGTTATGAAGTCACTGCCATAAGCCCATCAGTGTCACCATCAGGAATCTAGTGGCATTTCTGGTCATTCTACAACCTCAACTAGATAAGAAGGGGCTGCTCAAAGTTTGCTTGGTAAAACCTAATTTTTTCTTAGTAGTTGTAAAGGAAGATTTGTAATCAAGTATAAAAATGTTTAAAAGAATCAAATATACAGTAGTAACATTTTGGTTTTAAAATATGTGCATATATTTAATCATTTATATACTTGAAATATGTAAAAGAATTTTACCTGTCAAACAGGTCAGTTTTTAACATTTTCATTTTATAATGAATAATTGAGTAACTGCTTTAGACCTGTGATTTTTAAGTTGAAATTATACTAAGTTTATACACAGTGTTATTTAAGAGAAAGTAATTCTCATCATTTCTAGAAATTTAAATCATTAAATATATGAGTTATGTCAGTTCTTGGGGCAAGTTTTGTTTGCTAAGTCAAAAAATTGAATTTCCTGCCCCAAAAAAGAAACCAAATATATTAAATTTACATAATGCATTTAAAATATTTAAAGAAATTTTATTACCAACTTTATAAATTATTTGAAGTCTCTTAAAAGTGACTACTGAACATTTACTAGACTTATAAATAAAATAATAAGATTGCAAGCTAAACTTAAAAACTTAAGGAAAAACTAGATTTTGGATTTATAACTTCAATAACTCCAATAATAATTTTAAAGCTAAAGAAAGCCTCATAAAATGTTTTTTGAAGTGCACAAAACACATCCTGAAGAAAACTTCACATTTAACTATTAATATAGCTTAAACTGAGTTAAGTCTAATGCTGAGTGTTTAACCTCGACTCAAAAAAACACATATTTTTTGAGTCTATTCCATGCAAATTACATCTCTACTTTAAAAACTCAACCCCCTTCTTTCTTGCCCAAAGGCAGAATAGTCTGCATAGCTATGGTCTATATTAGCCAGGCAGCTGCTGTTGAAAAGCATATCCCCCTTGAGTCTATGGTTTAACAAAAAAATTCCTCTTTTGATGATATTTAGTGAGTGATTCTCTGGGACTGGAGGGGTGGGGAGTGCGGAAGCCATAACTCAGGAACACAAGTGGTTTTACCTTATGGCCGAGTCCTCTGGGTCATACATGTCCAAGATGAAGGTGAAGAAGGGAACCTAAGAGATTATGCAAGAGGCTATGAAAGCCCAACCTGAAGGGCACACACCACTCCCACTCCCTTCCCATTGGCCAGAGTCAGTCACATGGTTAGGAAAGGAGCCTCTTTGTCCAGGAGGAAAAAGAAGTGGTTGGGTGTACACATAGCATGGGCTCTGCTGTACTTCACAGGTTAATTTGCTCCTCCAAAACACATCCATGATATAAATGTGTCATTTTCATAGAAAATATTGATTGTGGTTTGGGTGGAGAGAGACATTTCCACAGCAATGTTTATAAATGAACAAAAGAACTGGCAGTGAATTTTACCCCCTTACCCTGAGGCTGTCAAGCTTTTAAGTGTTGGTTCTGTTAACACAGCAACAAGTGCAGGGGAGACTTGGCAGTTATGTGATTAACGGAGGCATTCTTCAAAGGATCCCAGGCCACACCGGGTCGTTCGGGATTTGGGTACCCCTGAAATGTCCTCTTTACTTGTCCGTATACACTAAATTTAAAAAATCATTGCTATGTTATCTTTTCATCTTATGTCCAGTAAGTCCAGGCTTAATCACAGAAAAGAGAAAGTAAAGATTTTCCCCAAATGACAGTGTATGTTTTGGAACTATTTTTCTTTTTAAAGATTTTTAAATTTTATTTTATTTGTTTATTTATTATTTTTTAACCTTCTTTTTAAAATTAACATATAATGTATTATTAGTTTCAGGGTTACAAGTCTGTGAATCATCAGTCTTACACAATTCACAGCACTCATCACAGCACATACCCTCCCCAATGTCCATCACCCAACCACCCTATCCCCCACCCAGCAGCCCTCAGTTTGTTTCCTGAGATTAACTATTTTTCTAATAAATCATTTAGGACTGACCTAACTATTTAACTTCAATAGAAACTACTTCTTTGGAAACAAATAAAACACAAAAGAGGAAAAAACTTCACTACATATACAAAATTATTCATTTATTATTTCTTTCAATAATAGTATCTATATCGCGAATGATGGTTATTTTAAGCCAAAGAAAAAACTTGCTTGACTTTCCCATATTCTTAATAATAAGCATGTATTAAACACTTACTATGCGCCATATCATTAAGCATTTATTTTGGGTCATGCGTTTTCATGATTTCTGAACCAAATTAATGGTGTGGATAAATCAAACCAATTCTATTTTCTGTCTGACTTACATCTAAACACTTTCTACATATAATTATATCTTAATGTATTCACTTATTGAAAAATCATTTTCTGTGTGATTACTGGGTATCAAATCCTGTGAAAGGCAATGCGAAGTAACAAGAAAAGTAGTCCTTATTCTTGACAGGCTTCATTTCAGAAACCTCAGAACTAAGTTCTCAGAACTAAAATGCCCCAGTTACAGTCCCAAATTATCTGTTATTCTAGAATGTAGGTTGGCACAATAGAGTAAAGATACTAGATTCCTAGTCCCAATTTGGGATACTTTAGGCACATTAACTTGGGAACTTGGTCTTAAACAATTTAATTCCCTAAATTTTGTCTAGGAACATTCAAAATAGGCAGCAGAACAAAACTTAAAAATCTCCAACATGGAAAGAAGTTTCTACATTTGCCATAAGAATTTCCACATTGCCAAAATCCATTTGCAATAAGAAGCTCTTGCAGCTATCAAAAATCCATTCACTTGGCTTATTTCAGTCATGTAAGAGTTATTTATGGTTGATACTTCAAAGTGTAGTCTTTCCAGTAACATTTTAAAAATGAGAATCATTCTGGGGTGCCTGGGTGTCTCAGTGGGTTAAAGCCTCTACCTTTAGCTCAGGTCATGATCTCAGGGTCCTGGGATCAAGTCCCGCATCGGGCTCCCTGCTCAGCAGGAAGCCTGCTTCCTCCTCTCTCTCTGCCTGCCTCTCTGCCGACTTGTAATCTCTCTCTCTCTGTCAAATAAATAAATAAAATTCTTTTAAAAAATGAGAATCATTCTGCATTTATGGATATACCCTGACAAACTCAAAAATTATATAGAACAAGATGACAGTGTCCTCTGAAAGAAAAATTATAAAGAATTATAAAAATTATGCGGTGGTTATTAGTCACCCCATTTTGCTGATTAGTGCATTTTTGCCCAGGTTAATGATTTTGTTACAAACCTAATAACAGGTTGGTGATATCACATTAAAATAGTGCAGTAAATTCAAATGTTGGTTTACCTCTTTGCACTCCAAACACATAGCAATGACAGATGACCTTTGAAAAAGAAAATAAAAAAATGAATAGTCAAGCTCAAAAATGAGACCTGTATCACTGTGGACCAGAAACAGAACAATGCCCAAACGTAGAGCAGATGAGCCTTATGTCTGCTGGGTTCCAAGCAGCTTCTAGAAACAAGGAATAATAACCAGGAGTCCAACCAGTGTTGACTAAAAGGGACCAAAACTGTTCCATGGAAGAGGAGAACAGAGCCAGATCTATTTTTCACCTTTGAAATCCTGGATGATATAATAATTTCTCAAATTTCTTTACGAATATTGTGTTTATTTGATTCAGTATTATTATCTCGATAGGAAGAAGCAACTTTAGAGGCTTCTAGTTGACACTTTCTACCAAAGAAGTCATTTTTATGCAAGTCTAGGAACTAATATGGGCACTCTACACATACCTGGGTATGTCTCATCCAGTTAGACATTCAGGCACTGAGAAAATATCCTTGGGGTAGGGTTCAGGACCCTCTGGATAGGACCTAGATCAACAATCCATTTGTTACTTCACTTCTATGACTGTTGCACCACCGTGTGATTTCAGGCCCCTAAGAATTAGCTGCAGTCCAGAGCCAGTATCCAATATTTACTGAAAGCTTTAAAATGTCTATTATTCCAATGCAACTCACCCTGGTAAATAGTTACAACTCATTTTGAGGACGGAGAGGAGGAAGATTCATGATATCAACTTCTGGGAATGTAGCTGAGTCCTTCTGCAAGCAGATTGCCTTCCCCTTCATTCAAGTTTGTGGGTCTGTGAATTGGCTCAAGTCTGAGAATTGAGTGAGATCGTGGCCTTCTATTGTGGTGATACAGAATCTTCACCAGACTTACAGTCTTTATTATTACTTATTAATATTAAGTAAGATTTGCATAAGCTGTCCACTTATCTCAATGACAGAGACATCATAACCAATTAACCACTACCAAAACTCTGTGTGAACCAAACTATTCTGTTTGCTACTTCAGCCCTGCTTCCCATTATAGTAACCATGCACACCATGTTCCTGGTGATTAATTGCAGCTGACCTCATTGAAGGAAAGATCCAATTATCCCCAAAGAATTCAGGGGGACTTTTCCAATGTCAGTATCTGACTCTATCACCCACAGCTTGCCGAGAAGGCTCACTGCAGAGCCTATCAAAGATGCCATCTCTCCTTTTTCGAGGGTTATCTTTCAGTCTTGGTGAAAGGAATGTCTGCTGAGCCCACTAGAGAACAGAGTTATGGATGGCCTTAATAAGTCTCCAGCATTCTTGCCTACCTATGCTTATGGTTTTCTTTTTCTACAGCTTATCAAGGAAGTTGTAGGATTTCACCCTTTATTTCTTTAACATGGGCCATGATTGATTCTATGTTTCAATGAACCAACCAAGAAATTTATTAGAGATTAGGTCTGAAAGCAGTGAAAGGTGGTGGGGGATCTTTAGGACAGTCAGCTTTCCCCCAAAAGAAAATTACTCCAGTGGGTGTCATTACTATTCTTTAGACAAGAGGAGGCTAATGACCTCAGACAGGAGAGGAAAAAGATTTCCTGAGAGAGGTAGTGAGAAGGAATGTTGGTGGGATTTGGTGATTCAAGTTACACAGTTTCACCAATATCTATCCAAATGTCTTAAAACCAGTCCTTAGAGTTCCCTTATATGTGGATCAATACCTCAACTTTAAGAGGCATGCCAAGGTTGTAATTCATCAGTGTCACATTGGTCGCTTGAGTATATAAGGCCATTAGAAATCTCAGCCATGGAGCTATAAGAAATAGGTATCCTTTCACAGGAATTATAGAAGCTATCTAGTTTTCCTACTTGTGATTTAAGTTGTAAATTTAAATAACTAAACGTTTAAAAATACTTTGTGTCCTATGGTACAGTCATAAATAAATAGGCAGTCCATTCCACAGTTCTACATTTTATTTCATCCATAATATCCTATTAAAATGCTAAAGGGTTTCTCAAATTCTTAACTGTAATAACTTGACCCTGACAACTACTGATGAAACAATTTTAATGTAAGAGTTTCATAACATACACACAAAAAGTACACAAATCACGAAGGACCATCTTGACAAATTTTTACAAGATGAACACACCTTTGTTATCGACACCCAGGTCAAGAAACAGGACGTTATCAAAATACCAGAAACCCCACATACACTGTTTTAGTCAATAGAAAAGATAAAAAATATCTTGATTTTTAAATGTATAGATTGGTTTTAGCTATTTTTAAATTCTGCATATATATTAAGTATGCACATTTTAAAATTAGCTTATTCCAGAATAAACCCTAGTTTGATTTGTTAATTTTCATTTATGGCTTTTGTATCTATGTTCATAGGAAAGACTAGTTTCTATTTTTCCTATGTTTTATTGTCCTACTTAAGTTTTATCATCAAGATTATGCTGGACTTATAAGATGAATTGGGAAAAATACATCCTTTCTTTCTAATATCGGCAAGAATTTGTTATTTCTTCCTGAAATATCTGGAAGGATTAATTAGTGAAACAATTTGATCCTGGAGATTTTTCTTTGTGAGACTTTTTCAACAATTAAATTAGTTTAAAAGACACAGAGTGTATTAGTTTCCTGTGACTGCATAACAAATTACCAACACTTTATGGCTTAAGAGAACAGAAATTTATGTTTTCACAATCTTGGAGGCCAGAAAGTCCAAAGTTAATGTCATCTTTGTCTCATTTCCTCCAAAGACTCTAGTGGCCAATCCTTTCTTGCCTTTGTCATTGGATTTAGGGATCACCCAGTTAATCCAGGATGACCTCATCTTGAGATACTAAATTTAATAATATATATAAAGACCTTTTATCTAAATAAGTTCATACCAATATTTTCCTTGTGGGCATATATGAGGGTTCATTACTCAACCTACTACATAGGGCTATTCAGATTTCTTATTTATTCTTAAAATTTTATATATTTGTCTTTTTATCCTTATAGTTTTAGTAAATTATGTTTTTCAAGAAAAATTCCCTTTTTTTCAAAGAGCTCAAAATATATTGGCATAAAGGTATTCATTATTATCTTTTTAATGTTTGTGAAGTCTGTATTGATGTTATCTTCTCATTCCTGTTATTGGTAAATTATGTTTCCTCCCCTTTTTTCTTCATTAATCTTGCCTGGGGCTTATCAACTATATTAATCTCTCCAAAGAACCAAGTGCTGTGTTCATGGATTAGCTCTTCTGAAATTTGCTTCCTATTTCATGGATTTCTACTCTTATCTATGGTTTTCTTTTTGGATATCTCATTTTCCTTTTCTTTTTCTGACTTCATGAGATGAAGCATAAATCATTGGTTTTAGTCTTTTTAAATTTTTAAATTTCTGCTCTTTTTTTTTAAAGATTTTATTTATTTGACAGAGAGAGAGAGAGAGATCACAAGTAGGCAGAGAAGCAGGAAGAGAGAGAGAAGGAAGCAGGCTCCCTGTTGAGCAGGGAGCCGGATGTGGGACTCGATCCCAGAACCCTGAGATCATGACCTGAGCTAAAGGCAGAGATTTTAACCCACTGAGCCACCCAGGTGCCCCAAATTTCTGCTCTTAAGTCTATACATTTTCCTTAAAGAATTCATTTGATACCTCTAAGTTTTAATATAGTATATATTAATAATCTTTGACTTAAACCATTTTAAGTTTGCATTGTAGTTTCTTCGTGGATCATATGTTATTTAGATATACATCATTTAGTATTTGAGATTTATGAGTTACTGGTCTTTTCTTTGTTATTTATTTTTAGTGTAATTCCATTACATTCCATGAACATACTCTGAATGATTTCTCTCAGATCATTTTTCCTCTGAAAGTCTTCCCTTTCTTATTTCTTTTAGTAGATGCACACCACTGGCAAATTCTATTCTTTTTTTGTCTGGAAATATATATTTTTAAAGATTTGTTTATTTATTTGAGGAGGGAGGGGCAGAGGGAGAGGGAAAGAGAGTCTTAAGCAGACTCTGTAATCAGCATGGAGTCAACTTAGGGCTCAAGTCTATGACCCTGAGACCATGACTTGAGCCGAAACCAAGAGTTGGATGCTTAAACAATGGCACCATCTAGACACCCCTGTCTGGAAATATTTTTATTTTACTTTCATTATAAAAGGATATTTGTTCTGGATATAGAATTCTAGATTGGAGGTTATTTTTTTCCCAATATTTTAAGGGTGTCATTTCACTGCCTTCTATCCCCCCACTTTTTTTTAAAAGTCAGTTCTCATTTATTGTTTCTCCTCTGATGGTAATTTGGGTTTTTTTCGGGTTGCTTTTAAGAATCTTCTCTTTGTCTTTGGTTTTCAGCAATCTTATGATATATATGTAATGTTACTTCATTTATATTTATCCTGTTTTATTTATCTAGTTTTTGGTTCACTGAGTTTCTTGCACTTGTGAGTTAAGTTATTACATAAGGTTTGGAAAATTATTGTCCATTATCTACTCAAATATTACTATTTCCCTGGCCTCTCCATCCTTTCCTTTTAGAACTCCTATTATATGTATATTAGACCTTTGCATCTCATCCCATATATCTATACTGTTCTTTTTTGTGTTTTTCATTATTTCTTCTCTAATCTAAATTTAGATTTTTATTAAGCTTTCTTCCAGTTTACTAATCCTTTCTTCTGTTGTGTCTAATCTGCTGCTAAACCCATCTAATGATATGTTAACTTGGTCATTGTATTTTTCAGACCTAGAATGTCCATTTGAGGTTTTCGAGTATAATATGTTTATTCTCTGGTTACTTTTATCTTTCTATCCATTTTATTTATGTTTTCTTCTATTTTCTGGAATATATTTATAATAGCTATTTTGAAGTCTTTGTCAGATAACTCAGTATTTAGATCATCTTTGGTTTGGTTTGGTTATTATTATTTGTTTGTTTCTATCCTTGTTTTTGTTTTGTTTTGTTTTGTTTTTGGTTATGAGGTCTTCCCCTTCTCCTCCTCTCCGTCCTCCTCATCCTCCCTTCTCATCCTCCTCCTCTTCCTCTTCCTCCTCCTCCTCCCCCCTTCCTCCTCCTCCTCCTCTTCTTCCCCCTCCTCCTCTGCCATCTTCTTCTTCTTCTTCTTCCCCCTCTTCTTCTTCTTCTTTCCCTCCTCCTCCTCATTCTCCTTCTCTTTCTTCTTTTCTTTGAAAGTTTCTTAATTTTGTTTGAATGTCAGCAGTATATATGAAAAATTGTAGATATTTCAGGTAACTGGGTTGTCCTTCTCTCTGGCAGGTCTATCTGATCCCCATTATAAATCAGGGATTATGTAAGTCAGGGCTGGATTGCAAATATGGTAGTAGGCGGTCTACTTTTGGTGTGCTCCTGGCCATTCTGAATTATCAACTAAGAGACTGAGGTTCTAAAGTCTAACGCTTAGCTTATAATATTGTTGAAAGCTGGTCTGCTTTATGTGCAGACATAAAGCTTTAGAGATGGTTTCCACTTTGACAAATGTCCTTAGGGGACCAGTTGCTGTCAAGCTTGAGGTCCCCCATTTTTTTTCTGCTTTCTCTGTCCATGTATTAAGACAGTATTGGTCAGATTTAAAACCACACTTATATATTCTCCCTGTAACACTGGAGATTCTCCCATTTCTCTTTTGCCAACTGACAACCTGTTAAATGCTTTTAACAGAGCCAACAGAGGGTGCTATGAATCTAGGGAAGTAAGGGTTATGAATGAATCTAAAGGGTAATACTGACAAAGAGATTTATTTATTCCTGTTTGCTTTATGAGAGTTTCATGTTTGCTTCTGTTTCTTGTCAATGGTTCTCCGGGCTCATTTCTTCACACCAAATTGACCACTCATTCAAGACCCAGTTGTTTGATCCAGTTTTCAGTTTTTTCAACACTTGAAAGAACTAGCTTTTTGTGTCCCCTTAGAGACATAAGAACTAGCCAGCTGGGGCCATCTACTCAGAAGTTGGGGCTGTAGCCCCATGGAAGCCTTCCTCTGAATTTAGAGACATTTGTACCAACTGAGCAACTTCTTTTTCAGAGGTCTGAACTTCAACATCTTGGGGCCCTCTACTCTGAACTTTTACTTTTACTAATTCTGACATCTTGTGTTCATTCTCCCAAGTCTTGAGTATGGTAGCTCTTTCCTGCTACTGTTATCTCTATCATATATTAGTGAGGGTTTTGTTTGTTTGTTTGATTGTTTTTGTTTTTGTTTTACTTTTTTAGATCTCCAATACCTAGTATAAATATATATACTCTCTGTTAAAATAATTGTTATGGTTTCTGTTTCCTGATTCTACTGTGAATGACATGAAACATTAATTTATTTGCAAACAGCATGATTGTATACTTAGAGAGTCCCAAGGAATCTACAGAGAAGCTACCATAATCATTAAATGGATTAACAGGGTCAAAGGATATCAACTCAAAATATCAAAATCATTTTAATTTTACATACTACCAGTGAAAAAACGGGGGGGGGGAGTAAAACAAGAAGCATTTACAGAAGTCTCAAAAAACCTGAAATACTGAGGCACAAATTTAATGAACTATGCCAAGTTTATACACTGGAAGTTAAAAAACTTTTCTGAGAGAAATTAAAGACCTAATAAATGGTGGGACACACTGTGGCAGTTTAAAAAGATGTCTATAAATTTTTGGTACTCCTGTCTTCAAGAAGTGGGTTCTCATTCCTCTTTCCTTGAGTGTGGGCTATACTTGTAAAAATAAAGTGAGGAAGGCACATAAGCCTTGGAAAAGAGTAGAAAGGGGGCTTATGAAGGGTTGGTAATGTTCTGTTTTTAATGTGGTTGCTAGGTATGAATTATTCTGTTTTTGAAAAATCTGTACAATGTGCACTCATGATGTGCACTTTTTTGTGTGTACATTATACTTTCACAAAATGTAGAAATAAATATGTAAAATAAAATAAATACCTATGGCAGATATAATTATAGGTGAAATGAAATATCTTGAAACAAGGATGCTCATAATCACTGCTTCTATTCAACATCATACTAGACATCCTTAGATGACACAGTTATGTGAAGAGTAGGTATTAGCCCTAAAAGGGAAGAATCAAAGCTGTCATTGTTTGCACATGATATGATTTCTTCCATATGTAGAAAATGCAAAATAATACCAGATAATCCATTAGCATGAAAAAAATGGATTTAGAATTTTTATATACAGCAACAATTAAATAACAAAATATATATCATTTATATATATACACACATTTATTTTTTACTTATAAATGTCATGTAACAATGTTATTGAACAAAGATAAACAATATTTATAATAATATCAAAACATCAAATACATGGGAATAAATCTAATAAAAATGTGTAGACCTCTACAAAGAAAACTATAAATATTATTAAGAGATATTTTTTTAAAGATTTTATTTACTTATTTGACACAGAGAGAGACAGCAAGAGAGAGAACACAAGCAGGGGGAGGGTCAGAGGGAGAAGCAGACTTCCCACTGACTAAGGAGCCAAATGCAAGGCTCCATCCCAGGACCCCAGGATAATGACTTGAGCCGAAGGCAGACGATTAGGGACTGACCACCCAGACACCCCATTAAGAGATATTTTTAAAAGATCTTGATTTATGGAGGAATTCACCATGTATATGAATTTGAATACTAACTAGTATAAAGATACTAATTTTCCTAAAGTTGATCTTTAGATACATAGCAAAGCAATCAAAATCTCAACAGGTCAGTGATGACTTAGATTTCTTGTTTGGAAAGTTAGTTATATGATTATGGTGTCCACTGGCATTAGCAAAAGTGGTCTATACAGATTTTGAGTGGTTATACAAATATTGAGGAAGTGGGCTTTCCTATTGCAAAAGTGCTCATAGCTTCTGAGCTTAGGTCTACATAATGTTTCTCAGGTGGATGACTGGTCAGTTAGTTTAGCATTTAGTGTAATTTATGATCAATGGA
This sequence comes from Ailurus styani, assembly GCA_002007465.1. Classification (NCBI taxonomy): domain Eukaryota; kingdom Metazoa; phylum Chordata; class Mammalia; order Carnivora; family Ailuridae; genus Ailurus; species Ailurus styani. The sequence continues at coordinate 210,694 of LNAC01000470.1, read as the reverse complement.
TAATAATTGCAAGGTAATTGTATAAGAACACATGCTAATTACTAAAATCGGCAAATTAAATTCTACGATGGCTAGAATTAATTAATTCAAAAAGTTGAAATATAGGTGCTCCCAATAGCTTGGCTTTTACTTATCAGTGTATTATTTTTAGAATATAGTAGATAATAACCATATTATGAGTCTATGACAAAGGAGGGAGGATGAAAACCTTTGAATTTTCACTGTAGTGTATTCCAAGTAACTTTTTGAAAAAGGCATCCTTCAAGAAAATGAAGGTGGCTCTGGGTCACTTTGAACATTATGATAATTATTGAAATGCTAGTGTGAATTTTTTGGTTTAATTTTGATTTATATTATCATCAAACAGAAATGCATTTGAATGCTCTGCCTCTCTGCCTCAGTCTCCGCCTGAGACTCTGAAAGAAGAAAAAATCCCTTCCCTTTCAAGGCAATTCAGAAAGCAATGATCTCCCCCTCCTCCCATCTCTGGCATATTGTTTTATTATTCTCTCTCTTCTGTTCTTCTCTATAGCCTTGCTTTCACATTACAAACAGGTTCATTTCTCTTTCATTCAAAACCAAACAAGAAGTTTTCTATGAAGCATTAACCTTCTCTTGGTAAATATCTCCTTTCTTTTTTCCTCTTCAATAAAGCTTCTTCAAAAATAATATACTCTGCAGGTTAATGTATGTTTATTTTCTTTTTTTTTTTAAGATTTTATTTATTTATTTGACACAGAGAGAGAGATTACAAGTAGGCAGAGAGGCAGGCAGAGAGACAGGGAGAGGAGGAAGCAGGCTCCCTGCTGAGCAGAGAGCCCGATGCGGGCCTCGATCCCAGGACGCTGAGATCATGACCTGAGCCGAAAGCAGAGGCTTTAACCCACTGAGCCACCCAGGAGCCCAATGTATGTTTATTTTCTAAGTGGCCATTAACCTTGTCTCTTGTCGAATTTTATCATTCCATAATTATTTAATATGATACTACATTCAGTTCTTATTTGTTTTTTTCCATCCTCTTCAACCTTCATTTCACCACTTCTTTCTCCTTGAACTTCTTTCTTCCCTAGTCATCGATTACTCCATACTACACTTGCTCCCACCTCTCTGTTCCATCTTGATCTTCTTCACTAATTCTTCCTTCTTCACTTAAATGTAAGTATTCAGCAAGATTTATCTTTAATAATTTTCTTTTCTCAACCTCTGTCTCTTCCTGGATGATTTCATTCATCCCCTCACCTTTAATTTTTACCTACAGGTAAAAATTATGTTTCTACCATAGACCCTTCCTTAAAATCCAACTGCTTATTACAATTTTTTACCTAAATGTCCCATGAGCAGTCAAAATCAACATCTCAAACAACTCTCTATCTTCCCGTGTCCTCCACCTCTGCAACTATTTTACCTGGTATTCTGTATCTCCAGTTTGTAATTTAACATCTACCTGGTCTCCCAAGCCTAAAACTCAAAGATATTTATAATCTTAACTTTCTTCATCCCTGAACTCATCAAATTAACCATTAAGTCTTAGCTATCCCATCTCTCAGGTATCTCTTGAGATAACCTTCCTGGTTACTTTCATTACCATTATCTTTGTTCTGTGTCTTTCCATCTCTTATGTGGACTTTGTGTTCATTTCCTGACCTTCCTTATCTTTAATCTTCTCCCTCTCTAGACTTTTCTTTATATACTAGATGTACTGTCTTATTAAAATGCAAATCTGACACTTCTCTGTTTTCAACCTTCCTAGGGTTCTCCACTATCCATGCTCATGCTCAAGCTCCTTCAATTGACATTCAAGGCTCTTGCTGATCTGGCCCATGAATGTCTCTCCAGTTATCTCTAGTAATAATGAACTGCCTCTTCTCTGAACTTGCTATGTGGCTTATTTCTCTCCGCCTTCATACATGCTATTTTTTCTTCCTACTGTGCTTTCCCCAACTTGTCCGATTTGATAGATTCCTATCTATATTTTATAACTGCTTCTGACAGAGCCAATCAGTAATTTCTTTACTCTGTTTAGCATCTTCATATTTCTAGTACTGAAGCTATCACAGAGGCTAGTGTCTTCTTCAAACACTACACTGCAGATCCCTTGAGGACAGGAGCCATAGCTTGCTTATATATTTTTTTTCCAGTATCTAGCATAGTGCTAGCACATAGTAGGTGCTCTATTTATTGAATTGAATTCATTCTATGTAGATCTCTAGCAAAGGCATGGTAATTCACAAATGAACAACAGGTCAAATTGCCTGATTAATTCAGTAAAACCTTGCTGTCATGTGGTTTGTGCCAACTTTACTAGTTTCTGAGGATACAGAATAAATGAGAAACCATAGTCCTTGCCCACCTGGAGCATAAATCCAGGAATTATCAGTGTCTTTCTCTTCACCTTACTGTGACAGTGGTTTCCTGCCCTCCAGGTTGCTCTGCTTTCACTCTTCCCTATTTCTTGTGGTTTGTTTGAATTTTGTGCTAATCTAAATTCCTCACGAACACCTTCCATCATCTGCTCATTGATCCATGACCTGTTCTTTTGACTGAATTGCGTTTTAAAGGTCCCTGGCTTAACTTTGCTGGTCCTAATGCTGACTGCCATGAAATGACCCCCGTCCCAAGTGACTATCATTCATGTTTTTCCAAAAAAAAATACAATGTACCTACAGTGTTAATGCAAATAAGCCAATGTCATATTAGCAAATATGGTAAATTCAAGACCAGTAGACCAGAAATAACCTGCCTCTTGTTATCTTATGCGGTCATGTGCACCAAGTTGGAATATTTCTTTCCTCAAAGGTGGGAACTGAGTCAGAGGCCATCTGTGTGGCCCTTGCTCACCAGTCCTGAGTGACTAATAATTAATTTAGGCCGAAAGTAATTACTCCCTGGTTAACAGTAGTTTTTCTGCACTTTCCTCAGTTGGCTCTGGAGACACACTGTTGAGTGTGATGTATGACTCTTGGCACAGAACGAAATCTGAGCCCTGTGGAAGGACACAGACAGGGGAATCTGCTCTGCGCCTTGCTAATGAATTTATGGGTTCAACACTCTTATCTGAAATGCAGCAGAGAGGTGTTTTCAAAAAGCATGAGCAAAGAAAGAACAGGAGAAGCTTCATTTTCTTCTACTTTTGGAATCTTATCACCTCCCTTTGCACTGTAAAACAATTTGTCCTGCTCTAAGGGAAAGGGAACAGTGTGTTTGTTGAAGATGGGGAGGGACCTAGGGGAGGGAGGTTATTCAGAGGGAACTGGACATTTTTTGGTCAGAAGTTATAACATCAGCCCAATTTGGAAATATTTCAATATATTAAATTTTCTTGTAAGCAATGAAAGATCATTCAGCTATTCTGTAACCAAATAACTACATTTATATATCGTTATGATCCTTCTGTATCTGTTTTATATATGAATTTTGTGAAATGATCAAAGGTTTTTTTTTTTCCCTGAAAACAAAAATTGAGAGTGTTTCAGTAGCGTTCATTCCTGCACTGTAAGGGCACGTAAAGGAAAGGAAAAGGGAAGAATGTGGGAAGAGAAGAGAGGGAGGGAGAGAGGCAAGAAAGGAAAACAGAGGAAGACAATAAGGAAAGGAGAGAGGGAAGGAGGAAGGGAAGGAGAGGAAAAGAGAAATTTTTACCTTGCACTTATTGTGTACCAAAGTTAGGCCAAATGGCATCTGTCTGCCGCCAGCCCCCACTACAGACTTCTGCATTAGGATCATGGACAGCCAGACCAATCTTTTCCTTCCTAGAGAATACCGGAAGCAGCCTCTCAGATTTCCAAATGGCATGGGCTCAAACTCACCCTCATCCTTGCCCACATATCTGTTGGGCGGATCCCACGGAAACCTCAGCAAAGATAAAAATGACTGACTAGAACAAAAACCTGTCCTTTTTTTAATATAAAAGATAATAAGAAATGCAAGTTTTCATTAAACCTCCATAAACTGGTTAGAAGAATTCTAACGTGGGAATCAGAAGTTCTCCATACAATGTAACCATTGAAAATTATTTTCTACCAAAGGGAAATTGTTTTAAAACATGTTTTTGAACTTAGATCTTGCTTGTTAGTTCCTTCCAGCCCAACACCAGCAGAGACACACTGGGAGTCAAATAGGCTGAGTTTATTGACTTGTTTCAGTGAGGGAGAATGCACACCATGGAGATGGTGTAAGAAAGTATTCGAGGATTTGGGCTTGTGTTAGGTGATTTGCGGGAGAGGTCATGGAGGCAGGGCTTTGCTCTGGATTGGATAATGTCAGGAAGTGGGAGTAACCCTACAACTGAGTGTCTTAATAAATTCTACCTAGTAGGAGGGAAGACTAGAGAAAGCAAGGCTGTCGGTGAGAAAGCAGCAGTAACTCTTACAGCCCAGGGAGGGGAACACATCATGTTTTTGTCTGTGTTCAGAGAGGACCAAGGGGTGCTCGCATTCTTGTTTCGATTCACCAGGGGTCCTGGGTGCCTAGACTGATGTGGGTGTTTTGTGAAATCGCTGTGTTCCAGTGGAGAAAGGCAAGAAGACCTAGCTCGCAGTGCCAGGCCAGCTCCTGCTGTCAGGGAGGGCTTTCCACCTCCTCACCTGGAAGCTAGAATTCCCTGAAGTAAAGGCAAATGACGGAATTTTGGTTTATAATTTAGAAATCAAAATAAAAAGCTCGTTTGTCTCCATTTCCCAAAAGCCTTTAAGGGAACCTAGTTTTTAAGGTCAAATCTATGTGAAATAAAGCAACGAGGCTGGTAATTTTGAGATTGTAGCTACTAAAAAACATAAAAAGATATCATTATTATCTAGTTGTTCAAGACATTCGGCATATTCACTTTTCTATATTATTATTAAATTTTTAACCTGTGATGATATATTCATAAGTTAGCCTGTTTTGTTATTTTTAAGATAAAGTTATTGAAAAAAGGTAGGGTTCTACATAAATATTTTTATGGTAAACCTTACATTTAAAATAAGATATGAAATATATATATCTACTGTAAACACAAGAAAATATTATTTAGTATAAGAAATTTTAAATGAGATAGGTTTTATTATTACATCACAAGATTTAGGGCAAGTCTATCTTGTGAAGTCTGGGTCAAAAATGAACAAAAAGTTGAGAACTTAGAAAATCAGAGAATAATTGTCAATGATTCGAAAAAGCAAATAAATAGAAAAAGTTTTCCTTTGAACTTACCCTCAAAGTGCCCTTACTTTTCAACTTCAATTTGCTAGTATAGATTTGGCCTTCATTTTGTAAATATAAAAAAAATGTTTGAAAGGTAGTTAGAGACTAGAATAGAGATAAGACCCAAACCATGAAAGCAAAGCAAACTGAAAAACCCAAGTGAATACTGTGAACACTCCCAGACTAAACTGATCGAGTGAGTGAGTTTGGAACATATTTGATATTACATTTAAAACTGACATGTTACTTCTTAAATGTTTAAATTTGGGTTGGAAGGAGTTCCGCAGAGATCCCTAAAATTACTTATGGCTTCACGGATAGAACAAATTGTTATTCCTGAGATTTTGCTAATGGACAGTTCAACAATATTTCCAAATGTTTTCTAAATAACTCAATTTTTGAACTTGGCAGAGTACCTCATCATTGTGGAGCAAGAAATGGTTGTTTCTTATACATAGAAATCTTCCTTCCTATAGCAATCACACAATTCCTCTGCAGTAAATGTATTCATCTTTGGGGTTGTTTGACTTCAAAAATGACATCAAACATGAATAATTTACCATACACTACTATTTCCACAAGAAGGCCATGGTCCTACAAGAAAAGGCAATTTGCCTGAGCGGGTTTATAAGAAATACTGACATTTTGTCTTTGAAAAAAGATCACAAAAGGGAGGCTAACTCAAGTCAAGTCCAGCTACTTCTGGCACAAATCTCTAGCATGTTCCTTTCCCAGGCCTGAGTTGAAAATAAATGGGACATTGTGGTAGCCCTGGCAGGAAAACTGTTTTCAAAATTTCTGCATACCTTATGAATGCTGCTGGCAGGGACAGTTGTGTATGCAGTGATGTGTTGGTGACATCTAAATAAAGAGAGTTACATGGGTATGATACTGTAAACCATCAGAATGATTTGGCCTCCATTTTAAAGGAAACCTTAAAGCCATAGAGTAAACTGCTGTAGCTCTAGAAAATGGGAACACACAGACATCTCTGTTACCCCATATTTGAGCAGACACTGAAGTTAGCGAAACCAAGTGCCAACCTGAACTCAGATTGGCCAAATTTCCTCTGGAACCTTTCCTGGAGTCCACAGATGGCTCTTTCTAATCTTGTTTAGATTCTAGAAAGTTCCGGTGCCTTTATAACCTACAGCTTCATCTTTGTGAGGGTGATGGTAGTAGGGAAGACCCTCAGGCAATGGACGGGAAGTTGTATTTCAAGAATCATTCACAGTGCCTTTTGAAAAATCTGTGGTTATTTGAATAGCTAAAAATGAAAACCTTTATTGAACAACCACTTCCATTGTACCAGTTACTCTTCTAAACACTTGATGAATATGAAGCCATTTACTGTTTATAACAACTCTGTATCTCCTCATTTTGCATATGGGGAAACTGAGACCCAGGGAAGGCAAGTATTTTGCCCAAAGTTACACAGTTCATAAATGTTGGAGTCTGAATTCAAACCCAGGTATTCTGGTTCCAGAGCCTGAGCCCGTAACCGTTCTGCTGCGCACACAGGCTTTCCCATTTGCACATGGTTTCCGCGTCAGGTGGCTAGGCTGGTCCAGAGCTAGAGTGTGCCAAACACAGCAGCTACTTCCTTACCTGCTAGTTAAATACATAATAAATGCCCTGTTGAGAATGAAAAGTTATGTCTTATTAAGGATTGCCTCCAATCCTCAGCAAATATTTCAGAAGGCCTTGTGGTGTTCCCTTTCTTGCACCTTTCTTTGTGTTTTGGGTCTAACAAATACCAATTTGGGTTAAGGCATTCAGCGTGCCTGCAAAGATCTGTGCTCTGGATTCCAACAGCTAGATTTCATTTCCAGGTGAGAAAAACCAGACTTGATGGAATTGGGAACCACAGACAGAAGCAGATAATCTGGAAGGGTGTATTCCAAACAGTTTTGGTCACTGGAATGGGATGATGCTGACATGTGGGAGACAGAAATTACAGAATGTTACAGTTGGTCTGTGTTGTATGTCTGTACTTTGGTAGATTAGATTATCATATGACTGACATTTGACTGAGGAATTTATTCAGTTAAACCTGGAACGAGGTACTGTTTATGACCAATAAGCGTTTTTGTTATTATTTTTTAAATCTCCAGGTATTTAGGAACCAAGAATAGAACCAAGTTTTTAGAGTAAATGTTGAAAGTTAGATTATCATAACAAAAAAATCAAAGTCCATTTTATACATTTAATTAACTTTAAGGAAATTAATTGAACAAGATGTTTATATTTTATTTTTAAATTATGCCCTTAAATATTTACTCTGAAAAGTCTTGAGCATCATAGATAAGCCAGATAATATTTTGAAAGTCTTGCCATGTGAAAGTTTTCTTTCATCTGGTAGAGTTTCTGTGTAATCCTAGGGCAGAGATAGTATTATTTTGTGATCTAAAAATGGAGGGCAACACTGGTAGGAAAAATTTTCCCTCTCCTTTTGGTGCAGATAAATAGAGTGGGCAGTGGCAGTGAAACTGAGTAAGTGGAGAGGTCATGGTTCAGAAGCCAAGAGAAGAAAGTTCTAGAGCATCATGTGCCTGAGTGCAGTTTCTTCCTCCAGAAGACAACAAAGTTCTAGTCCTTTCTCAATTCAACAAACAGCCCTGATAATCCTTTGAAAGTAAATATGATAGTATGATCCTTCCATATCAATGTTCTAATCAACTTTGGCTAATCTCCAAAATCTTTAAGAAGACCTCTGGGGCCCAAAATGATCTGGCTCCTTTCCATCTTTCTGCTTCATTGCTCATCATGTCATCCCTGCACTCTAGTCTGAGCCTGTCTGAGATCTCTCAATTCCTTGATTCAAAAATGTTCCCTCTTGTCTCAGGGAACTTCTCACTATTGCCCTTAACTTAAACCTTCTTCGATGTCTTTCATGCCTGACTTTCACCTCTATGCATGACTCAAATTTATAATTCTAGTTCTTATTTCTCCTTAGAATTGATGGCCCATGTACCCAGTTGCTACATTAATTTCTGCACTTGAATGCTTTAGAATTATTTCAAAGCCAGCAGTGCAATATTCAACTCATGACCGTTCCTTCTAAAGCTGGTCCTCTACAATTGTACATATCTTAGAGAAAGTTCTCCTTCCTTCCATTGTGCAAGTCAGAAATTCAGGAGTCATCTCGTGCCTTCCTTTTCTCTTACTGCTTCTTCATTACCAGTCTATCACAAATAGGTATAGTCTTACCCTCTAAATATTTTTTGAACCCATTCTCTTCTATCCATCTATCCACCTCCAGTGTAATCTAAGCCAGAACTTTACTATTCATATGAATGAACCAACTGGGGAGCTTATTATAACTCAGATTCTGATTCAGCAGGTCTGCATTTCTAACAGGCTTCTAGGTGATGCCCATGCAGTTGGTCTGCAGACGTCTCTTTTGAATAGGAAGGCTCTAAGCTACCAGCAGTTCTTTCCTATATGGTACAAGTGACCCCTGCTGTTCACATTGCAGCCAGTCATCTTCAGCGAGTGTGGATCCTCAGAGGCTTCCCATTACTGTTGGGACCAAGACCAAGAGCCATAAAGTCCTCTGTCAGCGGCCACTCCCTATCTACCCAGCATCATCCTAGGCCAAGCCTACTCTTGCTTTCTGTTCTCTGTCCACTTTAGCATACTTTTGTTAAGCTTAACTGTATGAAATGCCACTTCTGTAAGTTAAAAACAATTGCACACGAGCAATTTCTTACTCTTCAATCTACTAATTTTTGAATGAGTTGAGCTCCCTCCCTACATACAACTTTTTCAAAAAGAAGACAGTCTCCATTCTTCCTCTCCACCCTGTCTTCTCTCACTCATTCTTCAGATCTCAGTCAAATGGTCCCTTCCTTGGGGAAGCCTTTCAGACCTACCTGACTAGGGCAAATCTCCCTCTAAGTGCATATTACACTATGCCTTTCTCCTTCTTTGCACTGAGCACACTTGCAATTTTAGATGATCATGTGATCATTGTCTCTTTCCTTCACTCAAACGCAAGTTCTAGAGGTCAGGGACTATTTCTGTTTTGTCCATTGTTATATTCTTAACCTCTGATTCATTGTAAGCACAGAATAGCCACTTCAATGTGTGCTTAGTTAACATACATAATATGTATGTTACATAATAAGGCAGAGGTAATGTAAGTATAGTCTACAAATCTCCTCCCTTGAACTCTAGGGTGGGTTTAATGTTCCAGAGAGAGCTGTCAGTGGATCCAAGGAATTTGTCTCTTTCTGGAACTGTGATCCTTTCACAGAGGCTTCTCATGTTCCAAGTTGGTTTAATCCTGCAAAAGTAAATTAATCCAAACTAAATATAATGATCATCTACAGAATGTATGGCCATTTTTGCACAGTGCTTTGTAGTTGATAAAGCCCTTTCATACACATTATTTTATTTGGAAATCCTAACAATCCTGTTGCTGTAAGCAGGCCAAGCGTTATTACCCCATCTATCTTTTGCAGACAGGAAACTGAGAATCTTAACTTTTAATTGTGTTGAAAAATTCACACAATTTCATCTCTAACCTTTTACTGACAAACCTGGGTTCTTTCCATGACCAATGCCCCATGAAACTGAGATAAAATACACCTTCCTCCTGAATCCTGCTTTCTAAGCAGGGGTGGAGCAATGTTGCCTTGACACTGGCAGCAGGATGAAATTAGGTCATAAGAATTAAAAATCTGTTTGGGATTCTGTAGTTGATGGCTCATATATCTCATAACCATTTTATTTTTAGATCATCCTAGATTTTCCCACATTCCAAACTGTTAAGGACAAAGATTTTTTTAAACATGATAATGCCTATACCAATTCATGCATATTTTGTATAGCTCATATGATTCCTTTCCTTTCGTAATAACATTTTGCATCATTCACATTTAAAGTGACTGTTTCATAGGGGGCTAATGACAGCCATGTTCCCAGACATTTTCCAAATGTTTTGCAGTCACAGATGGGTGGACCTGCTAATTCTGTGAGTCAGCTCAGAGTCACTAATGATGGGCTTAGAGACCACAAGGAACTTTAGTGGGAAGACATCATTTACTACCCCACATCAGAGTGGCATTGTGAACCTTCAGCCCTTAGATAAAATGGAAGTTTTGAATCTTCTCTCCTAAGGACACAAAGAGGCATTCAGCTTTACTGATCCTATAAAATTTTAAATAATATGATCATTAAAATCCCCATATAGTCATACTTATTCAAGATACATTTCTTTCAAATGAGAACCTCTTTCTAACATAAGAGAAAAATTCACCAAATTATCTCAACTGGTTTACTCACTATTCAAAACCAATGTCAGGAAATAGAGTCACTCCTACATTGGAGAAATTCTATATCTTCAAGAAGATGAATTAAGAAAGCAGACATTTAATATCTGGAGATGAGAATGGATAAATCTCAGCTTCTTGGGGTAAAGTTTAAGAAGGGAGCACCTTAAAAGGATAAATAATCGCTTTAGTAAGATATGGAAACTGAGGGGAAGGTCAGGGAAATCTTTGAAGTCTACTTCACTGTCATTATTTTTTTGCTCAAGGGTTGTGGGACCCCATGAACCATAGCTCTCTTGACTGTAGTCTGTAGAGCTGACAACCTGATGAAACCTTCCCTAGGCAAGTGCTCATCACTGTTCATTCATTTCATTCCTCTTCTCCTGAGGATCACATCTTTTGTTCCAGAAACCTCTGACTACTCAACTGAGCACAGGTGAGGCATGCCATCCAACTGAACCCAAGGCAAAGGTACAAAAAGAAATTAGAAAATAGATTCTCCAGTTTCTAAAAATACAGCTGTTTTGAGAATTGGAGAGGTAATCACTCTGGATAGTTAAATGAGATTTTTTTTACATTTCACTCTGAATATCTGTGGCCAAGTAGATGCTGCCTAACCTATAGTCTAGTCTCTAGCACGATTTCAATGACTTAGAAATTCTTACTCCTGCTTTAAAAAGTATGGTTCTTTGAAATGATAAGTACATTTAATCTTATAATTAATTTCATCCAAGGGCTGCATTTATACCATTGGTCATGGGGGCTAAAGACAGGATTACTAAAAATATCTCCAATCAACTTTAGAATCCATCCTATAGGGTATTACCAGATTGCTTATCCCCAAATTTTGTATTCATCATGTAGATCCCTGCTCAAAAAGTTGTAGTGGCTATACTTTCCTTACAGAATAAAATCCATATTCTTCCTTCTAACATCAAAGTTTCCCTACCAATTGAGTCCATGCTGACATTCCAACACAATGACCCAGCACTTCCCAATGCAAATTCTTTGTTTACCTAAAAATCAGTCTATTCACTGATGTATTTATTGATTTGTTCATTCATTCAACAGTTATTAAGCACCTATTATGGTCCATGCATTATATTCCAGACACTAAGGATTGTTTCTCTGAACAACATAGATGAAGTTATGATCTTTTAAAAAAAAAAAGATTTTATTTAATTTGAGAGGTAGAGTGTGAGAGAGAGAGAAAGTATGAGAGGGGGAAGGGTCAGAGGGAGAGGCAGACTCCGCACTGTACAGGGAGCCTGATGTGGGACCCAATCCTAGGACTCCAGGATCTTGACCTGAGCTGAAGGCAATTGCTTAACTGACTGAGCCACCCAGGCACGCTGAAGTTTATGATCTTAAGGAGTTTAAACTCTAGTGGATACAGGCAGATACTAGCCAAGCAAATAAATGTTTAATGGGACAAATGATGATAACAGCTATGAAGATAAATAAAACACTAAGGGAGATAGTTACCTGGAGGCATTTTGCCGGGGTGGGGATGAGGGGTCATGGAAGTCTCTGATGAAGTGACACTTGAGCAAACACCAAAGAGAAGCTAGGCTGTAAGCCATGTGGATAGACAGGTCAAGAGGGAAGAGCATATGCCAAGGTGTTGCCTTGGGGATGTGCTTGGTGTATTCAAGGAGAACAAGGAGGTCAATGTGGCTAGGGTAGAGTGAACGTGGAGGAAGTGATAGATGAGTGAAGAAATCATGAGGCTGAGCTCAGGTAGAACTGAGTAAGCCACGATAAGGACTTGAGCTTTTCTGAAGAAAGAAATAAAAAACCATGAGAGGGTTTGAACAAAAAAGGAACATGATCTAATGTTCTACAAGGAACACTGGCTCGGTGTGAAAGTAGTCTGCAAGAAGGTCAAGGACAAAGTCAACGAGACAAGTTAGGAGGGTATTGCAATCATCCCAGTAAGAGGTTATGACAGTTGGGCCTGGGATAGTGGCAGGAGGAATAATGAAAAGTATTCAGATTCTGGACATATTTTGAAAAAGGAATGTGAAGGATTTTCGATGGGTTAGATGCAGGATAAGAGAGGAAAAGAGAAGTTGGGCATGACTTTAAGATTTTTTTATATGAGCAGCTATAAGAATAGAATTTTCATTAAATGATTCGGGGAGCAGATTTTAGAGGAAAGTGGGAAATCACAAGTTAAATTTGAGGCGTGTCTTGTATAGCTTGGATATACTGCTTGACACACCAATGAAGATGTTGAAGAAGCAAGTGGCTATCAAGCCAGGAGAGTGCCCTGGGTAAGAGATAAAAATTGAGGAATTATCACTATTCAGATAGGACTTAAATTGGTGGAACTGAGTGGCACCACAGAGAGTCTGAAGGTGTGTAAAGTAAAGAAGAGAAGAGGTCTGAAGACTGAGCTGTTGGAAGTCAAAAAGAAAAGGAGGAAGTAGCCAAGGAGACAGAGAAGGAGAAAACAAGCAAAAGGACAACTGCCTCCATTACTTCCTCCTTGCCTTAGCTCATGACAGTCTCTCTACCGGAAATGCCTAGAAATATCCCCCTTTGTCCCTTCCTTTCATTCTCATCCTATCCATCCATCACAGCCCAGCACTTAATTCTGTGATGTGTGTACTTCTCTTGTCTTGTGTTTTGACAGGCTAACTCTTGTGTTTATGTTTCAGTCTTTCTAGATGAATATTTTTTTCTTTATCAACTGATATACCTTTCCATCCCCAGTGTGATCCTTTGCTTTAATTTTATTAGTTGGATCCTCTCAGTGTGTCTAGGCAGGTCAGTTCTTCTGTCACCTCCCAGCCATTCCAGACCCCATGAAAATCACTGGTAGCACCAGGCTAACAACAGATGACAAAAAAAACTAGGGGTGTTTGGGGTCTGGGATCCAGTTCTGAGGGGGCCTGACCCCAGGAGATGTGGTGTTTGTGGTCATTATGTTATGACACAAACTCAGTAGCACTTAGGATCATCAATGAAAACAAATCAATAGATACATGTGGGGCGCCTGGGTGGCTCAGTGGGTTAAAGCCTCTGCTTTCGGCTCAGGTCATGATCTCAGCATCCTGGGATCGAGGCCCACATCGGGCTCTCTGCTCAGCAGGGAGCCTGCTTCCTCCTCTGCCTGTCTCTCTGCCTGCCTCTCTGCCTACTTGTAATCTCTCTCTCTGTGTCAAATAAATAAATAAAATCTTTAAAAAAAAAAATAGATACATGTGTTAAGTAAATTGTAACACAAGGAAATAGAAATGTACAGAGAATGACCTTAAAGAGTTCACTCTCCAAAACAAGCAAATATGTCAGAAAGAAAGAGACAATTTAAGTAACAACAACAACAACAAAAGATTAAAAAAAGAAAGAAAATTTTAGGAAAGGAGTAGCAAGGACTTCACATGTTAAAATTAGAAAGATCAGTTTCAAGATACTGTCTGCAAATGGCATAAAGCTACATATATTGTTCCTTAGTATCATTAATAATACTAACATTAAAGCATCTGGCGACAAGGAGAACAAAACATGACATCTTGTCTATCAAAATAAAAGATCACCCAGAGCCAGGCCTAGCCTCGCACAAGGCCAACTCAGAGTCAGCAAGAGGCAAACACATGTGGGATGCATTGAAAACTGCCGGTGAAGGCCACTCTGTGAAAATGAGGGTGAGGGTGTCGCTCAGCTGACCAAGCACAGCTTTCTGGAGAGGAGGGGCAGTCTGGAAGTGGCAACCCCCGAGGCTTGCTTCCCTTCTCTCCCCGGAGTCATGCCCTTGTTAGGGAGTTTAATTTGGGTTTGAACTAATAGATCCAAGAGATGATTGAAGTGAAAATGATTTTATACACTTGCTCTCTGGTACATGAAGATTGTCCACAACATTAAAATGACATTTTCTCCCAAGATTGGCACTTTGGAGGGAAGAATGATTTTGTTTTTGTTTTGTTCTTCATTTTTTTTAAATTAATTTATTTGACACAGAGAGAGAGAGCACAAGTGTGGGGAGTCGCAGAGGGAGAAGGAGAAGCAGGCTCCCCGCTGAGCTGGGAACCCAAGGTGGGGTTCAATCGCAGGACCCTGGGATCGTGAGCTGAGCTGAAGGCAGATGCTTTACCAACTGAGCCACCCCAGTGCCCCAGAAGAATGATTTTGAATCTGTGTTTGTGATAACTATAAATCATTGCACATGAACTCCCAGAAGATGGATGAGTGATGTCTCTTTGTTAACCAACAGCCTTGGCATTGCTCTCTGAAGAGGGGCTTATAGGAAGCAAGATGTCATTCAGCCGAGCCAGAGTACACAAGGTCACAGGCCTCCAGTTATGGAATGGCTAAGTCACGGGAAGAGAAAGCAGAGCATAGACGATACGGTCAATGATATTGTAATAGTGATGTAATGGGGCAGATGATAGCTACACGTGTGGTGAGCACAGCATGACATATAAACTTGTCAAATCACTAAGTCGTAGACCTGAAACTAATGTAGCATTGTGTGTGAATTATACTCAAACAAACAAACAAAAAAGGTAAATTCTACAACAAGGGCATACATGCAGCAAGTGGAACATCCCACTGAGCCTTTAAGTAACGAAGGGGTTGTTTGTTGGGCTTAAAGCCAGTGACTTAAATGCCCTCTTTTTATCAACATGCAGGTTAAGGTTATCTAAATTTTTTTTCTTTTTAACGAAGAGCTTTTAAAAATCAAAATCTGTTATTTGGAGGAGCTAATATTGTCTCGTAGTTAATCTAGCTTCACCAAGTCAGGAACAAAGCAGGTCAAGGTAAATTGAGAAATTAAAGCAAAAACTCCATTCAACGATGGTTGTGCAGGTAGAAATATCAGTGAATAATCCTTTATGTGGGAAAGTTATGGAAGACAGTAGACCATCATTACCAACCAATATTCCTGCAAAACCAGATTTTAGACATCATTATCAAAATTTTAAGGTTTACAGCTAACTTCTAGAGTAAAAAACTGTATTTGTTGTTGTAAACTTTTTTACATGGAATTATAACCTGATTCTGAAAACCATGGAGGTTACTTTTTATTTTATTTAAATATATTAAATTGTTTGCATCTTTCCATTGTTCATTTGGTTCATTATATTCTGGAAATATCTGTTATTTTCAGAGAACCACAGTCCCTTTCGTGAATGGAAATTTAACTTTAAATACATGGGATGCTTTTTAGATAGTGAATAATAAGAACCCAGCCTTAAAAGTGTTATCATTCTAATTTTGTAAATCTTCCTTTCTCTTGTTTGTGAGAGCTAGACACCAGATAAATCACTTTGCTTACTGGTAATGAATGCCATATTTTAGTTTCTTTTCTTGAAATTTTCTTATTTAAATAAGTCTTTGTCTTACAAGAGCATGTCATCAGTCAAATAATGCTATCACTTCTGAAAATATTTTCATTTTCTGACATGCACCGAGGTGCCATAAAGTAGTGTTGACAACTCCATCTCTAGCATTCCACAAATCTTATGGAGATATATCATCGGAAAACCACACAGTCTATATCCGGGGTTTGACAAAACTGAAACATGGCCTGCCAGCCACAGATAAGGTTTTGAAATGTTAGTCACTGAAAAGGTGATAACAGAAACAAGGATCAAATGCATGTACACCTTCACCTTTGGACGCTTGTGGTTTTGAGCGGTGCCACTTTGGTAAAAGACATTGCCATTTGGCCTCTTGGCCGAGCCAGTGCCTGTGCCGGCGGTGAACCACCATACGAGGGACCTGGGTTTGGATGTGCTGCTGGAGGTTGCTGGAATTAAGAGAGGCCATGAGGCAATAACATGGCATCTCTAGCAAATTGGAGAACTAGGGATTCAGGGTTTGGGGCAGCTTGACATGAAGCTCAAAAGATCAAAGCAACATGCCATCTTGTGGCTGACCATGGTGGCTCAAGTGGAAACCCGGGAACATTTCAGGGCAAGTGAGATCTCTCTTCTTCCTCCTCCTCCTCCTTTTCTCCTCTTCTTCTTTTTCTTTTAAACCTCAAGTGTTTTGGGATTTCAGGCCGTTCTCAGTTTTATATGGAATGTTTCAATAGGAGGAGAAAAAACTAATTACGTGGGACCTAGACGTGAAATATTAAACCAAAGGATTTCTTTTAAGGACTTTTTTTAAAAATATAATCAGAGCGACCGCAAATACTACCTTTAAGACAGAATTTATAATCATTTACTTCTTAATGGTTCCTCCCCCATGCCATCCATTTTCAAACAAAGCTGAGTTTATGGCCATCATACGAGATTACATTCCCGCGCAGTTGCAGTATTTCTTCTATAATGATTTATTTAAAGGGGCTTCACCATGATAGCTCTCCAACTTTGTTCCTTCCTGTATATCACTGTTCAGGGTCAAAAGCTGGGAAAAGGGCTGGTCCCTAAGGCCTAACATATTTCACCAGTGGAGACTCTGGCTTTTCACTTCTCTTTCTCTCCTCATCACTTTATGCTTAAAGAAGAACAGATGTGGAAACGTTTAGAAAAAGACTAATTGAATTTCACATAACACAATTTAGCATTGTTTGAGGAAGTACCTAAATCAACAGCACATTTTCCAAAGTCCCAGCCTCGCCTAATTAGAACACCAAACGTGTGACTAATTGGCCACACTTCCACCAAAGGCTCTGCTACAGATGAGCTGTCGCCCACTCCCCTCGCCCCAGCTGAGGCCGGAGGTTTGGCTGCGAGGTAAGGCGGTTGCTCCAAATGAGTTGGGCTGAGCATAATGGGAAAGCTCGTTGATGGCGGAGAACAGATCCAGGCAAAGCAGGAGAGAAACTGGAATGTTTACACGGTGGCAGCACCCAGAGAATCACCAGGAGATTATCAGTACATAAATTAAGAGATATTTGGGGCTCCATAATTGAAACAGTTAATAGCCTGCTCTTTATCATTGTGGCTTTGTGGTCTTAGAGCTTGACATCTAATTAAAACATAATCTGATATCATCGGTGAAGGCTCCGTTTGACCCAATGCTTCCCCACTGGCAGATCTGTTTTTCGCATGCAATGGGAGGGTTTCCTTCTTCCTCCTTCATAGTTCCTGACGGTGTACAGGGGAGTGTGTGGGAAAGAAAGGACGTAATTAGAGCAAAGGGAGAGGATGATTCTGGGCTCAGTTAGATTGTAAAACCCTGAGAATTTTGCTTTAGGGAATCTCTTCCCCCATTTTCTCCTCCGAGGCATAAAACCTATGTAACTTTACTAGAAGTGACTTTAAAAGTCATTTAGGGCAATGTTCACATTTTATAGATGAGGATTCTCAGGCCAAGAGAGGTGAAGTAATTTGCCTAGGGCCACACATCTCTTTGGTGGCAGACTTCGGACTAGGAACCCAGTCTTCTGACATCCCCCTCTCTTCCTTGCTTTAGCTGAGGGTCAAAGACTGATGTTAGTGCAGGGTGTCACAGTTATCTGTTGACGGGGGTATTTGCTCAAGCCCAATCATTTAAACCACAAAATAACCTATTAAGTATTCATTTGCTAGAGAAAACTTAGGCAACATTCTAATCTGTTAGTGTAGATCCTGGCCTCTGGGTAATCAGTTATATAATAGTTGGAATATTTTCTTCAATTAATAAACTGTCATTTTTTGTATGAGAAATGATATTGAATTTATATTCCTCTTTAACAGAAGTGGTTTTCAGAAAGAACGGTCTGCTTCTCTAGACTCCGGAGAAATGAAATGCTGTTCATGTTGATTTTGCATCTATCCAATCTGTGTTTTACACCCATTAAAAAGAGAGAACGATTTAGCTTTAAGACGCAAAACGTATTTAGAGAGATCAGTGTTCACTGAGGTTCACTCATTGTCAAGTATTATGTCGGGAGAATCCTTAAGCTTTGTCTTTGCTTGTGACGTTTATACTTTTGTACTTCTTTCTTCAAGACTGGCTGATGAAAGTCAGGGGATAAAAAGGTCAGGAGACAAAATTCTTCGCAAGAAAATTATGCTTATTAAAAAAGACATAAATATTTCTTTGATCGTCTACTACTTAGAATGATCCTTGCTCCTGTGTTTCTCCCTGAATAAAGACAGGGTTTAACATGCAGAAGTGATCTTCAACTTCCACATGCCAATGAAAACAAAGCCATAGAACTCCTCTTAAGTTTTAGAAAACTGGAAATGAAGTTAATAGAAGAAATCAAGTTCAGATGTTAACAAAACATTTCATGCATTAACAATCTTGGAAGTTCATTACTGATAAATAGCTTAGTTTAGATTAAAAAAAGAATACTGTCCTGGAAATTTTTTTTTCTTGATGAGAGTGTGTAAAAAGTGATGGATCATGACACCGATGGCTTACTGAGGGACCAGCCAGATAATAAAATCAAGTGAAGGGATACTGACTTTCTAATAATAAAATAGGATTGTCTGTGGAATAGTTTAATCAGCTGTGTGATGTGACCAAATAGGCTAAGAAGTGAATCTATCATTTCTGAGGAATCAGCCTTGGGAAAGTTCCTACGACTCCATTTGCTTCAGACTTAAGCACAAATGAACAAATGGACTGTGGCATGATTGCATGTCAGCGTGGTGGGTTTTGGCCATTTCTCTTCTTCCCCTGCATTCACCACAGCCAAATGGACTGTTGGGTGGTCAGAATTTGTCATGAAGATAGACAGCCACTGGGAAGCAGTGCTGATGGGTCTTCTGGGCTGTGAGCCAGCGCTTTGCTTTGTGTAAAGGAGCACTACGTGTCACCATATGTACCATGGTGCTATACATTTTCTTTCTTTCTTTCCTTAAATTGTCTCCTTGAGATAACTGCAGGACATCTAAAAGTTAGGAAAGTATTTTCGCCTTTTGATAAAGACCATTTAAATGCAGGCATTTTTTTATGTATTTTTCCAACAAGCAGAAGCGATTAGTGGCTATCTTTAATGTTGATGAAGTGGGTTGATTTTAAAATCATTTATAGACAATAAGGAAGCTATCCTTTATATTTAATATACAACCCGGAATTATATTTTATAGAAAGAAAGCCTTCCGAATTAATCTTTGTGAAGTATATTCCTCAAATAATATCACGTAGGGGTACCTGGGTGCCTCAGTCAATTAAATGGCTGTCTTCGGCTTACATCATGATCCCAGGGTCCAGAGATCAAGTCCCACCTCAGGTTCCCTGCTCAGCAGGGAGTCTGCTTCTTCCTCTTCCTCTCCCACTCATGCTCACTTGCTCTCTATCTCAAATAAATAAAATTTAAAAATATATGTCCTGTAAACCTTTCATATTTTGAATGAAGTATATGGATTATATAATGAGTTGAAGTGGCACTAATGGACCAAAATATAGATGTAATAGAACACTTTTCTATACAGAGTAGGACCAAGGAGAACCAAATGGTCAGATGAAAATAGAAGAAAAATCTAGATGTTCTATCTATAAGATTCAGAACACCTGGACTCCTTGTTCTTCAAGTCTGTTTTCTCTCCCCACTTTTCTAACCCTTACCTATCCAATCTCGTGCCTTCTCTTATAATTCATTTCTTTTAAGGAATGCGCCTCTCTTTCTTGGAGTAATGAGAGAAAGACATCTCCTAGATATACAGTAATAGAAACACACATTTTCCCATGTTTCCTTCTACTCAGGCCCATCAAAAATATATGTCATCTGAAAGTTTTATATCAAAGCAAAGTATTTTTAATTAAAGCTTGGGTCTCCTCTGGACTATGAAGACTCGACCAGACCAAGACTGCCACATCATTTTTCTCCTCATTATCACCTCGTTAAGATCCCAGAACATGCCTCAGAGGCAGGGGGTTGCTTAACAAGGTGATAATGAGGAGAAAATGTCTCCAGCCTATTTAGGGCACAGCCCATGCCAGGTCGGATGATGGCAGACCAGGTTGGACTAGAGCAGAACACAATTTAGTGGCTAAAATGTTGTTCTCTGAATGTTGGGCTATTTTAAGGTATACTGTGTTTTCTTTCCATTGTCACTGGCTTAAAAGATGAAAAAAAAAATGGAGCTTTGGGCCTAAGACTTTGAGGTAGAGCAAGCCCTTTCCTAATATTCACTCACCTGTTTATCTTTGGACATGACTCATGAGCCTTAGAAATATTGGTACATAGCCAGGCAATGCCATCCACCTAAAAGACCGTCTTTCCTCATTTTCCATGAATCTAGAAATGTCACATGACTAGGTTTTGGTCAATGACACTAAAATGGAATCATTTCCGGGCACCTGGATGTTTCAGTCTGTTGAGCCTCCGACTCTTGGTTTCAGCTCAGTTCA
Source organism: Ailurus styani (assembly GCA_002007465.1). Lineage (NCBI taxonomy): Eukaryota > Metazoa > Chordata > Mammalia > Carnivora > Ailuridae > Ailurus > Ailurus styani. The sequence goes on along the minus strand of LNAC01000470.1, from coordinate 189,998 downwards.
TGATCTCGGGAACCTGGGATCAGGCCTAGGTGGGATTCGGCCCTCAGTGGAGAATCTGCTTGGGATTCTTTCTCCCTCCATCTCTCTCTGCCCTTACCCCCACCCCCTGCATGTGTGCTCTCTCTCTCTCTTGCTGTCTCCAAGATAAATAAATAAATCTTTCAAAAAAACCAAATAAATGGAAACATTTCTTCCTCCTTCTAGAAGTGACTTCATTAGAGGGACTTGTCTTTCCTTTACCTCTTTCCTCCTTTATGTTGGCTAGAAAGTAAATACGATAACTAGAGCTCAGGCAGCCATCTTGGACAATGAGGTGAGAAAGCATAAAGACGGAAAGAACCTGGGCTTTGATAACAATGTAGACACTGTACCAGCCTAGACGGCCTCCCACTAGATTCTTTTATCTTAGAGAGAAATAAGCTTTTCTCTTATTTAAGCCTGTAGTTTTTGTTGTTAGTAGTATTGCTATATAAGCTGAATCTAACATTGCTGTGGATATTAAAAAAGATGAATTTTGTGTTTTTGTGATGTCATATTTATATCAAATCCAAACTGAATGTCCTTTCATCCTCAATTTTTAGCCGTTACTCAAGTGAGAACACTTGGGAGCAATGGTGTGCTAAAGCCAGTTTATACCAGCTCACAAGAGCCAATTTTTACATATTTATAATTTTGAAAATCAGTTGTTAAAACACAGCCATCATTAAAATTTTAACTATATAAAATTATAATTTAACAAGTTATGCTAAAACAAGGTGATAAATACTTGAAAATCACCATTTCTTAATGGTTTTACTATTTCTTATGCTCTTGAATTTATATTGTATCTGCCAATGTTTATAACAGCAACGTCCACAATAGCCAAAACATGGAAAGAGCCCAGATGTCCATCAACAGATGAATAGATAAAGAAGATGTGGTCCATATATACAATGGAATATCACTTAGCCATCAAAAAGTATGAAATCTTGTCATTTGCAATGATATGGACGGCGCTAGAAGGTATTATGCTAAGCGAAATAAGTCAGAGAAAGACAAATACCATGTGATTACACTCATACATGGAATTTAAGAAACAAAACAAATGAGCATAGGGGAAGAGAAGGAAAAATAAAATAAGAAGAAAACAGAGGGAGGCAAGTCATAAGAGACTCTTAACTCTAGGAAACAAACTGAGGGTTGCTGGAGGGGAAGTGGGCGGAGGAATGGGATAATTGAATGATGGGCATTAAGGACAGCGCTTGAAGTAATGAGCACAAGGTGTTGTATGCAACTGATGAATACTAAATTCTACCTCTGAAACAAACAATACAGTGTATGTTAATTAAATTGAATTTAAATTTAAAAATTTTTCAAAAGTTGAATGGGAATTAATATGTAAATAAAAACTTAAAAAGTTAAAAAAAAAAGAAATACTGCACAGTGGGGTGTTACTGTTCTTTTCTTCCAACTTCCTGTTTAGCAACATGATGTAGATGGCTTGAAATTAGCCATATTGGGAACATTTTCACCATGGAAATTGGCAAGTGCTAAAAATCAGGGCTTGGTGTTTGTTTTGTTGGTTGTCTAGGCTTAAGAAAGTGATGGAGAAAATGTTAATAATGCGAGTTAAACTTAAAAATGTTTTGTGTCTAATGCTAAGCTGACAGGTTTTAATTTAGTGAGAATTATGTAGAGGTGAGAAATAGTTTCTGTCGGATTTAGTGAAAATAATTTTTTTGGGTAAAGAGTTAGCAGATTGGGATGCAATTTCATCTGTCAGACCATGGTTGTATTGCAACTATAGATTGGCCACAGATAGAAGAGTTCAGCAAAAATTAATGAAAGCACTCTGTGATAATTAATTGGCTATATGGAACTTACAGGAAAGAACATTGCATATTTTATTATTTTTTAGATTATGTATTATGCATACTTTATATCAGTAAAATTTATAATAAACATATATACCCTTACATATGCTTGCATTTTTTTCAGAGGCATTTTTTTAAAAAAATTAGCTGTCCAAGACCCACCTACTATTTATTTCTTCTCTTCCCTCACCCGACACATTCAACTAATTACTAAATTACTAAATCCCCTAAATTTTAATTTAGAGATGTCCCTTGAGTCTAAATTTTAATTTAGAGATGTCCCTATATTTTTATCCAGTCCTGGGATAATGGTGGGTCTTCATTGTTTTTCTGGCCACTTGCTCTCATGTCTCCCTCTAGTTCATACTGCACACTATTGGCAGGGCATATGTACTATTGCTACTTCTCTGCTTAAAGTCTTTCCGTGATTCTCAGTGGCTTAGAGGATAACTCCTCCTCCTCTCTGCATGGTTCCTACTGCTGGCGCATGCCTTCATTCTGAGCTTCTTGCTATTCTCTTTCTTTATTCCACTATCAAGACTCATACACAAGACGTTCCACGCTGGATTGCAATCTTTTGTTTACAGGTCTCTTCTTCATGTAATAATAAGGATGATAGTTTGGGTATCTTGTATCTTGAGCACTTAGTACAAATGTCTAGCACATGTTATAGGGCCTCAAGAGATATTTGCTAATCAAACACAACAAAGATCCACTGGAACTGCCAAACAGTTCCTCAAAACACATTTCCCATTTTACACCCCTTCCATTGGTGTATGAGGGTTCTAATTTCTCCACGTGCTTTTCAATGGTGTATTATTGTTTGTCCCTTTCATTAGAGCCACGTTAGTGGTGTAAATATCTCATTGTGGTTTTGAATTGCATTTTCCTAATGTCTAGTGATGTTGAGCATCCATCTTTTCATGTGCTTTTTAGCTATTTTTGTATCTTTTCTAAAGGAAAGGAAGAAGCCCAGTTTCATTCTTTTGTGTGTGGATATCCAATGGACAGCACCATTCTTTGAGGATATTCCCCACTGAATTGTCTTGACATCTTTTCAGAAAATCAATTGACCATAAAGGTAAGGGTTGCTTTTGGACCCTCAGATCCCTTTTGTTGATCTTATGCTAGCACTAACCTGTCTTCATTCATTACTGTGGCTTTTGAAACTGGGAAGGAAGTCCCCCAACTTGGTCTTTTTCAAGATTATTTTGACTTTTCTGGGTCCCTTGCATTTCTATATGAATTTTAGAATCAGCTTGTCAGCTTATGCAAGACAATTATCTGAGATTTTGATAAGGACTGTGTGAACTGGAGATCAATTGGAGAGTGTTTTCATCTTCGTAATATTAAATCTTCTGACCCAGGAACATAGGATGTATTTCCATTTATTTAAATCTTCTTTAATTTCTTTCAATAATGTTTTTATAGTTTTCAGTGTAAAAATATTATACTTCTTTTGTTATTTATTTCTAAATATTTTATTCTTTTTGACATTGTAGTAAATGGAATTATTTTCTTAATTTCATTTTTAGATTGTTCATTAGTAGTGTAGTGAAATCCAGCTGATATTTCTATATTGATCTTATATTCTGTAATCTTGCTAAACTTGCTTATTAAGGTTTTTTCAAATTTCTTACAATTTTCTATATACAACATATCATCATGTTATCTGAGAACAGATAAAATTTTACATCATCCTTTTCAGTCTAGATGCCTTTTATTTCTTTTTCTTGCCTAATTTCCCTGGCTAAATCCTCAATATAAAATTTAAAAGAAGTGACAAAAGAAAACATCTTTGTCTTGTTCCTCATCTCATGGGAAAGCATCCAAAGCATTATTTCATCAGTAAGTATGTTATAAATGTGAACATTTCTTAGATGCCTTTTAGGAGTTTGAGGACATTCCTTTTCATACCTTGTTTGTTTAGTGATTTTTAATTATGAAACAGTGTTGGATTTGTCGAATGCTGTTTCTGTATCTATTGAGATTATTTATGGTTTTTGTCCTTTGTTCTATTACTATGGTGTGTTACATTAACTGATTTTTTAAAAAAAGATTTTATTTATTTATTTGACAGAGAGAGAGAGATCAGATCACAAGTAGGCAGAGAGGCAGGCGGAGAGAGAGGAGGAAGCAGGCTCTCTGCTGAGCAGGGAGCCTTATGCGGGCCTCGATCCCAGGACCCTGGGATCATGACCTGAGCCGAAGGCAGAGGCTTTAATCCACTGAGCCACCCAGGCGCCCACATTAACTGATTTTAATATGCTGAATTAATCTTGCATTCATGTGACATGTTGCTGGAATCAGTTTGCAAATATTTTGTTGAAGACTTTTGGATCTATATTCATAAGGGTTGTTTTCTTTCTTATAGTATCTTTGTCTGGTTTTGGGGATCAGGGTAATACTAGCCTCACAGAAGGTACGGAGAATTTTTTTCTCCTCTTCTATTTTTTGGAAGAGTTTGGAAGGATTGTATTAATTTTTCCTTAAATGTTTTCTAGAATTCGCCACTGAAGCCATCTGTACCTGGGCTTTCCTTTCTTGAGACATTTAAATTACTTATTCAACCTCTCCACTGTTATATGCATACTCAGATTTCTATTTCTTTTTGAGTCAGTTTCAGCAATTTGTATTTTTCTAAGAAGTTGTACATTTCATCTAGACTATCTAATTTGTTGGCATACATTCGTTCATAGCATTCCCATAGTAACCCCTTTTCTTTCTGTAAAGTTGGTCGTGATGTCCTTTCATTTCTGATTTTAGTAACTGATTCTTCTGTCTTTTGGTAAATCTAGCTAAAGGTATGCTGTGTTTTTGTTTTTGTTTTTGTTTTAATCTGTTAAAGAACTGACCTTTGATTTGCTTAAAGTTTTTATATTCTGTGTTTCATTTGCTTCTGGTATAAACTTTATTATTTCCTTTATTATGCTTGCTTTGGGTTTTTTCTTCTTCTTTTCTGACTTTATAAGGTGGAAGGCTAAGTTACTCATTTGAGACATTCTTTTTTAATATAGGCATTTACCCGTAATTTTCCCTCTGAGCATTGCTTTAGCTGCATCCCATAAGTTTTGGTTTACTGTGTCTTTGTTTTAAATCACCTCAAAGTATTTTCTAATTTCCCTTGTGATTTCTTCTTGGACCCACGGGTTGTTAGGGAGTGTGTTGTTTAATTTACATGTATTTGTAAATTTCTTTCTGTTATCGATTTCTAATTTCATATCACTGTAGTTAGAGATCATGCATCGTATAACTTCAATACTGTTAAATTTATTGAGGCTTTTTAAGGGCTTAACATATGGGCTATCCTAGAGAATGTTCATACATATTTAAGAAATATATGTATTCTGTTATTACTGGATGGAGTGTTCTATAAATGTCTGTTAGGTCTCTTGTTTATAGTGTTGAAGCCCTTTATTTCCTTCTTGATACTTTGCCTGGTTGTCCTATCACTACTGAAATGGTGGTGTTGATTTTCCAACAATTATTCAGGAATTATCTGTTTCTCCCTTAAACTCTGACAGTTTTTGCCTCTTGTATTTTGGAGCTTTTTCTTAGTGTATATGTCTTATCATTTTTATATCTTCATAATGGATTGACTCATTTGTTATTATTACATGTCTCTCTATATGTCTAGTAACATTTTTTTGTTTTAAAGACTATTTTTCAGAAATCAGTATAGACATTTCAGCTCTTTTATCATTGTTGTTTACATATTACATCTATTTTCATTTTTTAACTTTCAATCTATTTATATCTTTGGATCTAAAGTATGGAAAAAATACTAGAATCTTTTTCTTCTTTTCAACTCTATTAAGTTATAATTGGCAAATATATAATATTAATTGTAATATATATTATATATCAAAATACATATATATACACACACATATATATGATGATTGGAATCTGAATCTAAAGTGTGGAAAAATACAGTAGAATCTTTCTTTTCAGCTTTATTAAGGTATAATTGGCAAATACATAATTTTAATTGTAATATATATACTATAATATATATTATAGTATATATAATATCTCTATACACACACATATATATGATGATGTGATAAATATATACATTGTGAAAGGATTAGCCCATCAAGTTAATTAACACCCATCAGCTCATACACATATATACGGCTTTTTTTGTGAGGACATTTAAGTTCTCCCTGAGCAAATTTAAATTATATAATGCAGTGTTATCAACTATAGTCAGTGCATTATCATTAGATCTTCAAAACTTATTCATCTTAAATTGTAAGTTGTACCATTTTATTAATTTTTACCTACTTCTTCCATTCCCTATCCCCTGCAAACCACTTTTCTAATCTGTTTCTATGAGTTTGACTTTTTGGAAAAAGAAAAAAAAGATTCTACATAAATGTGATACTATACAGTATATTTGCCTTTCTCTGTCTGGCTTATTTCACTTAGCATAATGCCCTCCAGATTCGTTCATGTTGTCACAATTGACAGGATTTTCCTTTTTTTAAAGCCTGAATAACATTCGGTTGTGTATGTATATATACACACCACATTTTCTCTCTTTCTCTCTTTTCCCCTCCACCCCTCCCTCCTCCTCTCCTTCCTTTTCTTTCTTTCTTTTCCTTCCTTCCTTCCCCCTTCCCTTCCTCCCTCCCTCCCTTCCTTCTTTCCTCCCTCTCATTAGATTACTGGTTTATTACAAAGGATACTAAAAGGAATCAAATACTAGATAAGTGAATACATAAGGTGAAGTTCCAAACAAAAGAGAGCTAAACAAATAGGCCTCTTTCACAGAAAGCCTGGGTGTCTCAGTCTGTTGCTTCTCTACTCTGCGGTGAAGACATTAGTCACCTAAGAACTCTTTCTCTATTTGTTAGAGTCCTTAAGACTTGCAAGTATTAACCCTGCTGGCCACCAGACCCAGGCTATCTAGAGGTGTCCCCTGGGTAGCAGGTGCAAAAATCAGGGTCCTAGCAAGTGTACAATCTCCTTTCTGGGAGACACCAGTGGCATAGTGTGAGGCAAAGGGTGAGCACGAACATGGTATCCATTGGCCTCTGTTTTGGGGGAGTATTTAAGCAAGCCTCCATATGTATGTTAAATTAGATGCCTGCCTCTCGGGTGGATGTTTTTAGATAAGCAAATAAACCTCTTTTCACAGAAAGTTGCGGTGCTTTTCTGTTGGCTGCCTCTGCACTGGGTCCTGGGATGACTAAGTGTATGTGAGTGAGCCCTTTAAGAACTGTTTTTCAGCTCACTATAGTCTAATGGGCCTCATGGGCTCAAGTCCCATTGGCTTTCAAAGTTAGTTGTTTTAGAGGTTAGTCTCTCAGATGCAGGTCTTAAAAGTTAGGATATAGAAGTAGGGTTCAAACACTTTACTCCTCAAGGAGAATCTCTGGTGTGATTTGTGAGTTCCTTCCTGATTCCCGGTTGTTGTGTAGGGAGTGTGGTTTATGATGAGACTTTGTCCAGCCTCTCCTATCCACTTTGATGTGGGTTTTTTCTTGCTTGCCCATTGTGCAGGATTCACACAGCTAGTTCTTGGAATTCCACCCCCCGCAGAAGAAATTGTTATGTACATAGCTATAGATTAGGTGTGTCCATGGGAGGAGTTAAGTTTAGGATCTTCCTACCTTGCCGTCTTGAACCAGAACCCTAATGTTATTTTTTTTTATAGGACTGGATTTACATCTGCCATGTTACCTTTGATCTTTATGTTTCAATCTTTTTCCCCCTCTCTATTCCTCCTTTATTGCTTTCTTTTGTTTTATGTGGATATTTTCAAATGTAACATTTATTTCTTTTAGTGAACTTTCAGTTTTATTTCTTGAATTCTTAATTCTTATTCTAGGGCTTATAATATATATTTTATCAGAATGTGTTTCAGACTTATATTGCCTTAGTTCCAGTAAGATATAGAAACTTGTCTCCCCTATAGCTACATTCCCTCCTTCCCCCACTTTTGGTGCTATTATGAAGCCTATTATGTTTACGTATGTTACAGATTCAATAATACATTGATATAATTGTTATTTTATATAATCTAATGTCTCTTAAAACACCTGAGAGAAAAAAGAACACATGTATATTCATTAAGTTTACTGTATTAACTTTCTTATTTACTTTTCCTGCTTATCTTTGTTTCTTCCTGTGGATTAGAGTTACCATCTAATGCCATTCCCTTATTCCAATATAACTTTGTTCCCATCTTCTTCCTTTGTGTCATTATTGCCAAATATATGACATGTCTATGTGTTATAGTACCAGTGATACAATTATATGCATATTGTTTTATAGAATTATGTTTTAAATCAGTTAAGAGAAGAAGAAAAGAAATAATGCAATTATTCTTTCATAATCATCTACATAATTATTTTTACTGATACTTATAGGTTTTTTAATGTGAATTTCTGTCAGTTGTCACTTGCTTTCAGCTTGAGGAACTTTACTTAGTATTTCTTGTAAGGAAGGACTTCTAGCAATAAATTCTCTCAGTTTGGTTTATCTTGGAAAATTTTTATTTCACTTTATTTTTTAAAAGTAGTTTGCTTTAGGGCGCCTGGGTGGCTCAGTGGGTTAAAGCCTCTGCTTTCGGCTCAGGTCATGATCTCAGGGTCCTGGGATCGAGGCCCGCATCGGGCTCTCTGCTCAGCAGGGAGCCTGCTTCCCCCTCTCTCTCTGCCTGCCTCTCTACCTCCTTGTGATCTCTCTCCCTCTGTGAAATAAATAAATAAAATCTTAAAAAAATAAAAAAAATAAAAAAAAATAAAAGTAGTTTGCTTTATATAAGATTCTTAGTTAACAATCTTTTTCTTTCAGCACTTTGAATATGTCATTCCACTTCCTTCTGGTTGGCCTTGTTTTTATGGACAAGTCGACTGTTACTCTTTTTTTTTTTTT
>LNAC01000470.1:91457-180907 GCA_002007465.1 Ailurus styani | reverse complement strand
AGCCCGACGCGGGCCTCGATCCCAGGACGCTGAGATCATGACCTGGGCCGAAAGCAGAGGCTTTAACCCACTGAGCCACCCAGGCGCCCTCTATTGTTCTTTTCAAGAAATTCTTTTTATGTTTGACTTTAAACATTTTGTACTATGATGTGTTTAGGTGTAGAGCTTCTTGCTTTTATCTTGTTTGGAGTTCATTGAGTTTCTTTGTTTTGTAGATCAATAGGAAGTTTTCAGCTGTATTTTTTTTTTAATAATTTTTGTGTCACTTTCTCTCTCTCCTTTTTTGGTACTCCTATCACAGGTATTTGATGCACCTAATGGTGTTCCATGTTTTTCGGAGGTTCTCTTCATTTTTATTCATTCTTTTTCCTTTTTGTTTTACTTTATTTAATCTCTATTGACTTATCTTCAAGTTTGCTTATTGATTATTTTTTTTGCCAGCTAAAATATACAGTTGAATCCCACTAGGAAATTATTCATTTTGATTATTGTACTTTTTATCTACAGATTTCCATTTTACTTTTTTAATAATTTCTATTTTTATTACTATTCTCTATTTTATAAGACATTGTAATCATATTTTACTTTTATTCTTTAATCATGGTTTTATTTAGTTCTTTATTGGTAAAAGCTGCTTTGAATTTATTTATCTGCTACATTTATTACATGGACCTCTTCAAAGGTAGTTTCTATTACCTGTTTTCTATTTTTCCTGTATATGGGTCACAATTTCCTACTTCTTTGTATGTCTCATATTTTTGTTAAAAGTTGGATGGCTCAGCTGGTTAAGTGGCAGACTCTTGATTTCAGCTCAGGTCATGATCTCAGGGTTCTGGGATCAAGCCCCACATTGGGCTCCCTGCTCAGTGGGGAGTCTTCTTGAGGATTCTCTCTCTCCCTCTGCTCCTTCCCTGACTCACAATCTCTCTCTCTCTCTCTCTCTCTCTCTCTCTCTCTCTCTCTCAAATAAATAAATAAATAAATCTTTTTTTTTTAAACTGGGTATTTTAAATACTTTATCACAGCAACTCTGGATACTGATTCTCCCCTTGCCCTCCTCACCAAGACCATTGTTGTTTTCTTGGTCATTGCTATAGACTAAATGTTTGTGTTCCCCAAAATTCATATGTTGAAACCTAATCCCCAATGTAATAGTATTTGGAGGTGGCACCTTTGGGAGGTGATCAGGTTATGAGGATGGCACTGTAGTGAATGAGATTAATGCCCTTCTAAAAGAGAACCCTTATAAAAGCTACTTTACCCCCTTTCCATGTGAGGACACAGCAAGAAGATGGCCATCTATTAACAAGAAGGTAGATTCTCAGCAGATATTGAATCTACCAGTGCCTTATTCTTAGACTTTCCACCCTCCAGAGCTCTGATAGATAAATTTCTGCTGTTTATAAATCAGCTGGTCTATAAGTGTTTTTATTTAGCAGCCCAGATAGACTAAGACAGTCATTTTGGTCATTTGTTTAGTTACTTGACTAAATAATCTGTGAAGTCTGTTTCTCACGCAATGTACAGCCTGTTATTTCTCTTCTCTTTCTTTTTATCTTTTAGCTTTATTACTTAGTGGTTGCTCCTGGAATAAGCCACTTATTGGTCAAAACTCATACTTTAGCCCCTCAGCCAGTTAGATTTTTACCATTTATCATTATATATATATGTGCGTGTGGGGCTTGGAGATTTCTATTACAGTTCAGGGAGTTTCCATTGTTGTTCTCCGTACAGCCACAGATTAGTAGTTTAGGTTTCCTCACCCTTATCATTTCTGAAAGTCTGGAACTTTGCTCATACACATACAGTCTGGAATTTGGTGTTTCAGATTGCCAGAGATAACTGTACTTTTTTTTTTTTTTTTTAAATCCTGGCTTCTTAGGAGTTGCAGCTGGGTCAGAGTAGCTTATTGTTCAATCAGTTGTTGGTCAGAAGTTGTGTTTAAGCTCCTGTGCCAGTGAGGGTTTGGCCCCGTGTGGATGGGGCTGTGTGAGGCTTGCTCCTGTGTGTTTAGGCTAGCACATGCTCTCAGTCTTCCTAATCCTCATAGTGGATTGTGAACCCAGAATTCTTGGCTGTTCCTATCCCTGGTCCTCTCTATTGAATTTCTAACTGTGCTGCCATTTACCTATATCAAGGAGTTACCAACCTCTATTCCATTGCTCACACAAAAATATCTTTTGTTTTTAACAATGTCCTTAGGCATGGAGTTCTCCATGCTCTATTCCAAATAAGACTCATTCCCTCAGACAGAACTCTAGAACTCTTTGTCATTATGGTCTTCCTTTCTTCTTGAGCAGAATTCCTACTCACTTGCTGTGCACAAAATAGAGCTTCTTTCCCCAAGAGACAACATTGGGTGAGGGAGAGGAGATGTCATCCTTTTAGCTGCACCTAACTGGCATTAAAGCTTCTACAGTGTGGGGCTGGGGTAGGGGATGAGAGACAGCAGCAGCCTATTCTTCCCAAAGTGAAACCTAGCCTCAAACTGGAAGTGAGAGGGAGACATGTTTTTGGCAATACCTGTCTGGAGTGGAGTGCCTGAGCTTTAGTAACGACAAGCTGGAGAGGGGTAAGGAAGTAGATCAAGAATCAAACGCCACAGACTCTGGCTTCTCTTATTGAGAACTTTAGTAGAACTTCTTGACGTATGCCCTTTGGACAATTTCCAGAGACTTTAAATCCTTTTTTAAAAAATAATTATCACCAGCTAAGTTATGTTTTGTGGGGAAAAGTGTCTTCTGAATTCTGTATTCTTCCATTTTAGAAGTCTCACCCAAATCGTCTTCTTAAGCCACTAAATCTTGATGTAGATTGTTATGTAGCAATAGATAACTGAACAAGACTGAAAAGATAGATAGGTCTAGGTGGAAATCCTAGCTCTATTGCTAACTGAGTGATTTTGGACGAGTTTTCTGAACCTCTGTTTCCCTCGCTATAAAATGAGATGATTCTTACTGCTTATGGTAGTGAGAGATAATTGAGATAATGTTTGTAATGTAATGTTTGTAAAGTAGTTACAGCACCTAGCACAAAGTAATTCCTTAGTGAATGAAAGGTAACAGGTATTAAAAGTAACAAGGGGTATATAAACTCATAAGGAAGACAGATGCAGACAACTGACAACAAGTTAGTTGCTAGGTTTGCAGAATTGTTCATTGTGTTGTGATTTAGAGAGCTGGAGAACTAGACCTGAGAGACCTTTGCTTCCTGAGAACATAAGGATTGTGATTGAATAATATTAACAAAGGAAAGATTTCAGAGAGAGAAGAGTGGATGCAGAACTTTTGGAAACAGCTTCAACCAGGGGCAGGAATAAGTAGAGGAATACTAAAATGAGAAGGCTCAGAGAATTTCAAGCGTCAAGAGAATACAGATACACTGAAACCTTAGGAATAAAAAACATTGAGAAGGTGCTTATGTGAGGGAAAATGAGTGATGCTCAAAGATCACTAAGGCCTTTCGAAGGAGCACTTTTTATAGAGGGGCGGTCGTGAAAGCCAAGTTCCTAGGAGTTAGTGGGTGGTGTGAAGGCAGGGACAGAGGAAAGGAATAGCCACTTAAAATAGGGGTTGAGGATGTATTCTCTTATTTTGTAAGGGTTTTATTTGTTTGTATGTTTGTTTTTCAAGTTGAGGATGAGGCTTTAGGCAAAGGAAAATAAGGATAATTAGGGATGGAAGAGGTAAAACAGAGTGTTAAATGATGGAGAAGAATTAAGAAGCTGGCACAAGGGGCAGGATTATTGCCCCAGGTGGAAAGGTTAGTCTACATAGAATTTGGAAGAGCAGGTGAGTGATGTACATGAAAACACTATATTAATACACAGTTTTTTGGGATAGAGAGAAGTTGATACATATCACATAATCTCAGTCCTCCCTGAAAGGATGAGACAACCCCATTTGCAAAGAGAGTCAGGAAAGAGAGTCTGATTTAATGAGGGAGTGAGAGCTTAGAAAAATATGTAAAAGAAATGTGGGAAATGTGATAAACAACTAAACAGAGTATGCAGAGTGCTGAGTTGAGGTTTCCTGCTCTTTTCCCCTTTAGTTTTCCTAGCAGTACTTAATATTCAGCAGGAGAGAAGAAAGCAAAGAAAGAAGATAAGTCAAAGGAAGTATTTGCAAAGGAAATAGATAATCCAGGACTGGGTCAGTAGATAGGTATAGGAGGCAGAGGATACAGGGAATCAAGAATGAAGGTGGCTGCATCATTGAAATATTAACCTGTGTGGGTTCTGTCTGGATTTGGAGGCGGGTAGGGGGAAATACCATCTAGCCATTTTAAATCATGCTTCAGAAGACTTGTTTTTGACAGAGGTTGACAAATTATGGCCCTCTGGCCAAATTCTGTCTACCAAATGCTTTTGTAAATAAAGTTTTATTGGAACATAGCCACGCCTATGCATTTATGTATTGTTTATGGCTGCATTTTCCCTATAAAGAAGAGTTGAGACAGAGGCCATAATGTCTGCAAAGCTTAAAATATTTTCTATCTGGTCCTTTATAAAAAATGTATGCTGACCCCTGGTTTATGACACATAAAGATATACATGACATATTGGTAGGTGAAAGAAAGCAGGGTATAAAGCAACATTTATTATATGATCCAATTTTCTGAAAAGAAAAAAATATATAGCTATGCCTAGAGAAATGATGTAAAAGATATATACCTAAATGTAAACAATTTTTCTCAGGGTGGTAGGATTACCAAAGAGACTCTTTTATCTTCTCTTCCTCCTTTTTCTGTTTTGTAAACTCCATAATTTCTATAATATGGGAGGATAATGGCCTGAGGAAGGAAAATTTTACTAATTGTTTCTTTACTAAATGTTTGATTAGATCAAGGTGCTAAAGAACATAAGTCTCTAAGTTCCTCTAGAAGGGTCCAAATAAGCTTGTTCAAAAGATAAAATCTGTGTCATTGACTGCACATTTACCCCAATCACACATCCTTAAAAATGTGATTTTGATTAATAACAACAGGTAATGGAAAAGCCATATCCACTTTTGAAATAACAAATCAAGGTATACGTTGGCGATTTTATATGTGATACTAACTTAAGAGCATCCTAACAAGTATGCCACAATCTTCAAACTATCTTCATTAATGTTATGTTTACTAAGAACCCAACCCAATCCATGTAGTTAGACCTTCAGTCTGGAAGAGTGATTTTAAAGATGAATAGCTCTTTTCATGAAGTAAATGAATCTTAGGCATAATTTTGAAAAATCGTTTCTGTTGAATAAAGATGGGAGCGTATTTTAGTCTCTTCAAATGGTGCTGGGAGAACTGGACACCTACATGCAGAAGAATGAAGCTGGACCACTTTCTCATACCATACAGAAAATAAATTCAAAATGGATTGATTAAAGACCTAAATGAGAGACCTAAAACCATAAAATTCCTAGAAGAAACCATAGGCAGTAGTTTATCTGACATCAGTTACGGGAACATTTTCCTAGATATGTCTCTTTTGGTAAGGGAAACAAAAGCAAAATTAAGCTATTAGGACTACACCAAAATAAAAAGCTTTTTCACAGTGAAGGAAACCATCAACAAAACAAAAAGACAGCACCTTGAATGGGAGAAGATATTTGCAAATGATATATCTGATAAGAGATTAATATCCAAAATGTATGCAAAACGTACACAACTCAACACCAAAAAACCAAATAACCCAATTAAAAGAAAATAGGCAGAAGAGATGAATAGACATTTTCCCAAATAATATATACTGATGGCTAACAGACACGTGAAAAGATGCTCAACATCACTGAAATACAAATCAAAGTTACAATAAGATATCACCTCACACCTGTCAGAATGCCTAAAATCAAAAACTCAAGAAACTACAAGCGTTGGTGAGTATGTAGAAAAAAAGAAACCCTCATACATTGTAGGTGGGAATCCAAACTGGTGCAGCCACTGTGGAAAACAGTATGGGGGTTCCTCAAAAAATTCAAAATGGAATTTCCATATGATCCAGTAATTCCACTGAGTATTTATCCTAAGAAAATGGAAACATTAATTTGAAAAGATATATGCATCTCTATGTTTATTGCAGCATTATTTAACAAAATAATTTAGCCAAATTTTGGAAGCAGCCCAAGTGTCCAACAATAGATGAATGGATAAAGATATTATATATATATATATACACATATATACTATATATATGTATATATATATGTATACACACACATATAGATATAGTGGGTATGTATGGATATATATATATCTATACACACATAATGGAATATTACTCAGCCATAAAAGAATGAAATCTTACCATTTGCAACAACATGCATGAACCTGTATAGGGTATAATGCTAAGTGAAATATGTCAGTGAAGGGCAAATAGCATATGATTTCATTCATATGTGGAATCTAAAAAGCAAAACAAAGAAAAAAGAGACAAAAAACAGACTTTTAAATATAGAGAACAAACTGGTGGTTGCCAGAGGGGAGGTGGGTGGGGGGATGGGTGAAATAAGTGAAGGGGATCAAGAGTACACTTATTGTGATGAGTACTGAGTAATGTATAACATTGTTGAATCATTATTTCATAGGCCTAAACCTAATGTAACACCATGTTAATTACACTAGAATTTTAAAAATAAATAAATAAAAATTTTAAAGAAGGTAAAATAAATAGCAGAGGTGAAGGTGACAGGGGAGGGGATAAGTCTGCACCAGAGCTGGCCTGATATTTTGCAATCCCATTTTGGAATACTGATCTCTCCGTAAAGAATTATTCTAGGAGCTGCTGCAGTGACTTTAGTGGCTTTCAGGGTCACTTTGTTTAGCTGTGGAATGAACTTAGCTGGCTACAAAGTGTCTCAAGGGCAATGCTGGAATGAATCTCATTTGTTTCCAGAAATCAATCAGATTCTCAAGTCAAAGTTAAGTTATACTTGTGAGTCAAGCCAGAGCAGTGTTGTGGCGGAGTATATGGTGGGAGCCTGACCACGTTCTTACTTGTTAGTAGCACAAGTGCTTAACCATCCCAATTTGGATTGGCCTTTAATAGAAAGCCCTTGACAGATCAGCAAATATCTGGCAAAGTATGCCTTTAGGCCTCTTGTTGTAGCTATTTAATAGATTTGTTAATGAAGACCTATTTATTTTTAGAGGAAAGTAGTGATTTTAAATGAGAGGTTTCACTATGAGAATTTCTCTTGAATAGGAAAAGGAAATAAATATTGACTCAGTGCCTTCTATGTACAAAGAATATTTGAGCTCCAAAATCATCCTGGCATATAGTATCCTTATACCCACATTACAGGTGGGGAAACTGACACTCGGAGAAGTGATTTCTCAAAGGAACTAAGATTCAAATCTTGGATGGCCTGACTCTAGAGCTCAGCCTCTTTCCATTTAATCTCCTTTACACCTATTGCTTAGCGGAAACACATGCAGGCATCAGCATGTGCATACCCTTAACACACACACACACATACAGAATTTTAGATGTAACAATTGTGCGTTTCTCAAAACTAAGAAAAAATATTTTCTTTTTATAGCTCTAGTATTTAATAAGAGGAAACAATTTTTAAAAATATTTATCTAGATAATTGAATAAGTTCAAAGATAAGTGCCTGAGAATTTGGAGCAAAATGCTCTAGTCTTCCACCTAGTGGAAGGTCAAGACAGAACAAGATAAAGAGAACCAACTCCATACACATGTACAACACAGAATTGCCTACATGATGAGATCTAAGGAGTAAAGAGGGCTTCACCTGCTTTCAAGCCTTTTTAATTCTTACCTGTTAAGGTATATAAGCTCATATCTTTATTATTTTTTTTATTTTATTTTTTTCAGTGATCCAAGATTCAGATTCACTGTTTATGCACCACACCCAGTGCTCCATGAAATACATGCCCTTCTTAATACCCACCACCAGGCTCACCATCCGCCCATTCCCCTCAGTTTGTTTCTCAGAGTCCACAGTCTCTCAGGTTCATCTCCCCCTCCGATTTACCCCAATTCACTTTTCCTTTCCTTTTCCTAAAGTTCTCCATTTTCTTCCTTATGTTTCAGAAGTAAGTGAAACCATATGATAGTTGACTTTCTCTGCTTGACTTATTTCACTCAGCATAATCTCCTCCAGACCTATCCATGTTGATACAAAAGTTGGGTATTCATCCTTTCTGATGGCTGTGTAATATTGCATTGTATATATGGACCGCGTCTTCTTTATCCATTCATCTGTTGAACATCTCGGCTCTTTCCACAGTTTGGTGATTATGGATGTTGCTGCTATGAACATTGGGGTACGGATGGCTCTTTTTTTCACTACATCTGTATCTTTGGGGTAACTACCCAGTAGTGCAATTGCAGGGTCATAGGGTAGCTCTATTTTTAATTTTTAAGTTCATATCTTTAAAAATATCCCATGGTAAGACGTTCTTCTTAGGACATCTATGTTAAAGTGTACAGACTTTATATCAGAGTTTTTTAAATAGGACACCAGACATGTGTATTTGATTGGAGGCTGGAGAAGGTGAGAGATTGATGTTCTAATGCAGAGCCACAATGATGTGAGAGGCCAATTATGCCATATGAAGGGGCCCCAGGCCTCTAAAGATAGGAAATTGGACAAACTTGAGTATAATAAAACTTAATGCAGAATTATTATTTGGAATTTCCTTTTTAGTGAGACAAAGGTTGTGGGAGTTAGAGAGAGCAGGTGTCTATTAGCATCAGAGCTCATCCTAAGCAGACGAGGCCATCCTGTACAGTATTGAGCTCCCTGACACTGGAGGTGTTTAGGGAGTTGGAGATACCCATTGAAGGGATGTTGTAGAGGCTAGACAGCACAATCGTCAAAGTCCCTTCCAATTACAAAACTCTGTGTGGATTCTGTGAATAATTTTGCTAGGTTTCAGAGAGTCTTTGACACAATTTTAATGTCATTTTAGTGAATTAATTGATACTCAACAAACGTTGATTTAATTATTAAATGTATGTCATGTGCTAGGCATTGTTGAAGTGAAGTACATAACCCCAAACTTCCTAATGACCCAGGTAAGAGGATAAAACTGACAAGATGTTAGGATCTGTAGGAAAAGTCATAATCCAAGCATGTAAAATCACTGATGCCACTACTATTTCTCTGTACTTCATATTCCAATGTCAGACAACAGGGTTTCAATTTCTGAGATAGTTTGCTCTATCTCTGGTAGATTGGCATTGTAGAGATTTAAGTCACACTTCCTTTTTCAAATGCCATAAGATACTGCCTCAAAATAAACACTAGTCCAAAAGCTATGGGGGGAAATGTGTTTACCTGAGACTAGTTGTGACCAAATGAAGGGATAAACTTCCAACTTTTGGAGAAGGAGCCACTAAAGCCCATGCCTCCTGCTGGTGTCCCAGCCGTTAACAAGCAGGACTCCCTGACCTTGGCCACCCCTTTCTTTCTGTGTGTTTCTCCAGGGCTAACATCAGCCAAATTGAACTCTGCATTTGTTCCTGCATAGAAGAATCTTCAGAAGTTTTGTAAAAATTATATATGCTTAAATGTGACTACAGTATAGAATAGTAGTCAACAATCTGCAGACAAGAGTTTTGTTTTACATATAAAAGTGACCACTTATTATTTTTTTATTATTCTTTTAGGGATTTATTTATTTATGTATTTATTTATTTATTTATTTATTTATTTATTTATTTATTTATTTATTTATTTATTTATTTGGTGGAGGAGCAGAGGGAGAGAGAGAATCCCAAACAGACTCCCTGCTGAGTACAGAGCTTGACGGGGGGCTCATTCTCACGACCCCAAAATCATGTCCTTAGCCAAAATCAAGAGTTGGGCGCTTAACTGACTGAGCCACCCAGGTGCCCCCAAAGTGACCACTTTTTAAATAAGTATATATATTCAGTAGCTGAAAGAACGGTAAACAATCTGAATTTCTCATTTATAAAATACAGATTGGGACAACTGACCCATTGTGACTCAAGGTCAGAAAACTGGTAAAAGGGATAAAGAAGCACATATGATGTTAATCCTATGCATATCTCTTGATGAATAAAACTCTGAAGGCTGTAGGTCCAGATTTACATTAAATATTATATAATATTAGCACAGGCTAGGTTCTCACTGCAGTAACAAATCCACCCTAAAACCTCAGTGACTTAATACAACAAAGATTTGTTTTGTTTTGTTTTTTCTCCTCACTCATGCTCCATGTTCAATATAAGTTGACAGGGAGCTCTGTTCTCTCTATTCACACCAACACATGGACAACATGATAGACACTAGAAGTAGTTTAGAAAGACTGACCAGGACCAACAGAAAGAAAAAGAGAGGGGGAGATCAAAATTGGAACTGTTAATCCAAAAACATAGTATTAATTATACCATTTTAAAAAGTTTAGCTCAGATGAGTTCAGAATATTATCAAAGAATAACTGAAGGTAGGATTGATCATCAAAGCATGAAACCATGGGCGTTGTATGAATACTGTTCCAGTAAGGGTAGCATAGACAATATAGACACCTGGTCAACCGGCCCTGTGCCTACCTGCTGGATCTCAGCTCTCCCGAAAGGCAGAAAGATCCTGTGAATGGAAATGACTGCAAAGCAGGTAGAGACCAGTACTAGCCAGAGTCAGCATTCCCTGGGATTGAATAAACACCAGCGCTGGAAGATGAGTTTGTGTTCACTACAATTCAGTGAGAGTGGATTGATCCAGTGGGCTGCCCTTACATCATTGGCTTTCTTCTAACACAGCTCACAGACTCTCTCCTTTCCCTTACCCTGTCCCAATGATTTGTTCTCCCTAATTTTGTATCCCCTATCCTTTGTGGAGTGCTTTGATAAATGTGGACACTTCCTCTTTATTTTCTTCACATTCTCTGCCTCTCATGAGTCATTTCTGAAGGCACTGAATCATTTTCATCACTGTTCAGCCTCCTCCCGTTTGAAGTCCTTGTCTGGATATATGCTTATTCATCACCACTCTCTCTGCGACCCACATGTGTCCGGCACACTGTTTACATTGGGCTTTAATCTGTTGTTAGTGGCCAACTCCAGTGTCCCCCTCCTTCCTCAAGGGGCCTATCCCTGTTACTCTGGCCTGTGCAGCTCCCAGTGGGAGAGCATGGAGAGCAAGAGCTCTGGCCCAGAGCTCTTGGTGTATGGACTCTTGCCCAAATTTTCATTCCAGACCTTCCCCTTTTGCTTGTCCTTTACAGCAGCTTCTTCCCCAGCATTGTCTACATAGCCGAAGAGGCAAAAATGGGGTCCCCTCCAAGCCCAGGTCATAGACATCCTGGGACAATGCACTGTGACGAGGTTCCCATGTTCTTGGTCTCCACCTGCCCTATAACACACGTTTCCCTCCTGATACAAATGCCAGTTTTTTTGTTTTGTTTTGTTTCATTATGTTTTGCTTTAGTACACTTCAAAGTGCAAATTCTCTAGTTCCCACTGGTCAGTGGATGCACTGTTGTATAACCCCAAACACTGGGATTTTGCATGGACGCATTGATATTTAGTAATTGGTAATAGATCTTGACATTTCAACAGGCTACAGTGGGTTATCCTCCATTCTCCATTTTCCTCCCCCAGCCCCGTTGCTCTGGAATTGATTTATGAAACTAGTTTGCTTTTTACTTATTTTATTCCTCATTATTCATATTTAATGTTACCCACACTTGACCTTGTGACTCTAATTCCTTAAACTGAATAATGTACACACATTGACTTTGTTCTTTTTGACAGGTCTTATCATTTTTTATCTTTGCCATCCCTCTTTCAGCCTTTTAAAGATCTAGGGCTCTCTGAATATCTTATCTGTTTACATTCTTCTTCATTATTTAGTATTAATGTTCCTCTCTCAGCCATTATTCCCTAGGTTGTTATTTTCCCTCATTTCCTGATTTGGTTCTTTCTGTCACAGAGCCAGATCTCTCACTACCACATTTTCGAGGTTGACTATAGTTTCACCGGTGAAACCAATTCAGATGTTACAAAGAAAAACCAAGTACTCAGGAATTCGGCAACATTTCAACTGGTTCTTAAACAAGACTTTTAGTGTTTTCCCGAAATATCAGTTGTGAGGTGTTACTAAAAGTGTATGTTTCATAAAAGCAGGAAGATCACTTGTTAGTTAAAACATAAGATATAAATTTTGCCCCTGAGTACTTCTTAGGCCTTGGATACACCATGCAACACTGAGGTGGCCGCTATTTGCTCAGCTGTGTTCCATAGAAAGAGTATGCCATAATTTGAGAATATTTTTCACGAAGATATGAACTGGCAGTTAACCATTAATGCCCATCCAATGATCTAGGTCCATGGGATATTCCTTTTCTTCTTTTTTTTTTTTTTGATACTCCTTTTCTTAACATCTTAGGTAGTATTGTAATGATGATAACAGTAAATCAAGTAAAATATTGAGGGTATTGCACATGTTTTGTTTTGTTTTGTTTTGTTTTGTTTTCTAACATAGCTAGTTTGATTAGCTCAGTTACTTAGATTCTATTTTTTCTATTAGAGCCAAATGTGTTCCAGTTAGGTTCACGTGATCCCCCTACCTGGAAGGATAGTTATGCATGTCTCCCAACTGAACGTTATAAAGGGACTCAAAGTGAACCACTACATTTTCCTAAACCAATACATTACCTGACTAGAAAAATTACCTTAAACTTTTGAGAAATAGGCAGTGAATTAGACCTATGCATTTGAGATTAAAGGATACTTTTATTATTCCAAATATCATGGTAATTTTTTTCATAATAAGTCACATACTAGGTTCAGTGTAGACTGCTCAAAGACATGTAGTTCTTATTCTAGCTTAAAGTTTTATGAGTACTAGAATGTAGACTAATATTGTGTCTCTATTGGCTGGTAAAACACCACTGTGATATAAAAATAAATAATAATCACAGAGTCATATAGGAAGTAGTGGTATGTGCAGAAAAAGGAATTAGGGACCCTTCAGTACTTTCTTGGTGTCAGACAGCTGCTGTGTATATTAGACTTGACAGTATTTCTTTCTGTCCCAGAGTCTCTAAAAGTCGTTCTTGTCACAAAAGTCAGGACAGGATAGGCAAGCAATCTGCTTGCATGGTCCTAGGTTTTGCTTCCTTCATCTCTTGGTTCCTTAGCAAGCAAAGATAAAGAATAAATAAATGGCCACAAAGTTTTCAGTGCATACCCCAATTTTTTTTAATGATTTTATTTTTGAACTATTACCTATGTTCTGCTGTAAATCACAGTGATTGACGAGACCCATTTGCATCGTGAAGCGGGTCAACCCTTTCAAGTTACAAATACACATTAATCATCTGCAGCAAGAACCCTACTGCCTAGGAAGGATATGACCCACTCTTTAGTTAGGTTAAGGTAAGTTACTGCAAAAAAATAAACTCTAAGTGGGATGTAATCAAACACTATAGAAGCTGATTTCTCTTCTACATTCCAGTCCATGGAGTAGACAGGTAGGTGCCTTTTTTCCTCAAGGTCTTCCAGTGATTCAGGCTCCTTCTACTTTGTTAATTTGCAAATTCCTAGGATTTTACCCTGTCCACATGGTAGAACCCCAGCGTGTGGGAAGGGGAAAGAAACAGAAGGACAAGCAACTTTCTTTCTAAGGACATGATGAGAAGTCAGATACACCACTTGTGCCCTCCTTTAAATGGCAATAATTTAGTCACCTGGCCACACCTGGCTATGAGGGGGACCTGGAAAAGAGTTCACTGGTTGAGGGGCTACTAGCCCCACTAGAACTGGGTGTGTGTTTGTGTGTGAGAGAGTGTTCTTTATCTGACAGGATGAAAAGGATGGTGGACCCTGGGGGACCATGAGTGTTCTCCACTGAACTTGGTCTTGGGAGAATGCTGTTATCCTATATGTACTCCTATATCCCAGAGAGATAGGACTATGTGTGATATATGCCTGTTCTCATGTGCTCTGAGATTTTCCACACATTGGCGAATAGGGAGTGTTTCCTCAGTACATTTAATAAAGGAAACATTGAACATGTAATGGAATGTCATGTGATCTAGTTAGGGTCATCAAGTAATTGTAGAAAGAGTGTCTTGGTATCCCGAAAACTTTTCTACTTAGTAAGTCAGATCCCCTGCTTTCCTCTCATTTGTTAGACATCCTAGTCTCAGCACTTTACTTACATCTTTTCCACCTCACTCCTTCCCAGCCCCCACTTTAAGTGGTTGAAATAGTCTTTGAATCAACTTTTTCTGTTTTTGTTTTATTTCCTGTTGAAAATTAGGTGATTCATTCCACTGATTTTAGTAAAGAAAATAGACAAAAGCAACGAAGTTTCAGGGTTTACTGCCAATAACGGGAACCTGCTTGAAATGCTGTGTTTTATTTAATCCTCTCACCACCCTGTGAAAAAGGTACCCTCGTACAGATGAGGGAGTTGAGATTTAGCATGTTAAGTCCCTTGCCCAAGTGGCCTCACTAGTGTGCCTGACATTTCAGCCTGGGCTCTAAATAACAACGCTGTCCCTCTACAGGAGCATTAAGTTCATTACTTAAGTAATTTGAGATATAAAGCTAAATTCTACTCACAGGGATGTATCAGTGCAATTTGGGGGCAACCCATAATCTCCAATACTCAGAGTGGTCTGTACTCCATACTTTTGAAACTACCATAGTCTGAAAAAGATGTCAAAATAGACATATGCTTTTCTCAGGTTTGGTTTACTCTTCAAAAATCATCCTCCCTTTCAGTGCAGTAGGAAAATTAGTGAGTTAGAACATTCACTTTTAACAGTTTCATAAAAATGGAAGTCCCTTTGATTGCCAAACGCAGAGGCACCATCCAGCCTGGTTTCTTTCTTTTTCTTTTCTTTCCTTCTTTTTTTTTTTTTTTTTACTGGAAAATGACTATAAAAATACAGCCCTCCATCTCTCAGCAGTGATAGATAAGAAGTACTGAAACAGCATTAATAATTAATGGGCAGACAAGATGAAACTCCAGTTGCTCAGACTGCTGTCTCCACATAATCTGTATTTTATACAAAAGGAGAAAGAACTCAATGGAATTTTCGCTGTGACCGGATAAAAACTGCCAGCAGAATGTGATAAGGAAAGTCTAATGTGTATATTAATCATGTTTATAGCTCCTCATTTGTTGATATATTAGCCTAAACTCCCTTTAAAAATACAATTTTGATCACCAGTAGATTCATTTCATGCAACCAAACCTCAAATAGGGTCCAATTAAAGTTTCCAATTTTTATTAATCAAAAATAATTAATCTATCCCATAAATCATGAAATAAATGGGTTAAGAACTTTAGTGCAAGATGAGAAGCCTGAAGAAAAAAAATCTAGAAAAGTTTGATGCGTGATGTAAATATGCCATTATATGTTTATAGCTTGAGCTCACATTTGGCACTTTTATTATCCAAATTGTTTTTCTAGATACAATGAACGTATAATGTGACTCAAAGTGAGACACAGTTTACCCTTGAATGGTATAGACTTCAAACATGATGCATTTTTATTTTCTCTGGATCGGTTGTAACAAAACAGATTACAGGGTTGGGGTAGGTGGGGCATGGAGTGTTTCTAGAAATGTCTGCATTTTTTTATAGTTCAAAAGCCCAAGAAAATAAGTCCTAGTTTAATCCAGAAAAGAAGGAGTTGCCATGTACAACTTGGTTGATTTTTTTACATTGAAAAAAATATATCAAAACTAAAACTTGGGGGAAATTGGTGTAGTTATATATGTTTAAAAATCCTTGAGGTTTACACCTAACTATAGTCACATCCCAAACTTGCCACAGACATTAAGATTTAATGTTGGACAGTGGATGATGGATGAGAGAGGGCAGGAAAAGGTATATTAAATCTAAGAATGTGTCATTTAGCCATGTTATCAAGGCTGTTGAAGAGGCAGAAAAAACTTTCCCAAGTACACCCAGATGCACACTCACTGTTCGGAAGAGTTTGTTACAGATGTATTTAAACATGGAATCTTAAAATTTAGCAATCAGTCCAAATATTTTTTTGACAGTCATGCTAGTGAATGGAAGTTCCTAACTCTTGGTACTAGAAGAAATTAGAATAGGCCCTCGAGAAGCTAAGCTGGGGAAAGTGCTGGGGAAATCTTCCTAGAGATAAGAGAAGACCAAAGATATGAGGATAACAACTCTTAAGGGCCATCTTTTTATTTGATGTAAGAAACACTGTCATATCAGTGGAATGTGTCAACTCAAGCCATCAGGTCACGGCTTAGGAGCAATTTCGTTCGTGTCTTATAAAGCCCAAGCAAAATTGCATGGATGGAAATAACTTTACAGTTACAAACTCGCCCCCAGCCATGGCTCGTTGTATGTCATAACCTGGGCCACTGGACTCTCCAGGGTGCAGGAGAGAAGAAGCAGGGGAGACTAAGTTCAAGTCTATTCATCCCCACTATTGGAAAAAAAACCTCACAGCTCTTTCTAGCAGTGGCCAGTCACTATCACCACTATTCCCATTTAAAAAAAAAAAAAAATAGAGCATTATTTGTGAATTTGGTAAGCTGCTCCAGACTGATGTGTTTTTAGAACCTTAGTGGCCAGGTCATCAAAAGCTTGGATGTTTTGAAGAAGGCACAAGATGCAGAGATGTATGACCTATATAGGCAAACTCTTTACCCTCCATAAATGTATTTGTTCACTTGTAATATGGGGATAATAATACCTGATCTGCCTGGCTCACAGGAATCATATGAAGATTTTTCTTTAATGAGAAAAGGTGTGAAAAGGGGCCTGTGGAACTATAAAAGCCACACAGATGTGAAGTGTAATTAATAAGCTGTGGGGTTTCTCACCTTTCTATAAGGATCCCTTAAAAAGGAGGATTAAAGCAGGGACCTTGCATCACCAGACCTCCTTCATCTTCTCTAGAAATCCTGCCCTTAGACTGCAACCAGCATTTCCTCAAAGCAGGCCTGAAAAATACATAGAAAATTAGCAAGTGTTATCTCCAAGAGGAGTCCTGTTGTGAAAACTGTTTCGGAAACACTCGTGTTGTTCAACTGGTTTCTCTCCTGCAGGACTTCTCAGAGCCTTGTATATGATCTTAGAAACCTCGAAGAGGAGGGATAGTGGAAGGAATTCCCCCAAACCTATTTGACCATGGAGATTGTTTATTATCAGTCATCTCTTGGGATTGTTATTCTACAGAAATTGCTTTGAAAACCACTGATGAATGTTTTATCATTTCTCAAAATGTATGCACCACAAACACAGTGCCATGGAATTCTCTTGAGGCTCACGGTGCTACTGTTGAGATCAGCACTTCTCAAAATGTGGTCACTTGAGAAGCTTGTTTAAAATGGAGACTCCAAAAAAATAAAAATAAAAATAAAAAATAAAGTGCAAACTCCAGAGCCTCACCTAGGACTTGGGGCAGAGCCCCAGGAATCTGCATTTCTGCGAGTTCTGTAAGTGACTCCTAACCAAGTCATCCCAGACCAGGGTCTGAGAAGTGTGCTGCTCCACGAGTGAGTAATAGGAGTCTGGTGGTTTTCACAGCTTAGCAGCAGATGTGTCTCCTCTATGACAGACTTAATTAAGCTTTGTGAGTCTCGAAGAGGCCAGGTCTTCGAGAAGCTCTAGGTAGACGGATTCCTTCAGTGCGCACCAGTGCCCATTTTGCCTGATTGACCAGCAGCCAACATAGACCATCATATCATGCACATAATGCTCTCCTGATAGAGTATTCTGCCTCGGGGCGCCTGGGTGGCTCAGTCGTTAAGCGTCTGCCTTCAGCTCGGGTCATGATCCCAGGGTCCTGGGATCAAGCCCCACATCAGGTTCCCTGCTCAGTGGGGAGCCTGCTTCTTCTTCTCCCATTTACCCTGCTTGTGTTCTCTCTCTCGCTGTCTCTGTCTGTCAAGTAAATAAACAAAATCTTAAACAACAACAATAACCCCCCCCAAAAAACCCACAATACTTTAAAAGAAAAAAGAATATTCTGCTTTTCTTTCTTTCTTTCTTTTAAGGCATCCTTCAATGAGTCAGAGCAAATTATTTCCCCACATGAATTTTTTGGAAATCCAAATTTATGTGTCTGGGAAAGGAGAAATATGACATTCACTGAGCTTGCAGAGCTGTTGTAAATAGAAATGTGAAGAAAAAAATGGACACCTCTCTGGGACCTTGAACATAATAGAATGAAGTAATACTGTCTAAAAGTGGTCAGGGTGCCTACATGACATTATAGACATAGTCAGCCCTGGATAAGGACACATTTTGCACTTAATCTAGAAATTAAGCCTTAGGCTTTTTTCCTCTGAAAGTCCTTCCTACCCTGTGACCCATACTAAACAGCAGAGAAGCTATGTGTTAGTATGAATGCAAGGAGAAAAAGACCTGCTTATTAATCTGCGTGGCACTAAAAAGTCTCTTGTGCAGGACCCTTTTATGTATTTCCGAAAATACTCTGGGTTGTTGTCTATCTGTGAGGACCCAAATAAGGGGAAAAAAATGCTCTCAGTCAACTGGTTCCAGCCAGTGATTGCCACCAGCTCTTTGGTCTGTCAAACTGCAACCTTTAGTTCAGTTTTTCATCCCCTTTATGCATCATGAGAAAGAGTGTGGGTTCTGGAGCCAGCCTCCTTGTGTCGGAATCCTCACTCTAACTTTGACTCTAAGCTTCAGGGTTTTCATCTGCAAAATGAGGTGATCACAGTACCTACCTCTCAGAATAGCTTTATGAGTCAAAAGCGAAAACGCACAGTGCTTGGCACATAGTAAGTGCTCACAAACTCTAATTTTCCCAGTGTCCGTCAAAGCAGGGGTCATGCCTTATAGCTCTTCTCTATCCCTCACTGAGCCTAGAAAAAGCCTTCACATGGAGAAGGGAATCATCAAATAACTCTTGGAAGTTGAAAGAAGGAACACATTGAAATGAACAGAGCACATTTTAAAAACCTCTGGGTGTTTTCTTTGGACATGAACAATAGCCTGAGCCAATTCTGAGAAGAGGAAGATACACAGCAACATAGTTTGGCCCCCAAATCCTGGCTCTCCATTCTGGACCCGGGAATCCCAGGTGGGTTTCCTAGTGCTGTTGCTCTTCTCTCGGCATCACGCCTCGTCTGCACTTTTTGGGAAGCTGTTTTTCAAAATGAGCCTTTTGCATAGGGATGTCGCCGATCTTCATAGGAAACTTAGAGGTGGAACACGTGACCAAATAGTAACGACGTATTACGGAATTACCATACTGTTGTCTGCACTTTGGTCTTTAAGACAATGTCTTTTTTGGTGCTTCCCAAATAGCAAGATGGCGAAGTACTTCATTAGCTGAAAGCAAAAATCGCCACTATGAAAAATGTGGTGTGGGCTGACGACGGCCACGCCCGTGCTGGGGGGCGGCGGCGGCGCTGCTAGACAGTGGGCCAGGGAAAGCTACACTCGCCGATTGCACTTTTAACCCAGGGATAAGTGGGACACCGAAAACCCGGCAGAATGAGATCTCCAAATATTTAAGCTATCACTTCACTCCTACATCTGATGATGGAAAGTTTTATCTTAGAGTCTGGATAAAAGTGAATGAGTTGCTTGTATCTATACATTAGGATTTGGCTACAGCATAACTAGGGTTTTTCCTTGTAGTGGGTGTGGCAGGGATAGGGACGGGAGGTGCGGGATGGGGGTGCTGAAACTGACATCAGAGCTGGTGGAAGGTGTGGCAGAGGCTTTTCCTCCCACCCTGGACCCTACTCTTTGAGGCTGTACTCAATCCTGTTGGACCAGAATCAGATCTTTTTGCTCAAAGCTAAACATGACTTGGTCTGGTAAATTTCTAAATGTGACCTATTGGGTCGAGAGCCATTATGAGGTCATACAATCAATTTAGGGGCTGGGAACCAGTACTGAAAATAGGATCGGGTAATAGGATGAGATAGGATAGATCAAAGTGCAGAACACGTAGTAAGGGTTGGATTTGCTTTATGAAATTTTGTTTTTGTACGTTTGTATGCATGTGTGTTTAGCAGGACAAGATATAAATTGTATTTCTGACTTTGAGTCTCAGGTTAGTAAAGTCTGAAAAATACTGGCTAAGAAACTGTGTTCCTCTGTTCATTTATACTAGAGGTTACCAAGTAGCCAGGAAAGACATTTCCGCTTTCAGATTGCTGGTCATTGCCTACATCTTTTCTGTGCACTTGACCGAGCTGCCCACTAGCAGCTAACAGGGCTAACAGTTAACATTTACTGAGCAATTATTGGTTGTCAGGCAATGTGCTAAGGGTTTTGTATGTATTTTAACCCTTAAAACAGCCCCACCAATCAGACACTATTTTATAATTGTTTCAGTTGTGTAGGAGAGGAAACTCTTAAATCACTTGCTCAAATGTATATACCCAGAAAGGAAGAGAGCTAGGATTTGAACCCAGATGACAACAACTATTAGGAAGGTCAAGCAGCCAGGCTGGTCCTTGTTAGGGCTGGAAAGGGCTTTGTGTGTTCTTCAAACTGAGCTCCCTCTTCACATATGAGAAAACTAAGACCTAATGAGATTAAGGTGACTAATACCAACAGCAATTACTGGCAGAGCTAGGACTAGAATTCAGGCTTGTGTGCTTTTTTTTTTTTTCCAGTCTTGAAGACTCTTTTTAAAATTATTTTTTATTTTAATTTCAGTATAGTTAATGAAGACTTTTGACTATATCAAAATAATTGCCTATAGATTAAAATATCATAGGGTGCACGAATCTTATAAATATTGCTCCCTCCCCTCAGGATGTCTGGGTGGCTCAGTCAGTCAGGTGGTTGCCTTCAGCTCAGATCATAATCCCAGGGAGCATAATCCCTGGGAGCAAGTCCAGCATCGGCTTCCTGCTCAGTGGGGAGCCTGCTTCTCCCTCTGCGTGCTGCTCCCCCAGCTTGTGCTCTCACTCGCATGTTCTCTCTCTCTGACAAGTAAACAAATAAATAAAATCTTTTTTTAAAAAAGTTTAAACACATAAATACTGCTCCTCTTTTTGGTTGCTAAGGAGCTCAGAGCCAAATTTAAAACTCACCAAGTAGTTACAATTCAATCTTTACTTTGCCTTTGTCTTTATTAAAAATAAATTTTCCTTGGGGCACCTGGGTGGCTCAGTAGGTTAAGCGTCTGACTCTTGATCTCAGCTCAGGTTTTGATCTCAGGGTCATGAGTTCAAGCCCCATATTACTTAAAAAAAAATTCTCCCTTAATGTCTTTATCTTTTAAAATCTTGCTATACTGTATATTTGGGGAGCTGCCTCAATTTTTTTTCAGTGAGAAAAGGTTCAATTTAAAAAGTATTCCATTAGTGTAAAAAGATTCAATCTTATCCATCTGAATGAGCAAATGAAATGGACTGCAAGAGGGGAAGCAGGTGCTGGACAAGGCCAGTAAGAAGAGGCATTGGCCTTGAGAAGGAACTGGGTGCAGTAGAGGAGAAGTTAAGAAACAGTGAAAGATCTTCCATGAAGAGCTGCTGCCACAGTGCCCTTGCTGCTCCTCTGGCTCCTAAAGTACAAAGAACACATCTGATGTGTAACATCAACATGGCCTCAGCTTCTGTTTCCTCCCACCACACCCCTACAGGAACCCCTTATTACACCAAGGTGGGGCCTAGACAGGCCCCCCTGATTGTGGGGTCTCAGACTCCAGTTTGGGTTTGTGCTACTGCCACTCACCTCTCAATATGTTACCCTTTTGAGGAATACCTTGAAGAAGTTTCTTGAAGGAATAATCTTTCAAGTTAAATCCTGATCACTACATCCCCAAATAATCTTCTTTATCTTAATTTCTCTACTGAGTTTAGTTATGGAATGCTCATATTTTACAACCATATTTTAGACTGTAAATTTCATAAGGAATAGATTTTGTGTGTATGTATGTATGTATGTATGTATCTCTCAAATATACATCCATACTCTGCACATTGGAGATGATCATGGTATATCTTAAATAAACAGAGACAATGAAATTTGATAGGTCTTTTATTCCTACATAACATATTCAGAAACAAAAAGGATGCAAAAAAAAAGTTGGAAATATTATCCCACCCTTTTTTGCTCTGATTTCCTATGGCTATTAGGAAAATCCTTATAAGACAGAAAAAAACAAACATCAAAATCATTTTGAATATATTTTGGCATTTTAATTAGCAATAGGACTGTTTGCTTACGGCATTTACAAGAAGTTTAATTTTATGTTATTTGAGCTGAGTCTAGTTAATTCGTATAAAAATCCATTTAAAAGTCATAAGCATTTTAAACTCTTGGAATGTTTTTGTCCATTTCTTCATGATTTTTTATTTTGTCACTGATATGGAAAGGGCAGTGAACTTCAGGGTACATGCTACCACATCATCCTGCTTATTCTGTCATCAAAAGACCGTGAAATGAAAGCAAGATGGCTCCCAGAAGTTTCCTTTGATAGCTGTTACTTCACTGACCCAGAGCTATGTAACTTTTCAAGTGATAACTCCCTAATTAGTTGGAGCTTTAGTATCCTCTGCCTACATCTTGTCTTCAACCCAAATGTTCACTTATCTAAACCAAAGTGCTACATGACGTCTTTGTTGTTTTAGGAACACAGTTACCATTCCCAGGCTGCCCCCACACTATCTCAGATATGTGTTATATGACACATCTTCAAATTCAGAGAAGGATGTATGAAAAAAAATATCTTACTAGTTTGATTTTTTTTGCGAACATTTTTAAATAACCAGTTCTTAAATGGATTTTTACTCTACAAGCAGAAACACTATCTTTCCACCTAAGACCTACAATTGTTACGCACATCAGTGTGGTGAGAAATTAAAAAAGGATTCAAAAAGGGGTCTTTCGACAGCACCAATTTGAATATGAATAATAGTCCTTACATGAAAAATACAATCATTGTGTCTCTTATCTTACAGTTGTGAAAGAAAAAAAAACATTTTGGAAAGGGAAATAAGAAAATACAGGATGGGGCCTGTGATTGAGAAAGTATGACTGTTCTTTCTGATAAAAATTGTAAAGGAGCTTAACAGCCCCTTCCAGTAAATTAGAAGGAACTAATATAGAAGGAACTAATATAGAAGGAACAAAAGTCAGAAATGAATCAATGGGGAGAGTGTGGGCTATGTTAAACATGAAACAAGATGGTCGGTAGTAGTTGTAGCTCAGGATAGTCAACAGAGTGCGCAAGATCAGAAAGAAGTGATCCCCAGGTCCCAGGTCCCAGGTGGCAGCCATGAGCAGGCTAAGAAGTCCGAATCCTATCCTTAAGAGCACAGACCAAAGAGGGAAACAAGTGAAAAAGTGGAAATAAAAGGGAACACAGCCTCATACGTGATGTAGCATGTGGAAACTGAGCTTGGGATAAATTAAAGGTAGCAATTGCATCTATAGGATATATGCTCCTTTTGTTTCTCTGGAGAAGCCTGACTAATACAGGGTCATACCCTGGGGAAAAAAGCCATCAATAGAAATGAAAGAATTTTGAGGAAGCCCAGATGTGAGATTTACTACCCAAAACTTTAAATGAGCTTTTTTTTTATTTTAAAGATTTTATTTATTTATTTGAAAGAGAGAGAATGAGAGAGTCCAAGATGGGGGAGGGTCAAAAGGAGAAGCAGACTCCCTGTTGAGCAGGGAGCCTGGTGCAGGACTTGATCCCCAGACTCCAGGATCATGACTTGAGCCGAAGGCAGTTGCTTAACCAACTGAGCCATATGTTTGAAGAACCGGAGCAAACCATGTCCAAAGAATAAAATGAAAAATTAAAAACAATGGCACATCAAATAGAGAATATCAGTTAAGAAATATGAATTATATACAAAGCCAAATGGAAATTATGGATTTGAAAAGTATAAATGCTCAAATGAAAAATTCAGTAGAGGAACTCAGTAGTACATTTGAGTTGGCAGAATTAAAAGTCAGTGGACTTGAAGATAAGTCGTTTAAGATTGTATAGTCTTAGGAACAGAAATAAAAAGATCGAAAAATTTATCAGAACCTCCAAGATCTGTAGGGCATCATCAGGCATACAAACATACATACTTGGAGTCCCAGAAGAGAGGTGAGAAAGGGGGGGGAAAGGGTATTTGAAGAAATAATGATTAAAACCAATCCCAAATATGAAAACCATCAACCTACATCTCCAAGAAGCTCAACAAGCTCCAAGTAAAATAATCTCAAAGAGGCATAAAGCTAGACACATCATCATCAATCTGTAGAAAGAGAAAGAGAATCTGGAAAGCTGGAAGGCAACAACTCATCATGTATAAATGATCATCAGTAAAATTAATAGCTCACTTTTCAGCAGGAACCACAAAAGCCAGAAAGCAGTAGCGTAAAATACTCAAAGAGCTGTCAAATAAGGATTTTATATCCAGCAAAATTATCCTTCAAAAATAAAGAAACTAACACACAGTCAAATAAGCAGATATGGAGACAATTTGTTAGTAGAAGACCTACCTACAAGAAATGCTCAAGAGAGTCCTTCAATCTGAAATGAAAGGACACTAGACAATAACTGGAACCTGTGTGAAGACGTAAGAATTGGAAATGGTAACTACATAGATAAATGTAAAGGACAATATAAATTTATTTTTAGTTTTTAATGCTTTTTTGTAATCCCATCTGATTTAAAAGACAACTTTAAAAACCGGCAATTATAAATATGTACTGATGGGCTTATAATGTAGAAAGATAATTTGTATACAGCAAAGGTACAAAGGAGGAGGGAAGGTATAGAGCTATATAAACATGAAGTTTTTGTATACCGTTGAAATTGAATTGGTATTAATCAGAGCTAGCATGTTTAAATTTAGATGTAAATTACAGTTCCTAGGACAACCAACAAGATAATAACTCAAAAAAAAAACCAGTAAAAGAAACAAGAGAATTAATTTGATACTATAGAAAATAAGTGTTTAACAAATAGCAGTAATAGAAAAATATAGGAACACAAAAGACTTAGACAAATGGAAAGTGGATAAGAAAATGGCAGATTGGCAGATATAAATCCTACCTTGGACATGGAACAACCAGAACTCCCATACATTGTTGGTGGGATATAGCCTCTTTGGCAAAAGTTCTGGCAAGTTCTTTTAAAATTAAACATAGAACTGTCTGTGATTGAGCAGTCCCAATTCTAGGTTTTTACCAAAAGAAAGGAAAACATATGTATACACAAAGACTTAGAGAAAGAATGATCACTGCAGCTTTATTCATAATTGTAAAAAACTGGAAACAACCCATCCACAACCCGTTCTTCTATTCATCAATAGGAAAGTGGATAAACAGATTGGGCTGTGTTCATTTGATAAAACAATGAAAACAAGAAACTGCTGATTCATGCAAAACCATGTATAAATCTCAGAAAGTTTGTGCTGGGTGAAAGAAGTCTTACATGAACTCGTTTTTACCGTATGATTCCATTTATATGAAGTTCTGGAACAGATGGTGAACAAAATCAGTATCGGTTGCCTCTGGAGGTGAGTGGGCAACAAGGACTGACTACAGAGGAGTTTTGAGGAAACTTCTGGGGTAATGGAAATATTCCATACCTTGACTAGAGTTTGAACTGTTATACAGGTGTATGCATCTGTCAGAAGTCACCAAATGGTATGCTTAATTATAAGGTGTTTCATAATATGTAAATTCTACCTTTAAAAAAGCCTGCAGGGGTGCCTGGGTGGTTCAGCTGGTTAAGCGTCTGCTTTCCACTCAGGTCATGATCCCAGGGTCCTGGGACTGAGCCCTGCATCGGGCTCCCTGCTCAGCGAGGAGTCTGCGTCTCCCTCTCCCTCTACCTCTCCACTCACCTCCCCCACTCCCCTCTCATGCTCTCTCTTTTGCTCTCCCTCAAATAAATAAAATCTTTTAAAAAACATGGAAGTTAATATTGAACTTTTGTTAATGGTATGCATGCTGAAACGTTTAGGGGTGGAGGGTATTCGGGTCTGCGACTCACTTTGAAATACATCCAAAAAGTAAGATGGTTTGATGGTTACACAGATGCTCAGATAGAAATGGGATAAAGCAAATACAGCAAAATGGTCACAGTTACAGAATCTAGGCCGTGGAAATAAGGGTGTTCACTATAAAATTCTTTCCAATTGTTTATATATTTGTAATTTTTCATAACAAACTTGAGAAGCAACTGTATTTAATTAAATGCCTTGAAGTGCAAGGTCATTCTTGAAGTTAGTACCTTCTTAGAAGGCAGCTGGCCTGGTGGAGGGAAGCATGAAGAAGGATGTGCTGTTCAAAGAAAGCTGTGTAGTCTTGAGTACGTTGTGCAACCTCTCTTCATCTCATTTTCTAATCCATCAAGTAAGTACAATAAATCTCTACCTTGCAAATTTGTGGTAAGTATTGGAGACACTTGGTCTTCTGTGGGTAATGAAAATGTAGCATTTAATTCATCATTATCTGCTACATGCATGCTCTTAAGCCTCTTTGTTGTTACCAGATGATGTAACAACACTTCATTTCCAACGGTCGTTAAGGTAACTAAATAAGTTAAAACACGTAACGTACTCAACACAGAGCATAGGAAAAATCGATATAAATAAAAATGTGTTGAACTATCTGAAACAGCTGAGTTTGGGGGCTTTTTTTTTTGGAGTCAATAGTAGTTGAATATTTGGGCATTTCCAATGGCAATGTGTAGGTAGAGATATAAAATTTATGAAGGTGAGACATAGACATATAAATATGCCTAAGAAAATCTGCATGGAGTTGACACACAGTGTTCAACTAAATATTCTGGCACACTCTGGTGCCTGAGCAAGAGTTTCTTTTATGTAACTTTGTCAAGCCACCAGCTATTATTAGGGTGACCAGCTCTTCCTGGTTTTTCCAAGACTTCCCTAATTCTAACACTGAATATCCCACAATTTGGGAAACTCTTCAGTCCCAGGCAAACCAGAACAGCTGGTCGCCTTAGGTTATACAAAAAGCTATTTCCAGAACCAGCATCCAAGCAGGCACTTCCTCTGGTTTGGACACTACCCAGGAACTCAGCCTTACAAATATATCTTTAAGCATTATAGCAAAATCCACATGAGACCCAAACAGTTTTTCAAACCCAGACGTGTCTGGATTTCCACAGGGTGACAAAGAGACCTGCTGAAGTTTGGCGTTGGTCAAATGTTACTCTTCTTTAACCAGTGGTCCACGATCGCTACTCTGAGCCATGAAATCTGTTCCGTTCAGTTTATTTTAACAAAGAGTTTGTAACACGGACGTACAGGGGGCAATCTAATCTGGAGCTTGGGCAGGGAAGTCACTACTTATCCAGGACTAAAGTAGAAGAAGAAATCTACAGGCCACGTTTATAGTTATATTCAGAAGTGTCTGCAATAACCCTCAGTAAGAGGCAAGAAATGGGACGGGGGTATAGAAGGATCCTGGTAGTTACACCTTTTCCAGGGCAAACCCCCTTCTAGCAGCATGTGGAGTTGCACTGTAACCTAATCTAGAGGTGTGTTATGCATTAACGCAGCAAGGCTTAATCTGTAGGGGGGGATACCCCCACACAAAAGGCTGAACTCTGGGGAAATTGCTTATGAGCTCCAGCTGGAAAACACATATGGGAGATGGACCGGTTTATCTTTGCAAACTCTGTTTACAAACAAGGTACATTTGTTCTCCACACAGTTTGTCTTTGCCACTGGCACTTGCGGAATCCAGTTTCAACTTTAGAACTACAACTTTGAATCACCTCCAAAATCATGTATGGTTTCTTGCCAAGGTTTTTCCTTTTAAGGAAATCCCTTTGTCCCATTTGCAGAACTGGATGCATTCGTTCAGTGAGAAATGTATCCCAAGATTTATTGGATTAGCTCTGTGGTTCAGGAAAATGTACCAAGGACACACAAAATTTAATTAGACAGTAGCTCCAAAAGTCACCTGATAATACCTAGAAACGAATAATACTGGCACAAGTCATACAACGCCACGAAGGAGGGGTGATCAGCGGGAACCCCGGAAAAACATACGGGGAAAGCGGGAAAGTCTTAATGAGCATAGTAGCTTGAAAAGATGAACACAATTTCAATGGCCGGGATTCAGAGTCCAGTGAAGTTTGTTGGAACAAATGGTAAAGGCATGGAAAGACAGGAAAGGAAGTGTGAGGGAAGAACAGGCCATTCAGTTTGGCTAAAACGTGAGGAAGTTTTTTAAAGAAAAGTCAGCTGGGATCAGATCACACAGACCCTAAAATGACTAGCTATGGAGGTTACAATAACAACCATGGGACTCTAAGAGTCAATAGAACAGGCACAATTCCCTGCTTCACGGTGCTCACATTCTAGTGGGGTGGGGTGGGGTGGGAAGGTGTTTCAGGGAAGCCCGCTGAGATGAAGGGTGCAGATAACAACTGGCGCTGATGCCTACTGTGGGGCAAGCTCAGTGTTAGTCTGTTCTGTGTGGCATGCCAGCTCCTCACAGGAATGTTTCAACCCCATGACTTAAATAAGGAAACAGAGGCTCAGAGAGACTGGTGACTTCCCCAGCCAAGAGCAGTCTGGTGCCAGGACCCCAGTCCAAACCCATGGCACTCATGGCACCAAAGCCCACATTGTTCTGCCCCAGAATGAATGAGGGAGAGAAGGAGAAGAGTTCAGGAGGTGGAGACAGCAGTTAAGACTTCTGAAGAATCCAGGAAAAATTGGTGAAGACTTGAATTAAGGTGAACCCAGCTGGAACGGACAAGGAAGGGCAGCTGTGACTTATGTGGTGGGAGGTAGATTAAGTAAGTTTGGGGGCGGGGGGGAAGAACCAGAAATGAACCTGTGGGAGTGACCTTGGAAAAATAGGAAAAGAGGATGCATGAATAGAATCATGGAAAAAATGAAAAATTGTTAAAGATTTGGGGATTGAGGGAGGTTCAACATGTTCATTCAACCAGTATTTATTATTCATTTGCTTAATTGATGACTATGGAGCAGGCCACGTCCCAGACACTGGTTGGACCCCTAGGGATCTAATCCAAAGTAAAAGCTGCTCTCATGAGTTTGCAGTCTGGTGAGAGGTTGTTACCAAAGCTGCAGGCACACTCAGGAATGCCTAATGACAAGTGGACCCAAGGCTGGACAGCAGTGATTTGCAGTGCTTCTTGCCCATTAAATTCACCTATGAATCTAATACCTATGGCTCCCTTCCAAATAATCTGGAGTGTTGCCTGAGTTTGGAAGGTTCAGAAGCTCCCCAACTGACTCTACTATGCAGACAAGTTTGGGAACATCTGCTCTAAAGCAAATTTGACCCAATTTGACCCCTGACGGCTTTTGTAAGTAAATGTGTGTCAGGACACAGCCCTGCCTGCTCATTTACATATTGTCACTCACATTCATACTCTGGCAGCATAATCGAGTAGTTGCAAATGAAGGCCACGTGGTTTGCAAAACTGTACTAACTTATTATCTAACATTTTACAGAAAAATTTTGTGGTTTCTGCTCTAAAAGAAAGGAGGAAGTTTCCAAGAACAGATGACAAAGCAACATGACCTGGCACCATGGTGGGGGCGGGGGCTTGGGGATGCCATTGGAGGGGCTTCTATGATACCTAAGTTTGTGTAGGAAAGTTGCGTAGGAAAAGAGGAAGGTGAGAGCAATGTGGATAGAAAACATAGCAGGAGCAGAAGCCCTGTTCCAATATCCACTGCCATGTGATGATCACCCCAAAATTCAGTGGCTTGACACAACAATCATTTTGTGATTACCTTTCACAGTTCCAGAGACTGGCTGGGCCCTGTGAACCAGTTCTTGTTCAGAGTCATGGCCAGGCCATGGGGGACTTGGGGCTGAAGTCATCTTGAAGGCTTCTTCACCCATCTGCAATGGGATGCTGGATGTCAGTGGGGTCCTCAGCTTGGCTGTGGACAGAAATACCTACCTCCAAAAGACTCTCCATATGAGCTCTCCAGTTCCTTACCACACAAGAAGTGGATTTAGCGTCCTAGGAGAACGAGGTGGAAGCTGTATTATTCTTTATGGCTTCCTTTTATATATCGGACACAATGATTCCTGTTGCAACCATAGGCCCACCCATATTCGAGGAAGAGGGGAGCCCCAGACCTCATGTCTCCATGGAGGATCTTCACTGTCACATTCTAAGAAGTGAATGTGGATTGGAACATATCATGACATATCATGGTGGTCATCCTTGGAAAATACAATTGGCTGCAAGCAGGAGGAAGCTGCATAGCTTCAGCTTCTCAAATAAAGAATAAGTGGGAGAGATGACGCTGGAGACATGAGTCCAGTCCAGGATGGTTAGTCCATGTTAAGAATTTTTTTTTTTGAAAGGGAGTGGGGACGGTTCAGAGAGAGAATCTTAAGCACACTCCATGTCCAGTGCAGAGCCCGACGTGGGGCTTGATCTCACAACCCTGAGATTATGACCTGAGCTGAAATCAAGACTCAGACTGACTGAGCCACCCAGGTTCCCCCCACCCCAAGTTAAGAATTTTTGTCTTTATCATAAGCATGGGAGTGTGTGGATTTGAGAAAGAATAATGCTAGTGTTTGGTATACTGGAGTGGCTAGAAGCACAAACTGGAGACAGACTACGTCAGTTCAAATCTTAACTCTATCATCCGCTTGCTGTGTGATGTTGAGAAAGTTATTTAACCTCTCTATACCTTGATATCTTCATCTTTAAAAAAGAGGAAAATTATTTTCTACAATACCTACCACATAAGGTGGCTGGGGAAATTGAATGGTTTGGCCCAAGTAAGCTCTTAGAACAGAGCCGAGTCCTTAGTAAACACTATAAAGTTGTTACTATTATTACTCGCCACATGCTAGGTAGGTAGTGGAGTCCTCGCTTTCTGGGTTAACTCAGTACCTTCCCAGCAAGCTCTCCTCATGGGCTGCAGGTAACTGGACTCTGTTCCCTCCCTCACC
Organism: Ailurus styani; assembly: GCA_002007465.1. NCBI lineage: Eukaryota > Metazoa > Chordata > Mammalia > Carnivora > Ailuridae > Ailurus > Ailurus styani. Next base: position 150,041 of record LNAC01000470.1, on the reverse strand, counting down.
CTAGACTTTTAATACTGGTGCCCAAGAACCCGACCAGCAGACCCAGACTGCCATCACAGCTTCTGCCTTCGAACCCGGTGTGGTTCCTTCAGGGGAGTCCTGCCAGCCCACTGGACATTTCGGCACCCCAAAATGTGCTGTGCCCATGAGGCTCCTCACCTCCCCTGCCCGCCATATTTGTCCAACTGCCCCAGCCCTGTCCCCTCTCCCCTAGGACATCATTTGCGTTTCTGTCAAAATGAGGACCTGTTACATAATTTGTGGGGCTCAGGGGAAGATGAAAAGGAAGGCTGCCTTCTTGAAAAAATTATCAAGAATTTCAAAACAACATTGGAGCATTAAGCCAAGCATGGGGACCTGCACACAGCACAAGTCGAAGGCAGCCAGCCAGTTACTGGGCTGTACTCTGTTTTTCTGCATCTAAACTGGTTCTGCTGCTAAACTGTAAGCCACTTGAGGGCAAAGGCAGAATTTTTGTATCACTGCTACTTACATACACAGACACACACACACACACACATCGTGTTTGTATGTGTGTATACATACATTTATAATAAATCTTGAAAAAATATGCTAGTGTACTAATGGAAAACTGACACTAAAAATTCCCTAATAACAAAGAAGATTGTAAAAAAGAATAAAAAAGACCCCTCTCTTGAATCCTCTGTGAACTCTGATAGTGAATAGGTAAGAGCAGGGACTTCGGAGTCAAATATCACAGTACTAACCCACTTAGACCTCTTGAGACCTTGAGCAAGTTCCTGATATACTTACCAATCCTCAGTCACCTCATCTGTAAAATGGACAAAACCAGAGTCTGTCCTTTGGAGCTGTTGCTGGCATTCAGTGAGATAATGAGTGTTCAGATACGCCTTGCACATAACAACTTTACTCAATAATAATTATCATTAATGAACAGAAGTGGTTGCACTTAGAATTCGGCTTTCTACTTTTCTAAGTAACTTCCAGCTCACTCTCTCATTTGATCCACTATTGTTATTTTAAAGATGGAGAAGAGAAAATAGGCTTTCAATAGTTTATACAGAAGACAAGGTTAAAATAAGCTGCGCTTACATCTCTTTCCCGCAATCCAAATTCTTTGAATTATACCAGGAGTATTACTTCTTTCAGTGAAATGAATTGATAAAAAGTTTTCTGCCCTGAGGGTCCTTTTCATTTTATATGACTAAAATTTTACTCTTCTGACTTCAGTGCATCATAAACAGCTTCCACATGATTTCATATTCTTGGAATTAAGGAACCATGGAGGTGATTTTGATCTTACAAACTGCTACTGACCCTTTAAGCACGGCAAGGCAATCCTGAGTCATTCATTCTTTAATTTGGTGTCACTTGAAGGTTCACTCCTTTGCTGGTGATGGGTATGAAATACGGTCCCCAAACAGTTTTCATGGAGAGGGAGCAGCTTCCACCTAAAGGTAAAAGCTTCACTGGCATGAAAGCCCCCCTGTATCAGTGGGATGCTCCCTGAGTCTTACCATCCTGACTTCTTGTTGACTGATAAGGCGCTCATAGTTCTCGAGGGAAGTTGAAATATTTAAAGAGAACATATGAGCTCTCATGTTTGAGTGACAGCGAATGGGCTGGGAGAAAGAGAACCTTCCAGAGAAAGTTGTTAGGTAGAAAGTAGAATTTTTTTTTTTGAAAAGGTAAAGGTCCTAGGAAAAGCCATAAAGAAAATGACCCAAAACAGATTTCTTTTTAAATCTCAGACTCAAAATACTGTCCTGTAGTACAGCCTAATACTAGTTTGAATCATTCATTGAACCAAACCTTAGAAGAGCACAAATCTTAGAAGCACAGCCTTAGAAGGGTATGACTCAGTGGGAATTGTGCATATAAATTATTTTATAGAAGTGTAAAAAAAAAAAAGGCATTTTGGTGTTTAAGGAGTCTTGGCTTAGGCTGTTTTTAGACATCCCACGTCTTGTCCCAGCTTTCCCTCCACTAGCGCTCTTTCTCCAAAGCCTCAGTTTTGTCACCATAAAATGGGACTCAGTAGGATGCTGTCCTTCTCATGGATAGTGGGAATGACATAGAGTTAGCATTTCTGAATGCAAGTGTTATCATAGAAGGAATTTTATTTGAATCCATACATGTACCTATCAAAAAACCCAGGAAAAATATTTTAGAACAGTCATGTACTGACCCTCAGTATTAACAAATATTATATTCTCTTCAATTGTTTGCTTTCTACAATAGTTTAAATCCTATTTGTGTCTTTCTCCAGCATCAACCCCACCCCCAACCCCCATGCTCCTCACCAGATGCAACCATGAATTTTCTACTTGTTCAGTCCTCAATTTATCCTATTACCACATGTATTTCTTAAAATGTATAAAACGGTGTTATACTCCATGTATTACTCTGCAGCTTTCCTCCTCTTCCTCCCTTTTCTTCTTCCACTTCTTTGTAAAACATATTATTATAAGGACTATCTCATACTTAGACAATTATACCTGTGTGTGTAATATTTTCTCTTATTTTACCCACATTTATTTTACCCATTCCACTATTGATGGACCATTGGGATGCTTCATTTCTTTTTTTTAAAACAAACAATGAACACCTTGTACAAGTACCAGAGTCTAAGGCATATCTTTAAATGTCTTCATTTGTAGAACATATTCCTTGACATTACAGGCCTGTAATTCATGTGTGATGGTAAATTTTTGTATGGCTTCTATACATTTTTCTAAAATTGGTAAGGTGACTACTGAACGGGTAAGATACTTTCTCAGTGGATTGTAATCCTGAAGGAAAGGTGTCTGTGGTCCCTAACAAGCACCATACCATCCTTTTCCCATTTCTGTTAGCCCCTCCTTTAGACGTCCACCATCTTCTTCACTCCAACACCTGATTTGTGTCCAGACTCTCTCTCCACTCTGTACCTTTATAGCATTGTTCCTGGCTCTCTCGTCTTGTTGAAGATCCTCATAACTCCTTTATTTTCTTGCCTTCAATAGCTTTTATTTTTATGCTCTCAACCACTCAACAGTATAGCGATGGCAGGAATCTAGAACTGACTTATCTTGCTAACATCCAAAATGCTAAATCCTACCTCTCCAACCAAAATCTCGTATCTTCTTAGGTATTTCTTTCCTTTGGTCCCATCAGTTGTGCTGGTCACATGACTTCCAGTCCCTTTTCCCAAATTCCCTCGGACTTTATGGGTCACCTGGCATCTTGCACCTCAGTGTTAATCTTTCTGCAATTCTTTAGCAAGTCCCAAATGCACACATCCCTTTGACATTCACAATATCCTCTTTGCCAGCATGGCTAAGGCCTACTTTTCTTCTATGTCACTTTTTCAGGTAGTTGGGGAGAATCACATTTTCTAGCATTGAGTTCATTCCAAAACCAAGTAGCCTCTATTGAGAGTGTGAAGGGGTGGGGTGCGGGGGATGGGCAGGGCAAAAGTGGGGGGTCCCATTGCTGTTGACCAAGCCTTTTATGCTTCTCTGCTAGGATCCATTTGAATTTCCCCAGTGCAGCTGCTGTAAATGTTTTTTTTGTGTGTGCGTGTGTGTTTTTTCTGTTTTTTGTTTCTTATTTCTTTTCAGGCCTCCAACCTTTTCTATTTGACCCTGAGCAGGCAGCCTCACCTTCAACTGCAGATGCTGTATCACCTAATCCAGTAGCTCTAGAACTTGGCTGTTGTTGTTATCACTTTGGAAACTTTAAAAATGTTCATGTCTGGGTACCATTTTTTAAAGATACTGATTTAATTGGTCAAGGATGTGACCTGGCTATTGGGAATTTTTAAGTCTCTCGGGTGATTCTGCTCTGATCTTATTATTTCTTATTACTCCTTATCTCCTACAAATTCTTTGTAGTCTAAGGAATTATGAATCCTCTATTTTCCTTCTTTCTTTTCAAGGTTATATCCTCACTGTGACCTTGAACCTATCCCTTCCCTTCATGAAAAAGGATTAACCCTGGTTAATCAATCATTCTCCTTCTCCCTCCCACCCCCCCAATTCCTATAATGCTCTCTTCTTGATCTACTAGTTCAATAATCGATGGTTCCTGTCCTCAGGAACTTGATCATCAAACTTGGTGGTGCCATCGGTCTTCCTCATTCAGGGGGAAGACCTTGGAGCCAAATTCTAGTCTAGCCCATCTCCACACCTCTGACATCTATTCATTTAATTTTTAAATCCTATTAATTATATGCTCAATAATGGATCTTGCCTGTTCTCTTTCCATCCTTTAAATGCTATTTTTCAGCATCTTATTTTATACCTTCCAGAGAATCTCTAGGCGTCCTATTTATATGTTTTGCTTACATTTGCTTCTACTTCTTCAGCCTTTCTCAAGTTCTTCTCAGCTTCTGACTGGTATTTTTATTGTTGCATTCTCAAGGTAAATAATCTTTATGTTGAGCTCTATACTCATAGTTAAGTCCCCAGTACTTGTATATAAGTTGATTATAAGAGTAAAAAATAAATCAATGGTATTTGTATTTTATGACTATGCAAATATCCTTAATCACCACATTGAGTAACATGTTATGAGTATACTTTCTTTCTAATGACTTATTGTTCTTCTTCCTAGATTTCTAGTGTCCCTTTTCACCATCCCTTGCATAATATACCTTTATCATATCCTTACATTTTTCTGATGTTTCAAGTATGTCCTCTAAATTTGGATTTCACCTCGTTTTTCCTCCAGAGACTTCTATTGTCCTATCCTCTTGCTAACTAACTGCATTCTAGTTCTTGCAAAGACTAACTCTTGCTAAGGACTAACTGCCTTCTACTGCTTCTGGGCAATGGTCAGTCATTTATAGACTCCCTTCACTGCCTTCTTGGTAGAATCTACTATTTACTGGAGCTTATACTTTCCTCTCTCCTAGTTTACTAACAGATTCAATAAAGGGTTCTTGGGAGGTACAATTTCTGAGTCCTGCAAGTCATTATTCTGGCCTCACAATTAACTGATAGCTTGGCTGGTTTTCCATCAGATTGAATTTAACTTTTCCTCCAAACTTTAAAGACATTGCTTCTAGCATTCACTGCTGGTTGTAGCATATGGTTTACATGGATATGCTTTCTAGTACTAGCTTGATTCTCATCCTTTATAAAGTAGTGTGGTTAACTTTCTCCTTTAAGCTATCGAAAGGAGTTCAGGTCAATGAGAGACCCTAGTAGTGTAGGCCTCATACACCTCGGTAATGCTGTGAAAAACCCCACCCAGAAAATCTTTTAAAATAAGCTGCTTTCAGGGGCACCTCAGTTGGTTAAGCATCTGCCTTCAGCTCAGGTTATGATCCCGGGGTCCTGGGGTCCAACCCCAGCTCATGGAGCTCTCTGCTCCGTGGGGAGCCTGCTTCTCCCTCTCCTGCTGCAGCTCCCCTTGCTTATACTAGCTCATGCTCTCTGTCAAATAAATAAATAAATAAACAAATAAATAAATAAATAAATAAAATCAGAAGAAGAAGAGGGAGAAGAAGAAGCTGCTTTCATTACCCAAGTGAACCCAATAGCCCAAGCATATGGGGGGGCACAACATTCAGAGTGCATATGAGCATGTGTCCCCCAACTGCTATAAAAAAGAGAATCCTCAAGAGAAAGAAGCTCATGATGCCTGTGCTATTTGCCATCATAGTTTTTGTTGCATCACAAATTATCCAGCATTCCCTGTCTTTAGACTTGAAGCTCTTTGAGGCCAACATACCATATTTGTGCCTTCTTCATTTTGATATTCCTAGACTGAGTATCATATCAGGTGTCTGATAAACATGTGCTGGGGACTCAAGTAAAAATCCATGACAAAGGGTAACTCTAGCGACTCTCACATCATCAATTTAAGAAACTTACACCAAAATAACTTACCACCAGATCATGCAGATTTTAGAAAGATGTTTATAGGGGACTATTCCTGTAATAATGGATATGTGAAATGGGGAGATCTCCCCACTTACATTACTTTGCTTTCACATACTTTTTCTGTATTTAAAACAGCTCCGAATCTTACTATTTGAATCCAGTTGTCACAATAGCCAGTGACTGTGTTTTGAAATGTCATGTGATTCCAACACGTCTTACTCTTGCTTCCCAATGAGAAGTGGTCAAAACTGCTTTAATGCCAGATGGACCCAGTTATATTTTAATTGCTGTTTCTATGAGGGACAAGTTCTTACCAGCAGAACTTTGCTAATATGAATGCTGCTGATTTCAGCAGTGTCCTGTCCGACCTGTGTGAATGCCACAGTAGTTAGGGCACTGCTTAGTTATACTCACCTAGAATCCCAACCCACACAAACCAGGCTCTTCTTCTTCCAGAACATTCTCGCTCTGCCCACCTAGATGCTCCTGGTCTTTCAGACTCTGGCCACTTATTTCATGATGGCTTTCCTGGTTTCTCCTTTACTTTAAAATGGTCTCTACAAAGTAGGAAGAGTTGGCAATGCCCAATTTAAAACAGTCACTCTAGATAATTGAGATCTTGTTTGTATTTTCTTTTTTATTTATTTTTAAAAGATTTTATTTATTTATTTGACAGAGAGGGAGAGATATCACAAGTAGGCAGAGAGGCAGGCAGAGAGAGACGAGGAAGCAGGCTCTCTGCTGAGCAGAGAGCCTGATGTGGGCCTCGATCCCAGGACCCTGAGATCATGACCTGAGCTGAAGGCAGAGGCTTTAACCCACTGAGCCACCCAGGAGCCCATGTATTTTCTTTTTTAGATGAAAGTTTACATGTAGGTAAAGTGAGGTAAAGTTCCAGAGAGTAAAAATTTATCTGAGACTTTTTTACACAGGAGGATTAAAAAGTAAAGTTCATAGTCTAGTTGTTATCTTTTGAATATATTATGAAAAACAGCTTCTCTTTTCTCACTTTATGGTATTTAACAGCTGGCCTGAATTATACAACTTGACTGTCAGTTGTCCACATCACACTCTAAAATATTACACTAGCCTAAAAATCAAATGCTGTTCTCGTAATATTCATCAAGACGTCTGCAGGGGAAGCTTTTCATCTTTCCTAATCTATCCCCAAATAAGAGCCGCCTGTCTGGGATTAAATAACAATCCCTGAACTCAGACAGTCCAAGGTGGCTGGGCATTAGTGGTCATTCTACTTCACTCCTTTCATTCAGCAGATGAGGAAAACAAAGCCCAGGAAAGATGGTGGACTTGTCTTCCATCATACAACAGATGGGTATTGGAACTGGAACCTTGTCATTCTACTTCTTCCAACTGACTCAAAATATTAATGTTTAGTTTTCCAGGCGAGCCCCCTTGAAACATGATGACAAGCTCTAATTTAATTATTTAAATGGCCTCACCATACTTCATTTCTAACAAGTACAGCCCAAGTCTTACAAGTCATCTAGAACTCTCTAACCTGCAACATGCTTTTCAGGCCCCTCTCTGGGGCGGGGGGGGGGGGGGCGGGGAAAGCTGGGGCAGGGCACCCCACAGATAAACAGAACAACACTGGCAGCCTTTGGAGCTCTGCCTCAAGCTAAGCGAGGCCAGGAGTGAAAGTCATTAAAGGCCCTTTGCAAAGGTTGTTAAGAAATGTGTAAACAGCCGTATAAACAACACCAGGTCAGGTCATGGAAGGAGACTGGCAACTGGGGAGGCCTGAGGAGAGCCTGCCAAAGTGTGAAATTCCCAGCAGGGAGAAGACATTTGGAAAAACAACTCCATCAAGTTTTATCAACACAAATCATTTCCTAAGTGGTATATTTTATTTAGAGTATGTGTGGCCTAAATTTAACAAGGGAAGCTTTTATCAATCGTAGTTTTTTTATCGCTTCCAGATATCTTGGTTTCTGAATTACTGGCAACGTTTACGGTGTGCTCATTTTCCTGGGTTTTCCTGTCTAAACACACCCCGGGTGATGCTCTCGGTGTGGAGAGTGGTGATGCCCTCCACACGCGCTTCCTGTTGGTCGTGCTGTGTGGTTCAGGCCCTGCACATGCTGAACTGTAAACAAACTCGGGCCTGGTGTTCTAATTTTAAGCCTTAGAGGAAACAGACATATTAATAATCACAGTGGTAGAGAAACACCCACAAACAGACTCGGTTATGAAATACCACCTCCTCTGCCACAGTAAAGGCTTTGGCATTTCCTTGCCGAGGGGGTTGATTCTGGAAGAAAGTGATTTCACCCATAACTTCCTTGACCTTCTCAGGAATAACTCCAATGGCCACAAACATTCAAGGGAGGTGCGTTGGATGCAGAAAAATGGTTTCTCTGTGTCCATGACTTTGTCCACACAGAGAGAGCAATTACATGAAGATGAGAGAAGTCTTCTTAGGCAGACTTGGGCCAGTCTAAATTCTTCTGCTTTCCCATCCAGATTCTTTCTTCCCGGACCATTCAAGAAATTCTTTCTGTTTGCCCTAGTTTCTCTTCTTCTTCTGCCAATGTTTTCTTTTGCTGCTTCCTTTGTTCAACAACAAAGCCCATCTGCTCAGCCTGGTTGTTCAGGTTTTGCCCTAATGTAGGAGGGCTGACTCTCAGTACCCTCACGTGGACTCTTCCTGCATGGAAGTTTCTTCCATAGCAGTTTCTCTCGTGTTTATTGGAGCGAATATAAAGTGAATACGTAGTGACTAAAAAAGAAGTCTTTCAATTGAACTTTCTATGTCTCCTGAAAATAGTTGGAGACATTCGCACCACATTTAGAGGATGGGTTTGAGCTGCTCTGCTTTAAAATATAGGCTGTGTACCCTATGAAGAATTGCTCTGTGGATGTACCTCAAAGAGACAGGCCGTCACCCTTCAGGACAGCTGAAAACAGAGTTCACTGAGGGGCCAGGCCATTATGGATGCCCCAGAAAGAGATATAAATTACCGTCAGGTCTTCACCATGAACCCCTGACTGGAAGTCACAATGGCAGATTTTCCGAAAAGAAGGCATCGCTTCGTAACCGCGCTGCTTCTCACAAGTGCAAATCTGTGTGGCATTTAGCAGGGCTGGAGCTTCAGAAATATGTTTGTTTAGGGATGGCTTTTTATTCACCTTAGTAATACAAGGAGAGGCCAGCATTTTACAAGTAGAACCCATAGGGCACATCATGTTTTCTTTCTCTTCTAACTTGGCACAGCGACTGCTCCCTCTTCCAGAAACCCATACGAAGTGTCAGTAAAATACTCTGTGAATTTTTTCCCCTGCAGAATATTTGTTAGGCAGTGTCAAGCCTCTGACAGCAGGCAACTACCAATCATCTTTGTGTTTCTATGTTTCTATGGATTTGCTATTCAGCACATATCATACAAATGGAATCACACAATATGTGGCCTTTTGTGCCCATCTTATTTCACTTAGTATAGTATTTTTAAAGTTCATTCATTTTGTAGCATGTATTAATACTTTCTTATGGCTGGATAATACTCCATTGTATGAATACACACACCCATTAACCGAGTGACATTTGGTTTGTGTCCACCATCTTGGCTATTTGGGGTAGTGCTACCATGAAGATTTATGTACAAATCTTTCTGTGGACATATGTTTTGTTTTGTTTTGTTTCTCCTCTTGGCTATATATCTAGGAGTGGAACTGTTGAATTGTATAATACTATTTAACTTTTTGAGAAACTGCCAATCTTTTTTTCCAAAGATGCTACTCCATTTTGCAATCCACCTGCACTATGTGATGGTTCGGTTTCTCCATACTCTCTCTAATACTTGTTACTCTCTATTGGATTATAGCCATCTTAATCTGTGTGAAGTGATATCACATCTGTGATTTTTGATCTGCATTACCCTAATTACTAAAGATGTTGAACATCTTTTTATGTCCTTAGTGGCCATTTGTGTGTACTTTTGGAGGAATGTCTATTCAAATCCTTTACCGGTATTTTATTGGATAATTTGTCTTTTTTATTGTTGAGCCATAGGAATTTTTTATATACTTTGGATACAAGTTCTTTATTAGATATGTGATTTGAAAATATTTTTTCTCATTCCATGAGTTGTCATTTCATGTTCTGGGTGGTATCATTAGCTGCACAAAACTTAATTTTGATAATCTCCACTTTATCCACTTTTTTTTTATTGCCTATGCTTTTGACGTCTAAAAACCTATACAATTTCAGAAATATTTCACTTCTGTATTCTAAAAGTTTTATAGTTTTAGCTCTTACATATGAGATCTATTTTAGCTCTTACATATGAGGTCTATTTGTGTGTGGTGTGAGGTAGGAATCTGACTTCTTTCTTTTAAATGTGGAAAAGCACCATTCGTCTCAGGGCTATTTGTTAAAAAGACCATCTTTCACCATTGGCTTGTCTTATCATCCATATTGAAAATCAATTTGCTATGAATATACTTTAGATTCCCAATTCTATTCTCAATTCTGTTGATCTGTATTCTATCCTTATCTCAGTCCTATTTTGCATTGATTATGATTCTCTGGAAATGTGCCTCTTCCAACGTTGTTCTTTGTTTTCACAATTGTTTTGGCTATTCTGAGTCCCTTGCATTTCTATTTTAATTTTAGGATCAACTTGTTATTTTCTGCATGAAGTCAGCTAGGATTTTGATAGGGGCTGAGTTAAATCTATCCATTAATTTGCTGACTATTGTCATCTTACCAATAGCAAGTCTTCTGATCCATAAACACAGAATGTTTTTCCATTTACTTAGCTCTTCTTTAATTTCTTTAGCAATGCTTTATAGTGTTTAGTGTACATGTCTCACAATTATCTTTATTTCTATGTATTTTATTATATTTATGCTATTGTAAGTGCAACTGTTTTCTTAATTTCATTTTTAGATTTTTCTGTTAGTGTATTGAAATGTAGTAGTTTATTTGAATATTGATTTTGTATCTTACAAACTTATTGATCTCATTAACTCAAATTTGTGTTCATGTGAGTATGTATATGTTCCTTAGAATTTTCTATATACAAGGCAATAGAAAATAGTTTTACTTCTTCTTTTCCAGTCTTGGTATCTTTTATTTCTTTTTCCTGCTTAATTGCCCTGGCTAAAATCTCCAGTATATGGAGCACCTGGGTTAGTCCATAGCGTATGTGACTCTTAACCTCAGGGACATGAGTTCGAGCCCCATATTGGGTGTGAAACCTCCTTAAAAAATAAGATAAAGTCTCTAGTTTAATATCAAATAGAAATTGCAAAAGTGAACATCCTAGTTTTGTTCCTGATATTAAAAGGAAAGCTGGTCTTTCAACATAAGTATGATGTTAGGGTGAGTTGTTGATAGAAGGGCCTTATCAGAATGAAGAAATTCTCTTCCATGTCTTATCTGTCGAGAGTATTTATCTTGAAAGTGTGTTGGAATTTGTAGATGCTTATTTTGTAATTATTGAGATGAAAATGTGGGTTTGTGCTTTATTTTATTAAGATCATGTATTGTATCAAGTGATTTTCAAATGTTAAACAACCTTTTCTTCCTGAGGTAAATACCACATGGTCATAGATGTATAATCCTTTACATATGATGTTGGATTTGGTTTGGCAGTACTATGTTGAAGAATTTTGTATTTTATACAAATTTCCCTTGCTTTTTGAAAGTTTGTGTTATGCCACTTTCCTTTTTTGAAAGATCTACATTAGTACCTATTTAAAAAAACAGTGAAAATGGTGTTCAGCATTTGTTTTGCAGAGACCTGTTATAGAAGCAGTGCACACTCCAAGCAGAGAGAATGGCGCCACCAAGCTCCTTCCTCAGGAACTACAGGAACTACACTCAGCGTCTGGGCATCAAGCTGCTTTAGCTTTGAAGTGGTCTGTGAGCATCTGTGCTTTATCTTGGTTTATTTTGTGCAACTGTTAGCACGCTATGTCCTAAGGTATCAGAAAAGCCTAAGAGAGGTTATTTTGGGAATATTTTGATCATGTGGGAATGCTCAAAAATTTTTCCATATAAATTAATGGTAATTGCTTATTTACTGGTTTCGTAGGAATGTCTACTTTCTGATAGCAAGAGAAACTTGAATTCGTGAGGAATATTATAATGTCTTTAGTTTTTAAAAATTTTTGCGTATGATATATTTGTCTTATTTTGACTTTGAGGTAATAGTGGCCTAATACAATGTGTTGGGTGGTGTTCCTGCCTCTTATGTTTTTTGGAAGAGTTTGTGAAGGGTTAATGTTAATTCTTTCATAAATGTTTGGTAGAATTCATCAGTGCAGCCATTCTTTTTGTGGGAATTTTTATGACTACTAATTCAATCACTCGACTTGGTTATGTGTCTTCAGATTGTCTATTTCTTTTTGAGTCAGTTTCAACAATGTATGTTTTTTCTAGAAATTCATCCATCTCAGTTATATTATCAATTTGTTGACATGTAATGATTTATAGTATTCCCTTATAATTCTTTTTTTTTTGTAAGGTGGGTATTAATGTTTTCTCTTTCATTTCTGATTTTAGGAAATTTGAATCTTCTTTCTTTTCTTGGTCAATCTGGCTAAAGCTTAATCAACTTTATTGATATTTTTCAAAGGACCAACTTTGGGCTTTATTAATTTTTTTGTTGTTTTTCTATTCTTTATTTTATTTATTCCTGTCTAATCTTTATTATTTTTTTTGCTTGGTTTGGGTATAGTTTGTTCTTCCTTTTTTAGCTTTTTAAGATGGAAGAATAGGTTATAAATTGAAATCTTTCTTATTTTTCAATATAGGAATTTATAGCTATACTTTCCCTCTAAGCTCTATTTTAGCTGCATCTCTTGATTCTTGGTATGTTGTATTTACATTTTCCTTCTTCTAAAAGTATTTTCTGTATTCTCATATGCTTTCCTCTTTAACTCATTGGTTATGTAGGAGTGTTTAGCTTAATTTCCACTATTTGTGATTTTTCAAATTTTCTTCTGTTACTGATTTCTGATTCCATTCCATGTGTTCAGAGAACATACTTTGTGTGATTTCAATCCTTTCAGATTTTTTGAGACTTGTTTGATAGCCTGACATGTGGTCTATCCTGAAAAATTCCATAGGCACTTGAGAATAATGTATGTTCTACTGCTATTTGTTAGGATATGTTATAGATGCCTGGTATGTCTAGTTAATTTATAGTGTTGTTCAAGCCTCTTATTTTTTGGCAATCTTTTGTCTAGTTGTTGTACCTATTATTGAAAGTGGGGTTTGAAATCTCTAACTTTTATAGCTGCATTGTCCATTTCTCCCTTAAACTGTCAGATTTTGTTTTATGAATTTTGGAGTTCAGTTCTTTCATGCATATATGTCTACAATTATTTATCTTGTTGATTGATTGTCCTTTTTATCATTATAAAATGTCCTTTCTTTAACAATATTTTTAAAAATATTTTATTATTTATTTATTTGACAGAAATAGAGATAGAGATAGAGAGAGAGAGAGAGAGAAAGAGAGAGAGAGAAAGAATACAAGCAAGGGGAGAGGAAAAGGGGAGAAGCAGACTCCTCACTGAGCAGGGAGACTGATGCAGAGCTCTGTCCCAGGACCCTGGAATCATGACCTGCGCCGAAAGCAGATGCTTGACCAACTGAGCCACCCAGGCGCCCCTCTCTAACAATAATTTTTGTCTTGAAGTGTATTTTATGTCTATTAGTATAGCCACTGAAGCTATCTTTTAATTACTATTTGTATGGCATATGTTTTATCCTTTTATTTTCAACCCATTTGTGTCTTTGAGCTTAAGGCAAATCTCTTGTGAACAGCATATACTTAGGTCATATTTTTTCATTATTCTGCCAATCTCTGCCTTTTGATTGAAATGTTAATTTGCATTTAATGTAATTAATGATAAGGTAAGATTTACATCTGCCATTTGCAGTTTCTTTTCCATATATGTCTTATGTAGTTTTTGTTTCTCTATTGCTTTTTACTATCTTCTTTGCCTTAAATGAATTCTTTTTGTTTATCATTTTTATTCCCTTGTCATTATTTATTTTTTAGTTATTTTCTTATATATTATTTTATTTTTATATTTTGAGTTATTTTCTTTGTAGTTTCCTAAATGGTTAACATCTTATAACAATCTAGTTCAGATTAATAACAACTTTATTTCAATAACATTCAAAAACTTTGCTTCAAAATAACTCTATTGCCTGCCCCCTCTCTAGTGCTATTATATTTATACAAGTAATATCTTTATACAGTCTCTACCCATCAACATAGATTTTTAATTATTGCTTTTTGCAGTTGTCTTTTAGGTAGGAGAAAAATAAGAGTCACATACAAAAAATACATTTATATTGTTATTGTCTTTGTCTTTTGACCACTTGATTATGGGGGTGCCGATAGGAGGATCTCTTTGAGTTTATCATACTTGGAATTTGCTGGGCTTCTTGGATATGTAGACTAATAGCTGTCGTCAAATTTGGGGAGCTTTTAACCATTATTTCTTCAAATATTATTTCTATGCCTTTATCTCTCCCCCTTCTTTCTGGAACTCCAATTATATGTTTGGTGTGCTCCAGCGTTTCATAGGTTGGTTTTTTTCTATGGGTCACTATAGGCTCTGTTTATTTTTCTTATTTTTCTTCATCTTTCTTCTTTTTGTTCCTCAGACTTGATAATCTCAATTGACCTGTCTTTAAATTCATTAATTCTTTCTTCTTCCAGGTCAAATCTGTTTTTAAGCCCCTACATTGAATTTTCATTTGAATTATGATTTTTTTAAACTCCACAATTTCTATTTGATTTGTTTTTTATTTCTTTCTCTTTATTGGTATTCTCATACTTTCCTTTTATTCTTGGGACACAATTTCCTTTAGTTCTTAAACATGTTTAAGATACTTGATTTAAAATCTTTGTTTATCAAGTCCAGCTTCTGGCCTTCCTCAGGGACAGCTTCTACTGGATACGTCTTTTCCACTGTTAGCCAGTCTTTCACATTTTCTTCCATTTGTTTTGTTGTTGTAGTTGTTGTTGTTGTTGTTGAAAACTGGACATTTTAAATAATATACTGGAGCAACTCTGGAAAGCAGATCCTCCCACCCTCCAGATCTGTTGTTGCAGCTATTTGTTTATCTAGTGAATTTTCTCAACTAATTCTGTAGGTATGCATTCTTTTTCATGTGTGACCATTGGAGTCTCTGTTCAGTTGCATTATGGGCTAATGATTGAACAGAGATTTCCTTAAATACCTGGAATTGGTAAGACCTCCAGCCTTTGCCAAGGGTCTCTGTGGCTTTGGGGGACACACATTCAACACTCAAAATGGCGGTTTGAAATTCTGCCTTAAATTTCACTTCCTGTTTGTGTGGCACCTCAAAGTCAACCAGAGTGACAGCTTAGGACTTTATCAGGCCTTTCCTGGGCATGTGCACAGCCCTACATATGCATATGACCTTCTAGATTTCCAGGAATTGTCAGACCTGCTGAAAATCCTTT
This sequence comes from Ailurus styani, assembly GCA_002007465.1. Classification (NCBI taxonomy): domain Eukaryota; kingdom Metazoa; phylum Chordata; class Mammalia; order Carnivora; family Ailuridae; genus Ailurus; species Ailurus styani. The sequence continues at coordinate 134,713 of LNAC01000470.1, read as the reverse complement.
ATGGACATCTCATTCTTCAACTTTTCCTTCTAAGTTTTTTAGTCAGATTTTTGTTTGCTCCAACTATTATCACTGTCCCAGGCAGTGGCATTGTTGAACAATTTCTGCTGCTTGTTTTTGATAAATGCTCCTAGGGAAAAGGCTATTCACACTGCGTAAGAATAAGCCTTTTGAGTGGGGGTTTCCAGGGAACTATCAGACAGGTCAAATAGTGACAGTTCTCTGAGACTGATGCTGTTGGGGAACTCCAAGTCTCCTATGCTACTGTTTTTCACAGCAACCATGGTTGTGAGACTGGTGCTGTCTTTCAAAGCTATCACAGAGTTGAGAAGAGCATGATGGAAACAGGGCAAATTCTAATACCACAAAGTTTGATGTTTTCAACCAGATTCAGATTTTTTTTAAATAAAAACTCTTTGGATTATTGTACATCTTTGGTTAATTTCCAGAATTCTGAAGAAGTTGATATGGACAATTCATGTCAATGTTTTACTTGCTTTTATGATGGAGCATCCCTTTAGAGGTCCTTGCTCCATCATTCCCATTGATGTCATTCTCTTATTGCCTTGTAATAAAATATTCTTGACCTAAAATTATTGTTTAGAAAAATCCTGAACATGAAGCTTTTAAATTATTTGCCAACAATTAAATGATTTGCCTAATCATTCAATGTAACTGCATCATTTTTCTGTTTGCCAAGTTGCCCTTTGATTGTTCTTCCCTACGAAATGTAATTTTTCTTTTTCTCTCCAGCATTCTATGTCTATTTAAGGATGACTAAAAACACCTAGAAGAATTAATAAGATTTGCTTTGTGCCAAGCTCTAAAACACTTCACAAATACTAACTCATAAGATCCTATGCTATAGGTGTTATAATTACCCCTGTTGTAGACATGAAAAAAACCTAGGCACGGAAGGTTAAATAATGTATCCAAGGTCACATGGCTGGTAATAGGGAGAGCTGGGACTTGAGCCGTAGCTCTTAGCTCTTAACCATGACACTATGCTGAAGACAAATTAACTAGCCTAAAGTTGACATTTAGATTTTTTAAATATAATGCTATTAGCTTGTGTTATTCTTATGGCTGTGATGACTTGGGCTGAACAAAAGGAAACGTATACTTATTTGCTTCTTCCACATCACAGGCCTATAAAAATGCCCACTGTGGAAAATGTAACGAAGGAGCAACATCAGCTTACTGATGTTATCTAAGATGTGATTGTGTTATGTGATCCAGTGTAAGCATATGCTATAGACATTTTTTTCGAAAACAATAAGAAGTCAAAGTTACAGATACAAACTTTGGCATTTGAATCTTGACTCTATTCCAGTCTTTTCACTTTATAAAGATATGTAGTGCCAGACCCATTCTGAAGTTGTGTGTAAAATTCTACATGCTGCAGTGAGATTAATATTTTTTAAAGAGTGATTTTATAGAAAGTTGGCACCAGAAAATAAGGTTCTGTTTCATTATTTTGACATATAAAAGTTTATTGAGGTCACAACGTATTCTCTTTTGGAAAAAAATCATTAGCACATGGTGAAATACACAATTTATTGGCAAAGTCACAGTAGCACTTTTTCTGTGTAAATTTCTCACAGCCCATCCAAAATGTATTTGAGACGACTTCTAAATACAGCTAACTGATGAATAGATTAACATGAATAAAGTTCTTCATACCAGCCTTTACATTTCTAGTTCTCAAATAACATCACTAATCATTTAGCCACATAGGGCCTGCTTTATTTTTTAAATTCCTCTATACATACTTTGCAATCAACACTTTCCTTTCAAAGGCCTTGTTCTACTCTCTTTATTAAAATGCCCTGTATGTGATGGCTCACTGAGGATTTTCCAACCTCCCAAGCCTTTTCTCTTTAGAAGAGGGTCTACTGTACCTTTTTTCCATCAATACTAACAACATAATGGAGGTGTTGATGTTTTTTAAACACTAAAATTGAGCAAGTCTTGAAATAACTGATCTAGGGTTGATTTTGGCCAACCAAATAATTTACAGCTTACCTCTCTAGCTTGGTGTTAACTCACCATAAACCTCAAGGATCTTTTGGGTAGAAAGGCAAACCTGGAAAAATATTTGCACTTACAGGTTAAGTCAAAATTCGTACTCACAGAATCCCTCCCTCTGAGGAAACCCAGAAGTTTTACCAATGTCAACTTTATTTCTATGTAAGGATTATAGTAACTTATGCCTGAGAAGGACTTTATCAGCTAGTTCAAGGTCTATTGAAAAATGAGGAAACCGGGGCGTCTGGGTGGCTCAGTGGGTTAAAGCCTCTGCCTTCGGCTCAGGTCATGATCTCAGGGTCCTGGGATCAAGGCCCGCATCAGGCTCCCTGCTCAGCGGGGAGCCTGCTTCCTCCTCTCTCTCTGCCTGCCTCTCTGCCTACTTGTGATCTGATCTCTCTCTGTGTCAAATAAATAAATAAAATCTTTAAAAAAAAAAAAAGAACAAAAAGAAAAATGAGGAAACCGAAGGCCAGGGAGGTAACTGACTTGCCAAAGTTGACACAATTCAGTCACACTTGGAATATGGGTGTCCAGGGCTAGCTACCTAGGACATCTTTAGAAGCCGTGGAAGCAATATTTCTCTACTTTAATCATCCCAGGGCCTGCTACCAGGTAAGTAGAGATCATCCCTGTAACCCAAAGGCAACTGAAATTATTCAAACCAGCCGACTCCAAGCTGCTCAGCTTGCCCTCCTTGCCTTTCCCAAGAAAACTCCAGTATGGGTCATGGCCTTAGCTCTCCCCTTGTTCTTGTCTTCTGCCTCCTGATCACCCTGGGGTTTTTCCAGGAGGCCCCGTGTAGTGTGCCATGCCTCCTATCTCTAGGACCTGTGAGTAAAATACATTTGTTTTTTTCCCGAGCCACCCCTCCATCTCCTCTTGTGGCCACATCTGAATGGCATCTCATACAAGAATACGAAACACAGTCTGTGTTTTTTAAAGATGACATTTGATGGAATCAATGGTTATATGTCTTCCTTTCACATGTTCATGCTCTCTGGCTCTGGGGCCTGCTCACAGTTGTCATGATAGACTAGAAGTGAGAATGGAGTTTGTCTCATGGTAGAAGGTGAGATTGCTCACCAGCTGGACTGATGGTCTTATGATAACTGAGTGTCAACAAGAGAAGAGGCCCCTGGTTATAACAGAAATGGTGAAGTCCATGTAAGGTAACTACAGGGGTATCATCCTTGGGAGTAAATGCCCTCGCACCCCCAAAGCTCCATCCACACACACACTGGGACTTGTCACTCGATGCCACCTGAAGGGAAGATGGCACCTGAGTCTTGTTTGTGTCAATAGGGAGGAGGGAACACTGCCACTGAAGCACAGCTCTCCACCAATTTCTGTTTTCCCCAAGGCTGCTGATGGGTTTCCTTATTAGAAAAGCGATCTTATATGTAGCTCTTAGCAGGTCGACTGAAGTATTCTTCCGGGGATGGATGGATGGATATCCTTTCGTGGTTTCTACTGGGAAAGAGCTTCTTGCATGCAGCATAAGGTGCATGCAAAAGAAAGAGTAGGGACCTTGCCGACAGGCAGACTTATTCATATCTCACCGTGTGAACCTCATCAGTTACCTGGTAGTCTCTCTGAGCCTCAATTCCCTCATCTGCAAAATAGAGAAAATAATAGTCTCTTTTGGAGAATTACTATGTGGCTTAAATGAAATGTTATATGGTCATAGGCAATGTTATGTGGAGTGTTGATTATGAATATAGCCTGGTACATAATAGGCCATTAATATTAGAATATTCTGTTCCCTTCCCACTGGTCATATACAGGATGGAGCTCCTTCCCATCCATGGGGTGGCGGGGGGGGGGAGTCAGGAAAGTGGGGGAAGAAAGAGAGCAAGAGGTTACTCCCTCGAAGAACAACTGGTTCCTATGACTTAAGGACATTGTCATTCCCTTTTTTATTGGCAACCTATATGTAAACTGAAAATATTCCTCTATACCAAAATGTACCAATAAGATGAATTTTGGGAAATTCAAAAATGCAATAGATTATCATATAGGAAACTGTAGTCGTAGGAATGAGTGTAGAGTTACCACAGAAACACTAATTATATTAAATTTAATTATAATTAAATCTCTATTCCATAAGTACACCAAAACCCACTTATTTCACGTATTTGTGTCAAATACGCCTCATTAAATAGGGGTTTATTTATCAGCATATCTCCAAGTTACAGAAGAGCGAAGAATTTTCCCAGATAGCTAGAGAAGCAAGTTCTCTTCCTATTCCTATAAATCTTGAACTATTTTATTATAAAAGTACTTCCACATTTTTAAGCTTTTCATTTATCCTTATTTTTAATTTAAAAAAAACAAAATGACAAAACAGTAACCAAAAGATTATTTCATTGCATAACAATTTTTTGTTTTTACCTTTTTAAAAGACTTATTTATTTATTTTAGAGAGGTGGGAGCTCTGTCCCCTCCCCAAGGGAGGGGGAGAAAGAGAATTTCCAGGCGACTCCCCACTGAGCAAGGAGCCCCAGGTGGGCTTCCATTCCCCAGATCACAACCTGAGTTGAGACAAAACCAAGGCTCCGAGGCTTAACCCACTGAGCCACCTAGGTGCCCTCATTGCATATCTATCTATTTAGAGTCTATTCTCTATATTGTATCCTTACATGTAATCTAGAATTTACATGTCCCTAACTGCTATTTACTTACGGTTTGTTCATAAGTGTCATATTAAAAAAATAACCCTTCATTTATAAATTTGGTTTTAAGAGTATTTTTCCCAAGCTACTCGTCTCTGGAGGGTAAAAGTATGAGATTTTTTTCCACGAGATCACTCCCCAGTTCACAACTTCTCTGTTCTTGTTTGCCTCCCACCCTTTCACGCCAGAACCTGAGTTAATTTAATTTTTACAGGAAGCCTGTCTCGCTCGTTGTCAGCCAGGGAGAATAGAAAGGACAGCATTACGTTGCCCCACAACCCTGAGGCCAGCACCCTGACCAAGATCGGTCAGAGAGGGGAAGGCCCTGGGGGGAGCCGCTGGGGCGCAGCCGCCCTGAAGCTCAGAGAGCTCACTCAGCCTTACCCTGGCCTGACCCTGACCCCAAAGGTGTCAGTCTCCCTTGGAAATGACATCCCTCCACCAGCCCTGGGCCACAGCGCACGGAGTCTGTTGAATGATCAGAGCTGATGACTAAACCCGGCAGGACTGGTCTTAGCCCAGGCAGCCGCGCCCAAGCTGACGCTAGGCCTCTGAGCAGCAATGCCAACGCCGCTCCTCGGCCTCTTGCTCTCTGCCTTGCTCCTCTGCTAGCGTGCTTCTGTCAGAGAAGTGCACCAGACAGGGCGTCACCCACACTCTGAATCACAAAGACCATACAGAGGTTTATGAAGATCCCATGCAGGTAAACTGATTTTTCAAAGCTTTGCAAAATCTCACAGTGGAAATGATAGTTTGCTAATTGGCTCTGTGGTGGTGGTTGTGCTTGGCAGTGACTATTGTTTTTAACGCTGAAAATATGAGGGAATCCTGAAAAAGAAGCATCTTGGCTTTGAGAAAAGGCACGTCCAGGTTTTCTGAATCCCTGCGTTGTTAGTAATTGATTTTGTTTTCTGTGTTCCAGCTGTGAACCGCCCTAAAGTAGCAACAGGTCAGTAAAAACTTGATGGCAAATACCAAACATTATTTTGCTTTCGTGGTGAAGAGAAAATAGCAACAGAGCCACCACCAGATCCCATCACACAATTTTCACAGAAAACTATTTATTGGAACATTTTTTTAAGTTCAATGTATTTTAACCATTTTTAATGTATGGTTTAAAAAATGTGCTTGCTTGCTATTTTCTCTTAGAGTTCTTAAACGTTCTTTTTAATAATCAATTGGATAATCAAGGAAAGTACAAGCTTTCACAGTTTTCTAGATTCAATGAAAGTACTTTGAAGCTGGATCATAAAGGAGATAGATGTGCAAACATCAATTGGGCACTTTGTGCAAAGCACCATCTGGACTTTCTGGGGCAGTGAAGGTGTAAAATACTTGGTTCTGTCACTTGAGGGGGATACTGTCAAGTGGTGAAACAAAGCAACACATACATAACGCTAATTTAAAGTTGACGATGGCAAAAGCCATGAGAGAGGCACCTTGCTATTGTGTGTACAAAATGGTATTGGTTTCAAAGGAGGCCAGAGAGCTGAAAGGTTCTTCCATGATGGTAGCTCTGACCCTTCCCCCAGGGTCTCAGAAAGATCAGAAAATATACAGAATTAATGAGGGTATCAAAGATTGCATTGATCAACTCCCAATTGCTTGTCTAACTGACAAATTCTTGCAGATCCTGTTGAACACTAAACAGACTATACTTGTTTCCCGATCAATTTTATTGACCTATGATATGCTGACAAATATAACTGGGGAAAGCTGTTATAGGGCAGGATGCTTGGAAAATACTGACATAATGACCTTTGCTGACATAGAACCAAGGCTTGTCTACATGCATCATAAATAGAAAACCAAGGAAATTCCCTATGTGATTCAGGCTAAAATACAATTCTGTCTAAACTCTCTGAATGCATTAGAGATTTCCGACTTGAACTACTTGCATGACTGATAAAGTTATATTAAGCCAGAAGATAATCTGCCCATTTCTATGGTGTAAATACTGTTACAATGATCAGTTTCAAGCCATTAACATTCAAACACAGAGTTGGGATGAGACACTTACTTAGTGACACACCATTATGTAGTATTTCCCCCTCAGATACAATAGGCATAAATTACCCTAAGCATATAGATAATAAAATGTAGTGAAATAACTAGGAAATGATTACTTTTCAGTATTTATTAGCTTTGCTTCAAATATAATTTACTTCATTTTTAATAATGGCTATTTAACAATAGGCTTGCAAGATCCCTGGTAATTTAATAATCATTTTCATGAACCAGCACAAGTAGGCTCCACTATACCACTGCTGCTAGGTGCCAGACACTGTGCTGGTGACATAGTGAGAGAGGCATATTTCCTGTCCATATGGAGTTCACCATCCAGTGAGATGGACAGACAAAAGATGAATGGTAATTGACAATAGCAGTGGATGTTATAGAGGGAACTAATAGAAAACCTAGCCTTTTATTGAGGGATGAGGATGGAGAAGTGACCTTGGAGACCACATGCTAAACATAACAGGCCCACCATGTAGAGGGAGCCTTGGACTCTGGAACCATCTGATTCATAGTGAATAGCTATATAAGCAATAAATCACACTTGTGTGTCTTAAGCCACAGAAATCTTTAAAAAGAATAGAGTGAGAAAAAGTTGATGTGTAGAGCCTTAATGCTCATGGGGAGAGGGAGAACTCTCTGGAGTCTCTTCCTATAAAGACATTAATTTCATCATAAGAGCGCTATCCCCATGATCTCATCTAACCCTAATTACCTCCCAAAGACCCCATCTCCAAGTACATCACATGTGGTCAGGGCTTCAGCTTATGAATTTGGTAGGGAATGCAAACATTTAGCCCATAACAGTAGCCAAATTCAGAAAGTTCTCCAAGAAAGAGGTAACTTAGGCTGAAAGCTAAGAAGTACTCAAGAAAGGTGAGGACTGAAATTATCCATCAGATTGAACAACACAGTGGTTACTGGAAACCTTAGCAAAAGTAACTTTAGTGAAGTGGTGGGAAAGGAAGTCAGCCTAGAGTTAACCAGAAAACAAATGTGGTATAAGGATGTGGAGAAGTTTGCGAGAAAAGAGAGAGTCAACTAGAGTGGTCGGAGAGACCATGGAAAATTTTGGTTTGGGTTGTTTTTTACATGGTGTAAAATGTTGGAATATTCCCATAGTGAGGAGGAAAATATGGAAATGGAAAATATGGGATTCACCCAGGAAATATGTCTAAAACCCAGTGACTATGAGTATTGTCTCTGGCTGAGCCAAGTAGAATATCTAACCCTTGATAATGCCCAAAAGTGGAAAAAGAGAGAAATTCTTCAAGCATCCTGATAGGGACTGAAAACCCCAGAAAATTGCTAGAGGACTTGTTGCTTTTCAAAGAAAACATTTTAGTCATATCTGAACTTTACAAGAAAAGTTGTTTCTGAAAATCATGAGATTCTGGGAAATGGTAGACTCTGCTCTTCTCTCAATGCCTGCCTGGTGTAATTGGCAGGACAGGCCACCATCCTGATGCGTCTTGATTAACTCCATCTTTGATTTTTGGTTTGGGTTGGTTTTGGCTTTGGTTTCATTCAGTCAACCTAAAAGCCAAATCTTTATCTCTTCTCCTCCAGATTGCTATATAGATGCCCAGTGGTCCAATGAAAGCACTTAAAAAATCACTTCTTAGCATATCTGTGTTTGTAGACCACAGCAGTTTAGGGTAAAATTAATTCACAAAAGTTTTTATGCCAATAAAAGATAGTTTGCTGAAGGCCTGCTAATCTCCCCTCAAAAAGAACATAACATGTTGTACTATATTCATATATATTTGCTTATTAGAATTCCTTCTTGCTTATCTCTTTATGTCTGTCACCTATCATGTATTAAGAGTTGTTAAACCCTGTGTCATTATAACTTACTTTTTGTCCCTCACTATCATAACCCCAATTCAGACTCCTACCAACTCTCACCTGACTAGATACCTTGTTCTGAAATTTTTTCTAGTGTTTAAAATATTCTGAGTAGTGTGCATATGCTAGAGTGCATAGTATTGTTCACTGTGAGAACCCTGCTTTTCTGAGTGACTTGAAATCTTTGCCAAACTCTTCCAACAAATTTGCTGGAGGGCAATATCTCTTCAACCTTATTGTCTGCATCCCAGTGTTGGGATATACAGTAGTGGTATATATTTGCTGTCTATACATTTTTAAAACTTAACTGAGGAAAAGCAAACCTACTATTGGAGGAGCTCCTCACTGGCAATCTCGGAGTCATGAGGAATGGCTACAGCAAAGTTTGGGGATTTGACCAACGCTGCAAGTCATGTTGAGAAAAAAACCAACATAATTCAGTCAAATAATTTTTCCTCTGGAAAATAAGCCTGAATGATCTGATGTTTGCTATTGCTAGGATTACCATATTTCAGACTACAAGTTGTAAAGCTCCAATTTCAATCCATTCTCTTATTTAAATGGTGAGTTATGTCAAGTGTTCTTTTGCTGTGTGACATTTCACACCAAGACTGAGTGGCTCAAAACAAACCAAACAAACAAACAAACAAAATCTCCTCTTCTGTGAGTTGGCTGGGCTGAGCTGGGTGGTTTTTCAGTTCTGTGTGTGGACTAAGCCACCATACAGCTATGATTTACTGGTATGTCTGGGACTCTGGTGCTGGTTATCAGTGGGGAGGCTTCATTTGTCCTCTATATGGCCTCTCTCTTTCTCTCCATGTGGTTTCTCATCATTCATTAAGAAACCTAACTTTCTTACAAGGTTGGTAGGCTTCCAAGTGAGAAAAATTAAAGCTATCAGGCCTCTTAAGATCTAGGCCCAGAAGTAGCACAGAGTCTCTTTTGCATCATCCATTATATCAAAACCAGCCCAGATGCCAGGGGAGAGAAAGTAGGAGTGGTGTGCACAAGCGGGGATTAGAGGAAGTCAGTGGCCATCTTTGTAGATCGTCTATCACATCTAGTATTAGATCTTATGCTAATAAAACCCCACTTAAGTTTTTCTCCATGGGACAAGAATATTTCAGTGCTTGAATAAAAAAAGGTATGATACAAAATTCTATCTAAAAATGGATTAGCCCTCATGACTCAATGACTTAACAGGAGATGCTTAGCTATTCTGAGATTATCACTGAAATTCTCAGTGCTCATCCATTTGTTAAGGGTATGAAAGCTTTGGCTATGGTGCACCACTGTGTTTTATAAACATTTTGAATCAAGTGGATATTTTTTTGACAGTAAGTCATAGCAACAACATAAATAAATGTTCCGTTATCTCTAAAGAACAATCAACTGGAAAATCCTATGAGTCTGTTATTCTAAAGCATTGTATAAACATGTACTTAGGATTGCTTTTCAGATTTAGGCTGAGATATTTTAGATAATGTCTTTTTTTTTTCTGCCTACTTTCTGTGTGACTTCAAACAATTGGAAATCTTTTAAAGTCAGAGAGTTGTCTTATGTAAGGAAGAATGGACGTTGTGTCAATATTCCCTGTAGGGAAGAAAAACAGATTAGATTAGTTGTCTATGTCATTTTCCCATGATTGGATTTTAACAGTTTTGTCGTTTTTTCCCCAGAATATCACAAAACTTGGCTAAATCTCTAATAACTGAAGGAAAATGTATGGGCGTGAGAGCCTCTATTAGTGCTTGGGATTTCAAAACCAGCTGAGAAATCTTAGGATGAATTTTTAAAGATGTGAGTAGTGAATACTTCTGCAATTAACTTAAAGGTATTTGGTGACTGAATAAGAGAATTTTGTGGGGGGAGGAAGCTAGGGAAGTTGGGAAGCTAGGGAAGCAGCCTCTTCCCTGCACCATACAAGAAATATGTAACTTTTCAACTCCTACAGAAAAAGGTGGTTAGTGGTTACAAATTGTTGAAAATCTACTCTGAACTGTCTACCAGATGCCTAATATACATCACCTCATGGTAATTAATAAGATATTCCTCCACTTCACAGATAAAGAAATTAGGATTCAGAGAGGTTAATTTTCATACCTGAGGACCATCTAGGAAGAGTCAAAGCTTAGATTTGACCCATATGTCCCTGATTCTAAATCCAGAGCTGTTTAAATTGTGGAATACTACCTTCTGTGCCACAAATGAATTAAATTTGTGGTAATAATTCCTCCACTTATTTCTTTTTTCTATTCTCACACCTCAGTTCTGAGGTAGGTACACAATGAGACTCTCAAATAGAAATAGGTGGAGAAAACTGGGTGATGCCCAGGGAAGAACCTACTTCTGTCAAGCTTCTGATTTCTGACATGAATCTTGTTATTCTTCCTCAGAATTTTTGTCTCTAGCGCTGTGGCATTTGGAACTGGGGAATTCCCAGGATTTCAGTACATGATGTGCAATCTAAGCTCTTAACATGTCTTTATACAAGAACCTCAGAATGACTAGAGTAACACAAACATGTAACCTTGAAGACCAAGCAAGTTCCTTGAACATGGGGCTGGGAACTACTGATAAGGATTTTCAGATAGTTTTCATATCAAAACAATAAGTCTTCAGAGTCCTTTACCTTATGAGGTGGTTGCAATTGGTACCAAGGCCTAATTGATGCAGCAAGAGGTTAGTTCATTTTGGTCACTAATCATACAGGGTTGTTTCCTTCTTGTTGAGCTGTTGCATTGCAAAGTCAACTTCCAAGGACCCTGCCTGGGCCATAGATCTAGCTTTACTACAGTCCTGCCTATTCAGGATTTACAACAATTCCTCTCCCTTAGCCTTCACCGTACATATCTAATAATTTTTTCTCTTTGGGAGCATTGTGTGTGCTTTGAGTTTTCAGAAAGTTACATAATAATATGGCAGAGGGCCCCTAATAATGTTGCTGAGGTTGGGTCTTGACAGTGATCTTTCTGCCTCTGGGTATAACTTTTGAAAGTCATTCTGAGTATGTTGCCTGGCAACTCAGTGTGGTAGTGATCGTGGTAGATTATATATCCTGATGCTGTGATGACCAAGACTCAAGGCAGAGTGGTGTTGAGTTAGGTTCTAGGCCAGGCTTCCTTCTCTTTGTGCCTATATCCCTCAAAGGAAGGAGAAACAGAATGAGAATGAAAACTAAAACATTGGGTAAATGATGACTTCGCATATGGAGATCATTTCACAAAGGAAAAAGAAAGCCATATCTGAAATGACACAAAATTATTTCTTAAAAATCAAGTAAAACTTCTCTTTCAATCAAAAGGATTTGCAAAAAAGGATTTGCAAGCACAAATGGTTTGTATTTAATGCACATCATATATTTCACATAACTATTGGTCTTGGTTTCATCTAATAACTCAAAGTGTATTTTCCCATGAAAATTTACTAGGTTTCTTTCTATATTCCCCACCGGGAGACTAGCTGACTACTGTAAAACAAGAAGGCGTTCCCAACCAAAAGTTTATATGAAGTTGGCAAGAGTACATTCCACCCTTCAAATTCAAGACCAGCACTGCTGTGAAATCAAGACTGTCTCTTAAATCCAGATTCACATGACTGAGGGTGGAGAAAAAGACTGTATTTAGCATAACTGGACCAATGGAAATATTGGTTCTTGTCCTTAATCCACCTTGTCATGATGTGCTGTTCCTAACCTTGATCCTGCCCTGGAACTAGAGTTCCCTGGTTGCTCTTCCTCTTCCCAGAGTCAAGTTGTCTTACCTTATTAGCCCCAAATCTTGGTAACCTTTTGATCATTCCTTCTAGTGGCCTTTGCTCCTGGGCCCCAGTTATGCAAGAGTGAGCCCTTCCTGGACTACATATTCAATTAGCTAGAGTGTCTGACTTGAGAAACCAGGGTCTTTATTGAAGAAAAGCAAACCACGTTCAGTTTAGTATGTGATGTGGACTTTCTTCTAATAATGATGAGGTCGACAATGAATTATTTTTATGATATGCATTCTAATTTTCATTTAATGTACATATTTTTTTTATTTTAATCTTACAGAATGCTGTAATTAGTCTCATTTCACAGATGGGGAAGCTCAGAGTCATTATGTGGCATGTCCAAGGTCACACAACTAAATACAATAATTTAACTAACCCAGCTCTGACTGCAACCCTTGTGTTTTTCTACCTGACAAAAGCAATATAAATACTCTACTGTTTTGTTTTTAGCAGGTGGAGATAAACATTTCTAAAGAGTATCTCCATAGTCACCAAGTTTTAGTTTAACCAAAACCTGTAGAATGGTTGAGTACTGAATAGGAACCTCTTCTAGTGGTCATCTAGAATAATTCTTAACTGATCATAGAAATAAGCTACATAAGACTTCAGATAGACAGAACAAGCTGCATAAATACTAATTTTAATGTTGGTATAAAAACACTTGCTTATGCTCTCATTCAATGGTACTTAAGCAGATTGGGTTGCATATCTATGATTCAACAGTAATTTTTGAAACATTTTTGTATTCTTATATAAAAGTCTTACCTCCATATTATTATAATATATCAAGGTTGGTCACCAAATGCATAAATATCGAGTGCAGCTGTAGATTTTAATAAAACCAAAAGTTTGAGCTAGCAAATGAAAAATTACATATTATTGGAAACTTGTGCTCAAAGTTGAAACTTGAAGGAAATGTTTTAGCACTATCACAATATTACATTGCAATCATTATTTAATTTATCTCCTCTGAAATGACTTAAGGGAAGTGCTCACAAGCCCTATTTACCTCAGCCAGGAAGTAACTCAATGGTCAGCAAGTGAATGAAGTCATGGAAAGCTGACAATGCCACTATTGTAAGAGCACCTCGGAGTATTGTTTGACGTTGACCAAATGAGGAGTAAGTGTTGGGAAGTTTTTATTTCATCTTAACAAAAGGGCAGGGCCAGAGCAATAATGTAAAACCAGCCTTTTCTTGAATTCTGGTGGTTTTTTTTCCTTTTAATTGAGAAGTATCAACTTAAATGCACCTGGAAGAAAGGAATGTCTTTTTTTTTTTTTTTAGGAATGTCTTTCAGTAAATTATGAAGATTCCAGAGAACGGTTTTACATTTTAAAAATATATCTTAAATAAAGAACATATTTTAAACCTTTCTATAAGCATATACTATACAAATATTCATAAATTCTATGTATCATATATATGTACATATATACACACATACATACATATAAAATATATTTTTTTATATATATACACACATGTATATATAAAATTTATATATTCACTATTAAGTTTTTCCAGGAGAAACTTCAAGAACTCCTAAGCAACCTGTGCATTTCAATTGTCACTTTGAACTTTGGAACAAAGGAGAGACTGTAAAACCAGTTTATAAAAAGTATTATGAGATACCACAACTGGCATTTTTACGACCTTATTAAACTACATTCAAGTGGCATAAATTATATGTAATGAAAGTGAAAAGGATCTCTGACCCGATTTTAATATTGGGTGCATGCTTATTAGTTTGAGTTTTTTCCTGAATAAAAACCTCTTTTCAAACTTTAGCAGTTGATATTATGTGGAAGTCATAAATGTCAGATTACATTAAACTATTTTGGTTCATAGAATAGTATAGCCATTAAGTTACTAGAGAGTAATGAGTAGGTCTTCTCACAGAGTAAAGCCAAAGGTGTTAATTTAGATTTGAAACATTCCACCTCATTATAAAAGCCAAATTAATTTGCCATGTGTAGGAGCAACAAAAACCAATATCTGAAATGTGAAAGACCTCCTTTTTGTAGGAGAATGATAGAAAAGAGCATTACAAAGTTTCTATTTCGGAAGAGTAGACATACTGGTCCCTCAGAGGTTAATTATTAAGTGTTATGGAGTCTCTTATTAGGAATTTTTATTCAAAAAGTTGAATTGATAGAATTACTTAAATGTTAAAGATGGAAGGAAGTCTGGGGCATTAGGATAGTTTGAAATGTATACACTTAAAGATAAATATAAAGTTGATTTAGTTTATCTCCTCTCATTTTTATAATTTATTATAAACAATGTATTTTCATCTGGTTTTAGAGATTTTTGTTTAGGGGTTAGTTATAAATTCTGAAGAAGAAGAAAAAAAACACTCCACTAATTTGAAGGACTGTAGAAACAAAGCATAGAGCATCCCGAATTGCAAGTGTCCACTTATTAAAAACCAGGCCAAATGACGAATACCTGAAAACGTAAAGAAATTGGCATACTTTATTTTAAAAATGTCAGAAACAATAGCCTGTACAAGCCTAGAAGCATATTGAACAATGGCAAAGTAATAAGGAAAATTAGCTTATCATTTTTATATTTTTATTTTTTTATTTTTAAAGATTTTAATTTTTTATTTATTCTTAAGAGAGAGAGAGAGAGAGTGAACATGAGTGGGGGAGTGCGGGGCAGAGGGAGAAGCAGGCTCCCCACTGAACGAGGAGCCTGATGTGGGACTTGATCCCAGGACCCTGACATCATGACCTGAGCCAAAGGCAGATGCTTAACAGACTGAGCCACTCAGGCTCCCTAGCTTATCATTTTTAAAATGTGAGAAAAACATGCCAGAGCCAATTAATGAAAGAAGAAGGCTAGTTTGCAGTAGCCTAGTGCAGGGACAGACAAAAAATACTGGTCATAGTGTCTACAGGACCAAGTGTACAGACAGAATGATCACCTGAAGAGCCATTAAATGAAGTTGTCCTTGTCAGAAGAGCAGGCGACTAAGACCCCACAGAGATTCCTAGGAACTCCTCTGTGTTCTTATCAGTAAAAGCAGCAGGCATTGATATTAGATCATAAGAGAACTTGGGGGAAAAGAGGTCATATAGAATCATTTAAATTTAGAGTAAAAAGCATATTTAGCCTCTTTTGTTTGTATTTTGCTTTCTAGCTCAGGAAGTACTTTATATCCTCACAGCAACCACACCAAATGACTGATAATTATGTTTAATTTTCCATGTTAGGACACAGGTTCAGGAAGGGTTGGTCACCTTCCCGAGATTGCTCAGCTAGTTAATGCCTGAGACATTTACGGCCAATGGCCATCTCATCTCTAGATGCCTCCAGCAAGAGTATTTCATGATTTGTTGGGAAAATGTGTTTCACTGATAAAAAAGTTTTGTACAAAAAAATTCTGTGATTTTTAAAATGCCTAGTTTTTCCCATTTTTATTAGGGCATTATGGATCAATAATAACCATAACTGGGGCACCTGGATGGCTCAGTCAGTTAAGTGTCTGCCTTTGGCTCAGGTCATGATCCCAGGATCCTATGATTGAGGCCCAAGTCGGGTTCCCTGTTCAACAGAGAGCCTGCTTCTCGCTCTCCCTCTGCCACTCCCTCTGCTTATGCTCTCTCTCTCTCTCTCTGTAAATTAAATAAATAAAATTCAAAAAATAATAACCATTGCTAACAGTTATGTGTCATTTTACTGTTTGGAAGTTGTTTTAATATATTTTACCTTAGTTATAACATGTGAGATTGAGTTTTCTCCTTTCACACAGCAACAATTTTCTAAAAACATCCAGGCATCTCCTTTAACTTTCTCACATATCCAGACTTCACTCTTCTCAAAATGAGCGCCTGTTTGCCCATTTTTAAAATGCAGTTTCAGCTACCAGGATAATAGAAGCACTCTGAACAATGTGGAAACAAAGAAAGAAGAGGAACAGGGTTTGGTGATCAGATATAGGAAGGGAGGAAAGGAGGTAGAGGGGTGTATCAGTTTCCTGTGGCTGCCATTCCGAATTACTACAAACTGGATAGTTTACAACAGAAGTTTATTCTGGAGGCCTAATGTCTAAAATAAAATTGTCATTTCTCTCAAGGGTTTGTTGCCTTCTAAAGGTTCTGAAGAAGAAATAGTCCCATGCCCCTCTCCTGGCTTGTAGACAATCCTTGGTTCCCCTTAGCTTACAGACACCCACCCAGTCTCTGTCTCCATTTTTCTGTCACCTTTTCCTCTGTGTCTCTCTGGGTCTTTTTTTTCTCTTATAAGGACACTCATTGGATTTATGGGCCACCCTAATCTGGTATAATCTCATCTTGATTATTAACTGATTATACCTACAATACCCTATTTCCAAATAAGATCCCACTCTGAGGTTCTGGGTAAGCATGAATTTGGGGGGAGGATAGGGGGACGCTATTGAACCTGCTATAAGGAGGAAGGTGTTTTGAGAGTTTCTGCTTGTACTAGTTCTCAGACATTGGGTGATTCCAAAAACTATTGATTATTGCCTTTGGTGGAAACAAGCAAATTGACAAAATTGATGTTTGGAGTGTCTTAACGACAAAAAAGGAGAGAGAGAGAGAGATTGGAGGTATGTTTCTGTTCAGTAAAGTGATTTTTATTAGTAAAGATGGTACAGTCTCAAACAAAGAGGAACTTATTGTGCCACACGGTAAATTTCAGTGAGGTGCCCAGCATTCCATTGGAATGTCACTAGATACTTAGTCACAGTGCATGGAGAAGGGCCAAGATGAAATGGAGGAAGTGTAATAACCGAACATATGGAAGCAATGTAGTGATTCTATTAAGAAGTGACAGATAAAGGCCATGGGGATTGCAAATCCATCACCTGGTTTTCAATGATATATAAAGAACAGAGACCCTAAAACACTGTTCATTTATAAGTGATTTTTTTCCCTCCTCTAAATTCCCGGAGGCCCTTGGCTAACAGTATAGAACGTCGGTGGAAATTGAATGTGTGATCTCAGAAAATTCAGTGAATTTAGAGAATAGAGAAAAGGAACATGGGTGCTCAAGACACTAATTGAGAAAAGTGTGGGTGCCAAACAGCGGACCATTCTCTGGATGGATCTTGCCAGGGAGACTGGTTATGAGATGGGACCTAGACAGTGTGCAAATGTGATACAGTTGGGTTTACTTGTGGATGAAAGAAGAGATGAACTCAGTAGATGCCTGTATCTCCTAAGAGGTAGGTGGTGGAGGGAGAGACGTACTCCAAGTTAAAACGCAAGGGCTAAGAATCATAGTCCAATGGAGGAATGATTTTATTGCCCTCTGCACTTCCTCATTGGAAAGCTGTCTAGCCTTAAGTTTGGCCTAAGCTTCTCTGGAGAGGTGTCATTGTTAGGAAATGCAGAGCATTCAAGCATGGGATGACAGTGTGAGGTGGAACACAGGCATCAGAAGCATCCACTTTCTCTAATTTTACTTCATATCGGTGTTACCCAACTTGAGCTCAGTAAAAACCATATGATATATTAGAAAAATCTTACAAGAAGCCACATATTCTTTATTTTATTTAAAAATGTGACCTGCAGCATGGCTATGTTCTATACATCAAGAAAAAAATATCATAAGATCTCCTTCTTCATCCTCAAATGGAAAGTTATATACTGGGACTCTTCCCAGGTGCCCCCATCTGTCCAGAGGTTGCTGCTTCAGGGACCATTACTCAAGACTGAGAAGTGACTTGTTCAGCAGCAGGCCAAGTATCATACAAGACTAATGGATGCTTCTGGATCACTCAAGACAAAAGCTTTTTTTTTTTTCTCCCAAAGAAGGAAGATGGGGTTGCAACATATTATTTCTAGAAATACTTTCATTCTGTTCTTGTGTACACTGAATGCAACCAAATTTTTATGATGCTTTTCTGAAAAGTACGTAAGTTTGTTATGTAGATTTTGTAATTTGTGTTAAATTGCCTTCCCAAGTCTGGCCCTACTAGAAGCAAGACAACTACTCTTCTGCTCCAGAGTATCTGCCATAGAATAAAAATACGTTTAGAAATGTATTAAAGATGGAATTTGCTCCTCTGAATGTTTGTAAGAATAAAGGGGTGCAAAACAGTGACCTCCAAGCAAATTGAGTGACTGATTCAAAATGGAAATTAGTCAAGAGCAGGACAGGCCTGTGTGTTCTGTTAACCCAGAGAATTGCCTCCAAATTGAAAAGTTGTTTCCTGCTTTATGCTATGTACTTGAGGTGGTCACTCATCAGTCTTAGAATGACTAGCTTCCCAGAATGCTCTGCATCTCCAGCATATAGAAAGCATAGTGACTACACCCAGCTAGTCATTCATTCGTGCCAAAATAAAGAAGGAGCCTCTCTTAGTTATTAAGGACCATGTCAGTTGCGTGATTGCAGCAAGAAGTAAAAGAGAAATTGCACCTGGCTTCACAGAGCTCATTCATTCATCCAGTCATTCAGTATATTCACTGAGCACCCAGCAAGCACCATGTGAGGAGCTTGGGCTATGGCAGTGAACAAAACAAAGATCC
The DNA here is from genome assembly GCA_002007465.1 of Ailurus styani. Classification (NCBI taxonomy): domain Eukaryota; kingdom Metazoa; phylum Chordata; class Mammalia; order Carnivora; family Ailuridae; genus Ailurus; species Ailurus styani. The sequence goes on along the minus strand of LNAC01000470.1, from coordinate 115,873 downwards.
CTGGTATCCTGGAGCTCATATTCCATGGGAGGACAGTAAACAGTAGCTGTGTAATAAATATGTAAATTCCATAGTATGTTTGAATGTGGTAAGAGTTATGAAGAAAGTAAAGTAGATCAGGGTAAAGGGGGATCTGGAAGACCTGGGGCCAAGGGAGAAGTCAGGACAGTGTGAATTGTGATTTGGAGTCAGGATGGCTGGACTCGACTTGATTGAAATGATAGATTTGGGCAAACTCTTGGAAGAAGTAAGATAGTTCATCCAGTGGGTGTCTAGAGCACAAAGATTCTAGGCACAGGAAGTAGCCAGTGCAAAGACCCAAAGGCAAAGCATACGTGGGATGTTGGAGGAAGAGCAGAGTTCAGCTCATGATCTTGAACGTGAAAGAGAAATACATAGACTACCTGGACACATTTTTGTAAGCTAATACCAGTAAGTGTCAGGTCTTTTCTCCTAAGTTATTTTAGACCTATGCAAGATTCATTTATTTTAGAAGATTAAATTATTTCTTTGGATAGTGTGGAATCTATATGCTACTATAATCTAAAACCTCTTTTTCTTGAGTTTTAACATGAGAACTTTCCAGTGCAGTTAGAAGAAATGTATATATGGCTATTAATAATAACATACCATACTTTCTATAGTTCCCTTTAGTAATTTTTTAAATTGTCTATAGAGGTAAACATTTCAGCCTCTCCCTTCATATGGCAATGTACATGGCATTTGGATTCGGCTATAAAACCAGTTCTCCCCCCCTGATGTTAATCTAGACAGGAATTGACATCAAAACAGCACCCATATAGGCTTTATTAATTAACAGATATAACTCTGGTCAGGCATTTTTATCACTCAGCACACAATGAACATTTTATATTCATAGTGATTTCACATAAAGCTGACTTGTGTTTGCGTCCAGTCCTCTTTCGACCACATGGAGAGTTTCAGCAATATATCTGATTTTTCAGGGAAAAGAATTTCCTTGTTGGGCGGCTTTCACTGCTATTTATAAAATACCCAACTAGCGCTAAGGATAAGACATTCGAATCTCGAAACTATAGCAAAACAAGCAAACTGTCCAGGAAAGATTAAGGTTTACACTTTCTTTCAAAGTAAAATGTTTTCGCTTTTACCAACAGGACAACCTAGATCTTGGGCCACTTTTGCTCCATGAAGAAATTTCACAAGAATATGATTTCAGGTATCCTCTACACTCGAGGACAATTGGGTCATGGAGATTCTACTCTTTTCCTTTGGTAGTAAAGGCAGTAGGAACAGAGACCTTTGCTTTAATATCATGGCTCAGCAGATGTCTAAATCTGCAGGGAAAAATGAATTCCAAGTGTCTGTCAGCCAGTTTTTCACTCCAGAATGGAAGGTAATAGAGACATGTCTTTAAAGCAAGAGCTGATGGTTTCCTTTGCACACCTGTGTGAAAGGAGGCTCTTGCATTGGCGGTGGCACACTCCCAACATCTGCTCCTTTCATTGAACTGAGCTGTAAATTGAAATTCCATTGCAATGTTTTTAGAACCAGTTGAAGTAAGGAGACTGTCAGAAATCCTCTTTAAACTCACCCTTATCCAAACAGGAAACTGACCCTTGGCCCCTGGACGTAACAGTACACCAGTGGAAATTTCATTATCCCCGTTTCAGCTGAACTAAGTGAAAATTAATTGTGTAATTATCTGGATGAGCGCATGTGTAAAATTTTACAATGTGCCAGTTAGATTAAGTAACGTGTTAGTGGCATGGTTTAGTGCAGAGTCAAAGCTGTCCTATAAAAATGGAATAAAAAAATCCAACAAAGTTGGAAGGAAAAAAAACATATGTCAGAACAAATGCTTAACATGAGAAAGTAAGTTTAAGCTTAATTCCATAACCTGATGAAAATCTGACCCTCCAGACCATAGGTAAATCTAGCAAAGTTGGAAGAGGCGTGTGTGTGCGTGTGTGCGCATGCGGACGTGTACATATGCACGCACAGGGACATTTGTATCAATGACATCTCCATTTATTGTCATTTTAAAATGAAGCTAGTATTAAAATGTTTAACTTGCCCACTATTATATTTTTTTAATGTATGTTTTCTTTACCAACCACATTAGAAAAGACAGGCTAGGGCGCCTGGGTGGCTCAGTGGGTTAAAGCCTCTGCTTTCGGCTCAGGTCATGATCTCAGCGTCCTGGGATCGAGGCCCGCATCGGGCTCTCTGCTCAGCAGGGAGCCTGCTTCCTCCTCTCCCTGTCTCTCTGCCTGCCTCTCTGCCTCCTTGTAATCTCTCTCTCTGTGTCAAATAAATAAATAAAATCTTTAAAAAAAAAAAAAGAAAAGACAGGCTATGTTCAGTAGATGGGATTATTTGTCTCAGATATACTTTGTTCACCTGTTCAATGAACCTCTCTGACTCTCCTTCTGGACTTAATTTTTTAAATTAATCATGAAATAAATGCTGGATCCTGACTTAAGATCATTTCATTAAAATATATAAGCAAAGCATGACTGGCTTTAACATCAAATGCTTGGGAAATCTCGATCTGGAGTTTCATTCTCTTTGATACAGATTTTTAAGGGTCATTTTTTTCCCTGATATTTTTGGCCTCCCCCCCCTAAAAAAATACTGCTTTATGGAGATAATTTCCATTTCAAAGTCTCAGGAATATTTAGATAGTAGAATTTCTGCATGAAAGATACAACTTGGGTAGACACTCTTTGAAAGTGACAACCATCTTTAAACATTTGAGTGGTGCATTGAGATTTTAGCAATCTTGAATGTCAGATTTCAATGTCAGGGCTGTCTTGGCACATTCAGATACTAATTTATATATCTTGCCAATGAAACAGTTCTCCTGTTTTTCTCATTCTTTGTACTACACATTGTCTCCATACAGCTATGTTTATGGTAAAACTCTGCTGAGAGTTTTCTTCCACCACTCCCCTCAAAAATGAAAGTTCCAGTATACAAAAATAGTAACACTCTCAAAGAAAATGTACTCAAACTGTGTTTCAACTTTTTTTTTAACTTGGCTTAATATAATACCATTAGATGTTTGTACTTTGGGTTACTAGCGCTTTAAGGGATTGTTAGTACTTTAAGAAAGCACTAACGAATATGTATACATTAGTGGAAAACAGTCTAATGTATATAAACATGATTAAATGAAAGAAAGCACCAATGTGATTTATAGAAAAGGGCAGTCAGAGGGCATTTTAAAAATAATCGAGACCATTCAAAGGGAAAAGAAGAACTGCGTATCAGGGAACATTGGCCCCAAAATGAAAATGAGACTGTGGTATGAAACCTACATTTTACCATAGATTAATGATTGGGAAGGTTTTGGAACAAGTCTCTTTACTTTGAATAAGACACAGCCCCCTCTTCACCAGTTTTAAAATGTGGGGAGTTGGTGGGGAGGGGTGGTTGTTTGTCAGGCTTTGGAGAACAAAATGGCAATCAGGAGGTGGCCTTGCCGATCCTGTGTGAGGTCCCCCTCAGAACCCAGGGTGGTGATGCTTGCGTTGGGGGCCCAGGGTGGGGGTTTGGGGGGGCGGTGCAGTGTCTTGGTCATGTGACCTGTCAGGCACACTGCCCCTTCATAGAAGTGAGAGTGTTTGCAGCCTTTCCTAAAGCCTAGTTTGGGATTACTTTGTGCCTAGCAGGAAACAGTAAAAATCAGGAACATCTAGTCAAATTGTTCATATTTGTGTGTGTGTGTATGTATATATATATATTGCATTTTGCAGTTGTAACTATCCTGACTCTAGACGAATTTAATTTTAAAAAATATTTTAACCCAGATTTAAGTTTATGACCATATTTGATAAGGACATTTGCTAAAATTTAATGTTTTAATATTTTTCTTCTTTTTGAGTAATGGAAGAGCTTAGAATATAGATTCCTAGCACTGAACCACTTATATTTTAAAATTATATTTTATTCTTATTGATTCCGATTAAGATCATTGTATTACCATAGAATTTCAGGATTGAAGGAAACATGGAATCCCTCCTCATAAATTCAACAGGAAAGAAATCCAAGCCTTAACGAGCACCTCCTCTCTTAGTCCAGTGCTATTTTAACTAAACATGGAAGACTGTCCCTGCCCCAAATAAGATGATAAATAAATATGTGACTATGTGGAAAGTCCGATGGTAGGTTTAACAGAGAAGGAGAAGAATGTAGGATTTAAAGTCAAGATGACCTAAGTTCTGGTTCCCACTCATGCTTTCTGTGTGACTTTGAGTGTGTAACTTAACCTCTCTCAATTCTAGAATCCTTCATTTGGTAAGGGCCATCTACTTCATAAGTTAGTTGTGAGCATCTCACTAAGCGATATAAATGGAGCAGCCTACCCCATGATGGAGAAGCAATAAAATTCAAATATTTGAGGAGCAAATTTTCAAAGTCAAGAAAGCAATTTATTTAATTTATGACCAAAAGCATATGAAAAAAAATCTTTGGGAGCAATTGGGAAGGAAATCAGGTTAGCAGAAATTTCCTTTTAATAAGATTTATTGTATCTATCCCCTATAGAAAATGTTAATTTAGTGTGCAAGTATACTTTTCATTTGGGCACCTGGAGGTTGAAGCATTGAAGATGAAAGGGACTACCTGATAATTCGGGACGACACTGGGTATGAAAAATTATATATGTGAACTTGATTATGATTTATTACTTGCACCCTATTTGCTTCCCCAGTGCATTCAATGTGGCAATGTTATTATATTTTTATTTCCCATTTTGGAAATATTTATAACATTTTTAACTTCACAAATGGTAGAAAGCTTTGGATTCTAGTTTTGCCAAGTGCTGATCTGCTTTACAACACAGACACTCCTGCAGAATTGCAGAAAAAGCCAGAGAAACAAAGTGAAGCACTGGGTGTCAGGATGTAAAAAGTACAGAGAACCCAAGTCCATGGATGTGAAACACTGAACGCTAGAGCCCCCTCCTCATGGTGGACGGGGTGGGGGGGCTACTTTCTCTCACTCCAATAATAAAAGTCACGTTAAAGATTTTTTCTTCTTTCTCATTGCTTGTGGAATTTATGAAATATTTTATTGCAAAGCTGAGCCAGAATGTCTTAAGGTGAGAGCCTAAGAAATGGAATAATAGAGTTTTTGAAGCTGATTTAAGATTGAAAGTCGGCATTCAGTTTTCTTTAAATACACAAAAAGGTACTCCTCCCTACCCTAGGGTCATGCGTTCATTCGTCATTGGGTTCTAGAGCGGCCAGAAATACAGCAGAAATAAAACCCTGACCCTTTCATTTATGAAGAGTCCATTCTAGTGGAGAGAGACAGACAATAAATAAACAAATACAATGTGAGGTGTTGAGTGCTATGAAGAAAAATGAAGCGGAGGGAAGGTGAGAGAGGCAGTGTCAGAAAGGGTGGTCAGGGAAGCCCTTTCTCAGAAGCTACCAAATGGGTAACTTCGACCTTATTTTCACAGTCTACACCTCAAAAACGTCTAGTATGAACTGTCTGAGGGTATACAAGAAAGTGTACTTACTGGGTCAGTCTTTAATTGTGATGATAATTTCTACTTCGGAAATACCTGTGTCTTTCGTTTCTACATCAGTCGATAAGCCTAAGATAGGAGAAAGACACCACCTATGTTTTAGCCAACAGTGGAATCCCATGAAACAATCCAAAACAGGAAGGAATGGAGGGGGCAGATATTCCTTTGAAAAAAATAGGGACTGGGGGATGTAAAATAATACAGTTACCAAAGTTAAAAATAAACGACAGAGTATCTGATCTTAGAAAACATAACATATTTTCCTGGAGAACAGAAATCTAAGACAGCAAAGGGAATTCTTTCCTTTACTGTCCCACTTTTATCCCAAAGATCTGAGGGAGCCAAATGAAAATTTCCTGGCATCCTGGGGCAATAAAATAATCTTGTTCTTCTTGTGAAACCACATTAGTATGGAGAAGGAACAGAGGCCCTTTGAGCACTCCTAAGTGCTGTGTAAGCTGCATTTTTCCCCCAGGAACTCAAAGCTTTGTTTATTTGCAGAGTTGTGCTACTAATGCATGGAGGCCAGGATGGCCCAGGTGACATGCTCGCATCTGAACCCTTATCAGAAAGAAGCTCTCAATTAAATATGTGTTCAAGAGCCTGGAGAGATGCTTCCATGATACTGTTGGGGTTTTTTTCAGAGATCTTGGTGAGGACGCAAATGGCGTTTCTTTGGGGAAGGTGGGCTCAAGATCAAGTGTCCTCGGGAAGATAGAGCTTAATGGAGCTCTGCGTGATCGGAGCCAATGCTTCCTTTCACCTTTACCAGCTTCGAGCACTTACAGCAACTGACGTTCCCATTAAAAAGGATGTCAGTTTAATTTTTAAGTGACTGCACTTATGAATGTGTGTGTGTGAAAGAGAGAGAGAGAGAAAGAGGGAGACAGAGGGAGATGGGGTTTCTTAGCCCAATAATAAAACATTGTGGGAGAGAGAAGGTTTTTTTTTATTTTAAAGCTGCCCCATAGAGAGCCACTATTTATAATCCAACTGGTATATAACATCAAGTCCTCAGCTGCAGGAAGTGTGTGGATTACTTACCTCCTCGGGAACAGATATAAATACACACAGTCACTGGTGTTACTTAGAATCTGGTCTCCATTATTTAGGGCCTGGGTTCTCCACCCCCAATACTTCTTAGCCATAATGTTTGAACTGAAGGTTTAACTAATGTTCTGCTGATGAATTTAGTGCCGGTAAAGGGGCTAAGTGGATGCCCCACAGAGCAGACCCCTGTTTATAAAAAGAGGCTTGTGTTCTCTCCTCCAGTCCTGCTACTCAAAATCACCTATGAAGATACCATGTCATCCCACCAGGCCACTGGAGGTATGGCCTGTGGGAAAGAAGGTGTAGACACGGCCCTGAGACAACTCACTTATTTAGGATTAAACTCAAACACTACCTCTTCCTCCTGCCTGTCACCTCTTTCTCTGGTCACCCTGCTCACAACTTGCCTGTGACATCTCACTCATAGTGGCTTTTCTTTCTTTCACAATACCTGAAGGTAGTTAGTTCGACATGCTAAATATTCGAGAAGGAGGGCCATGAGAATGCCTACCACATAGCCTAGATTTTCTACCATAGTTGTGGCTCAAAACATTTTGCCCTGTCTCAGGGTCCCAACCCTGGTTTAAAAAATCTAGCCCCATAGTGCTATGTTGCTAACCTTAATTTCCCCACTGACTCCAGACTCTTGTAACTGTTTTGTTCCAACTTCTCCACACAGTCAGCAGACACCTCCAAAGTGACTTTAGTTCAACATGAGTTCTTGTATCTTCACTTTCCAGAACTGGCTTTTTCATGTCTTTTTTTTTAATTAATTAATTTATTGAGAGAGAGAGAGAGCATGTATGCACGAGTGGGGGGAGGCACAAAGGGAGAAGGAGAGAGAAAATTCCAAGCAGACTCAATGCTGAGCATAGACCCCCAATGTAGGGCTCCATTCCGTGACCCTGAGATCATGAACTGAGCCAAAGCCAAGAGTCGGAGGCACAACTGACTGAGCTACCTAAGTACCCCGGCTTTTGATGGCCTATCAGTAATGCTTCTTGAGCTCTACCCACGTCACTTTTAAAATTTCATTTCCTTTATCTGCTAATGACTCTTACTGAAATTTTTCCAGTAATAACATTCAGGTTTGAAAATAATCCACTGTTGAGATCCCCAACTCTTCTAGAAAGAAAAGAATGTGTATAGCAGGAGGTCAGAAGCAGGCTTTCTTTATCATTACATATGGTGTTCACCCACTCCCAATACATTCTCAAAGGATACTAAAAGATCTCAGAAGACTCTCTGTTCCATCCTTGGCCTGCTGTCCTCATTCTCTATGTGTTTCCTAAGGATTTTATCCCACCCTCCCATTTGTTTTTCTGTTTAACTTTTTTTCAATTGTAGTTTTAAAAAATCCAACAAGATATAACATTAAATTTTCCATCTTAACCATTTGTAAGTGTACAATTCAGGAGTATTAAGTACATTTACATTGTTGTGCAACATATCTCTATAACTTTCATCTTGCAACACTAAAACTCTATATCTACTAAACACTAATTCCCCCTTCCCCAACCCTTGGTAACTACATTTCTACTTTCTGTTTCTTTGATTTTGACAACTTTAGATAACTTCATGTGAATGGAATCATATAGTATTTCTCCTTTAGTGACTGGTTCATTGATGTAGCATGTGACAAAATTTTCTCTTTTTTTTTATCTTATTCTTTCTTTTCTTTCTTTCTTTTTTTTTTTCTTTTTAAGATTTTATTTATTTGACAGGGGAGACACAGTGAGAGAGGGAACACAAGCAGGGGGAGTGGGAGAGGGAGAAGCAGGCTTCCCACAGAGCAGGGAGCCCGATGCAGGGCTCAACCCCAGGACCCTGGGATCATGACCTGAGCCAAAGGCAGACACTTAACATCTGAGCCACCCAGGCGCCCCTATCTTATTCTTTCTTAAGGCTTCACAATGTTCTGTTTTGTGTACATACCATGTTTTATCCAGTCATCTGCCAATGGACATTTGGTTTGCTTCAGCCTTTCACCATTGTGACTAATACTGCAATGAATATAAGCATGCAGATATCTCTTTGAGATCTTGTTTTGTTTCTTTTGGGTACATACCAAAAAGTGAAATTGCTGGATCATATGGTTATTCTATTTTTAAATTTTGGAGGAATCTTAATACTGTTTTCCACAATGACCACACCATTTTGTATTCCAACCAACAGTGCACAAGTGTTCCAACTTCTCCACATCTTCCCCAATACTTGTTATTTTCTGTTCTTTGATTAGTGGTCATCATGTTGGGTATGAGGTTATATCTGGTTCTGGTTTTAATTTGAACTTTCTTATGAGTAACGATATTGAACTTTTTTTTTCTTCTTTAAAATGAAGATAATATTTTTTTAACTTTATTTGTTCATTGATCCAAGATTCATTGTTTATGTACCACACCCACTGCTCCATGCAATATGTACCCTCCTTAATACCCACCACTAGGCTCACCCATCCCCCCTCCTCCCTCCCTTCCATAACCCTCAGTGTGTTTCTCAGAGACCACATGGTTCTCTTATGGTTCATCTCCCCCTCTGATTTACCACGATTCACTTTTTCTTTCCTTCTCCTAAAGCCCTCCAAGTGAAACCATATGATAATTGACTTTCTCTGCTTGACTTATTTCACTCAGCATAATCTCCTCCAGACCCATCCATGTTGATACAAAAGTTGGGTATTCATCCTTTCTGATGGCTATACTGTAATATTCCATTGTATTTATGGACCACATCTTCTTTATTCTTTCGTCTGTTGAAGGGCATCTGGGCTCTTTCCACAGTTTGGCTATTGTGGATATTGCTGCTGTGAACATTGGGATACATATGGCCCTTCTTTTCATTACATCTGTATCTTTGGGGTAAATACCCAGTAGTGTAATTGCAGGGTTATAGGATAGTTCTATTTTTATTTTTTTTAGGAATCCCCACACCATTTTTCAAAGTGGCTGCACCAACTTGCATTCCCACCAACAATGTAAGAGGGTTCCCTTTCTTCACATCCTCTCCAACACTTGTTGTTTCCTGTCCTATTGATTTTGGCCATTCTAATTGGTGTAAGGTAGTATCTCAATGTGGTTTTGATTTGAGTTCCCCTGATGGCTAGTGATGATGAACAATTTTTTTCATGTGTCTGTTAGCCGTTTGTATGTCTTCTTTGGAGAAGTGTCTGTTCATGTCTTCTGTCCATTTTTTGACAGGATTATCTGTTTTTTGGGCATTGAGCTTGAGAAGTTCTTTATAGATCTTGGATATCAGCCCTTTGTCTGTAGTGTCATTTGTGAATATCTTTTCCCATTCCATGGGTTGCCTCTTTGTTTTGTTGACTGTTTCCTTTGCTGTGCAGAAGTTTTATCTTGATGAAGTCCCAGAAGTTCATTTTCACTTTTGTTTCCTTTGCCTTTGAGATACAGCAAAGGCAGTCCTAAGGGGAAAATACAAAGCCATCCAACCCTCACTCAAAAAAATTGAAAGATCCTGAATACACCAGCTCTCTTTACACTTAAAGGAACTGGAAAATCAATAACAAATTAAGCCAACCCCACACACAAGAAGGGAAATAATTAGGTTAGAGCAGAGATCAATGTGTTAGAAACTAGAGATACAGTAGAGCACATCAACGAAACTAGAAGCTGGTTCTTCGAAAGAATTAATAAGATCGATAAACCACTGCCTAACTAATCCAAAAGAAAAGAGAGAAGACTCAAATTAATAAAATTATGAATGAAAGGGAGAGATCACGACTAACACTAAGGAAATAGAAACAATCATCAGAAACTATTAACAGCTATATGCCAATAAGTTAAGCAACCTAGAAGAAATGGATACATTCCTGGAAACCTATAAACTTCCAAGACTGAAACAGGAAGAAATTGGCAACCTGAATAGACCAACATCTAGTAACAAGATTGAAGCAGTGATCAAAAACCTCCCAAAATACGAGTCCAGGACCTTGACGGATTCCCTGGGGAATTCTACCAAACATTCAAAGAAGAAGTAATACCTATTCTCCTGAAGCTGTTTCAAAAAATAGAAACAGAAGGAAAACTTCCAGACTCTTTCTATGCAGCCAGTATTACCTTGATCCCCATACCAGGCAAAGACCCCATCAAAAAGGAGAATTTCAGACCAATGTCCCTGATGAATATGGATGCCAAGATTCTCAACAAGATCCTAGCTAATAGGATCCAAAAGTACATTAAAAAGATTATCCACCATGACCAGGTGAGATTTATCCCTGGGATGCAAGGGTGGTTCAACATTCACAAATCAATCAATGTGATAGAACAAATCAATAAGAGAAGAGAGAAGAACCACATGGTCCTCTCAATTGGTGTAGATATTGAACATCTTTGAATGTAATTGTTGACCATTTGTATATTTTCTTAGCAGAAATGTCTATTCAAGCCATTTCCTCATTTTTTATTTGGGTTATTTAGTTTTTTCATTGCTGAGTTGTAGAAGTTCCTTATATATTCTGGATATTAACTCTTTACCAGATATCTGATTTGCCAATATCTTCTACCATTCCACAGGCTTCCTTTTTATGCTGTTGATTGTTTCCTTGGCAGGCAGAAGTTTTAATGTTTGGTATAGACTCATTTGTCTGTTTTTTATTTTGTTGCCTGTGCTTTTGGTGTCATATCCAAGATGTCAGGGCTAAATCCAATATATCTTGAAGCTTTTTCTCTATGTTTTCTTCTGTGTTTAATACTTTTTTATATTTAGGTCTTTAATCCATTTTGAGTTAATTTTTGTGTACAGTATAAAGCAAAAGTTCAACTTCGTTCTTTCGCATGTGGGTATCCAGTTTCCCAAGCACCATTTATTGAAGAGACTGTCTTTCCCATTTTGTGTAATCTTGGTACCCTCGTTTAAATTCATTTGGCCATATATGCTCGCATTTTTTTCTGGGCTCTATATTCTGTTTCCCTGGTCTGTAAATTTATCTTTATGCCAACACCATACCATCTTAATTACTATTGTTTTGTAGTATGTTTTGAAATCAGAGAATGTGAGACCTCATTCTTTTTTTGTCAAGATTGTTTTGGCTATTCAGGGACCTTTGAGATTCGATGTGATTTTTAGGAGTTTTTTTTTCCACTTACACAAAAAAATGTTAGTATTTTGATAGGGTTTGCACTGCATCTGTAGATCATTTGGGGTAGTATGGACATTTTAACAATATTAAGTCTTTCAATCCACAAACATAGTATGTCTTTCCATTTATATCTTCTTTTATTTCTTTTACCTAGTGATGTTTTATAATTTTCAGTTTCTCCTGCTTGGTTAAGTTTATTCCTAGTATTTTATCATTTTTGATGCTATAGTAAATGGGATCATTTTCTTAATTTCCTTTTCAAAATGGTCATTGTTAGTGTATAAAACCACACTTTAAGTGTTGATTTGGTATTCTGCAACTTTGCTGAATTCTTTAGTTAGTTGTAACAGTTTTTTGGTGGAATTGTTAGGGTTTTCTGCATGTAAGATTATGTCATCTGTGAACAGAGATCACTTCTCCTTTTTCAATTTATATGCTTTGTATTTTCTTTTCCTGTCTAATTTCTCTGACCAGAACTTCCAGTACTATGTTGAATAGTAATTATGAACGTGAGCATCCTTGCCTTATTTCTGATCTTGGAGGAAAAGCTTTAAATATCTCTTTCTGGTTGACTCAGTTAAGCATCTGACTCTTGATTTCTGCTCAGGTCATCATCTCTGCTCAGGTCATCATTGTGAGGTTGTGAGACTGAGCCCTGCATCAGCCTCCATGCTCAGCAAGGAGTCTGCTTGAGAGCTCTTCCCCTCTTTCTTCCCCTGCCCAGCTCTCACACACACATACACACTCTCTCTCTCAAATAAATAAGTAAATATTTTTTTTAAATATCTCCTCATTTGAAGATGATTGCTGTGGGATTTTCAAGTGTGGAATTTATTATGTTGAGGTACTTTCCTTCTATTCCTAGTTTATTGACTGTTTATCATGAAAGAGTATTGAATTTTGTCAAATGCCTTCTCTGGATCGATTGAGATGATTATGTGGTTTCATCCTTTATGTTTTGTAAATCTTGTGTACTACATTGATTGATTTTCATGTTGATCTATCATTATTTCCCATGTGTAAGCCCCATTTGGTCATGCTCTATGATCCTTTTAATGTGCTATTGAATTTTGTTTAATAGTATTTTGGATTCATCAGGGAGATTGGTTTTTGTAGTTTTCTTGCTTTGTCTTCATCTGTTTTTGGCATCAGGTTAATGAGGCCTCATACAATGAGTTGGGGAGTGTTTCCTCCTTTTTGATTCTTTGGAAGAGACTGAGAAGGATTGATGTTAACTCTTCCTTAAATGTTTTGTAGCATTCCCCAGTGAAACCCTCCAATTCTGGACTTCTTTTGTTGGAAGCTTTTCTTTTATTGCTTTAGTCTCCTCACTTGTTACAGGTCTGTCCAGATTTATTACATCATGATTAAGTCTTGGTAGGTTATGTATTTCTAGGAATTTATCTATTAACTCCAGGTTATCCAATTTGCTGGCATATAATTTAATAGTCTCTTAAAATCCTTGTATTTTGTGACATCAGTTGTATTATCTCATCTTTTGCTTCTAATTTTAGCTATTTGAGTCTTCTTTCTTTTTTTCTCAGTCTAGGTAAGAGTTTATCAGTTTTTGTTGATTTCTCCAAAAAACCAACTCTTGGTTTTGTTGATTTTTTTCTATTGTTTTTCTATCCTCTCTTTCATTCATCTCTACCCTAATCCTCATTATTTCCTTCTTTCTGTTGACCTCATCCTCATGTTTTTAATCAGATTTATTCATATGCCAAAATCTTAAAATATCTATACCCCACACAAACTCTTTCTCTGGACCTCCAAATGAACATATCAGCCAACTGTTGGATGTCTTCACACGGATTTACAATACCAAAATTCCTGAAACTGAACTCACACTCTTCCCCTTTAAAACTTGTTCCTTTAAAACAAAACAAAACAAAAACTTGTTCCTTTCTTATAATAAAGGTGGTAAACATTTCTTATAGTACTTTCTATGTGTCAGGCATAATTCTTGATACTTTACACTTATCTACTCATTTGGCCCTCTTTCATAAGAGGTAATATTATTAATAAAATTCCCATTTTACAGATGAAGAAATTTGAGGCACAGAGAGATTAGACCATCTGCTAAAGGTTACATAGTTAGCAGTGGCAAAGTTGAGATTTGAATGCAGGCCATATTGTCCCTGAGGCAATGCTACTAACCACAGTGCTGTCTCATTCTCACAGTAGTTACCCAATCACCAGTGACCAGCTTTATCACTTCTTCCCTTCATCTCTACACCTAAGCAATTTTGCATACCACAAATCCATCCCCCTCTCCTCAGGTGTGATATTCCATTTTTGCAAATCTACTCAGAATTCTTCACTAGCTCCCCAACATGGTGAGAATAAAATGACAATTTCTTTATATGATCTGACCCTGCCCTACTCCCATCTTCACCTCTTTCCATATCTTACCTAGAAGGATCTCTAGTAACACTCAACCACTTTTTATTTCATTTGAACACAACCTTATACTTGTCCTACCTATCTCATGTTGTCCTCTTGCTTGAAATGCCCTCTGCATTTCCAACTGCCCACTTCCTGATTCCTGTTCATTCCATAATGTTTAGCTTAGTGTTCCCTTCCCAGTAGGCCTTCCCTAATATTTCTGCCACCACTGTTCCCCCAAGTCCACTGGGTAGCTCAACCCTAATTTGTGTTTCCGTAACAACTGGAAATAGCATGTTTCCATCAGTGACTTCTTCTACTTCACTATTCATTCTGTTCATGTCTCTGACTCTCCCACCAGAACCGTTTGCTCTTTGAGGACCATCATGGCACTCAATTAACCTGATGATCTCTAATACCTAGTTTGTTGACTGAAAAAAAGTATAATTTAATGAATTTTTCACATGTGAATAGACATGAAGAGAAACTGAAAATAAAGGGCCACATGGTGTTTATGAACAGGCTAAACATGCAAATCTATCAGGAAAAGAATGGACAAAACTTGCATGGATTATTTAGGAAGTATTTAATAAATACCTGCTTTGTGCCCAGCCCTGGTCACTCTCAGTGAAATGGAATGTTTGAATTGAAAATAAGATCATTCCAAATTAAAGTTAATACATCCATTCACAAGAGGGTAACTCTCCAGATGTCAACCATCCCCTTAGGATGTGTCGTGACTTCTCTTGAGCCTCTAGAGTTGCAGGTAATATTAGAAAGAAAAGGCACTGTGTCCTTGTCTTCACCCTCAAGGCATATGGGAAACCCAGAGGCCTGCGTGTCCTGGTGCTTTTCTTCTGAAGTCTCTCCTTGGCAGACATGCTGTGGACTAGAATTTCTTAAAACTGAAGTGGAGAACTATTAGATACAAAGGTAGCTTTGGGACAAAAATAAGCAAAGTAGGCCAAAGCCAAATTAGATTTTTCACCATGCTAACGACATATTCTAGATTATAGGGTAGCAGCTTAGCTCACCAGAGTGCTGTTTTAAGGTGTGACTAAGAGCATAACTCTTAGTACTCAGTACTTCCTAGAGTTATTCACATGTAATAAAATAAGTCATTCATTTAACATTACTTGAGAATCCACACGTGCCAGGTACTGTGCCACTTCTTGGAGATAAAAAGATAAATAAGAAATCGGTTTGGCACTTAGGAAGCCAAAAGACATAGAGAGAAAAGACATAGTTACAATAATCATGATGAGGGTGGGTGAGTTACAAGAAGAAGAAGAGTTATAGAGTTTGGTGAGAGCACATGAGCAGAGAACCTAATATGGAGTAGGGGAGTGGTGAGGAGAAGCACATATCCTCCTGCTGCCTCATAAGACTTGTTCCCCTTAAGAAAAGATTGGGAATGACTAGATGGAGGACTGACAATGCCTCTTCCTACCAGTCGGTAAGTCATGGAAGCAGATGTGGAAGCACACATGGGAGCATGTGTAATGCTGAAGGAGGGAGGATGGACCATGAGTGATCTTAGAGTTAGAAAGTGCCGGAAGGGCATCATTTGTGAATAGCATGGAAAATTGTAGGGATTTAATTTGCTTTGTCAGAAGCCCCATAAGGACTACCTGCTAGTTGAGAGGGCACCCCAGAAGCCAGATATGTGGACTGGACCTCCCCCTGCTTAATGAAGGTTGATAAAATGAGAAGAAGAAGCAGCCTCACTAGATCTCTCATCCCAGAGGACAGAGGATGCAAGGCCCTCTTTATGTTCTCCAGAGGGCAAGAAATGTGCCCTATGAGAGCCCAGCAGTGGTGCCCGACTCAGAGAGATTGAGAGTGGAAAGGCTAGGGCCTCAAAGTATAGATTTGAAGTCAAAACAGAAACAGGCATGACCAGAGCAGGTTCCTGAGTCAATAACTATAAGGAATATGCATGATGGTGCAAAGGGGGTCTTTAATCCACTCCCAACCTAATCCCAAACGTATATTGTAGGTATAAATAGTGGGATTGCTCTAACATAACTTCAAGGAAAATCGTTTAGCTGTTGTCCCTTTTCCAATGAGATGATGGCCCGAGAGTCCTTCCTGTACATGGGGTAGCCATATGTCCTTTACCATGAACAGTCTTCTTTTTATACCTGTCTCCCAGAAAAATTATTACTAGCACCCTCTTTAATTATCAAAATGGTTGGGATTTGGACTATAAATTATCACCCTATATAAAGATTCTGAAGCCCCAATTGTGCCAGGAAATAGGCTCAACACATTTCTTCCACTACACAATTTAATCTTTACTAATACCATCTCATTTTTATAGATTACAACCTGAGGATTAAAAAGTTGAAGAATCTTTCTCCAAATCCTGTGATTATTAAATAAAATAATGGGAATTTAACTCAAGCCTACCTGAAGCCAAAACATGGACTACAGTTTACCTGTGTTTCTACAGTGAAACACTGTTCCTTTGGCAAGAACATGAAAAGCTACATCCAGGATGAAACTAAATAAAGAGGTACATGAGGATATATGTAAAATTGCTCTATATTTACCATGTTTCAACTAACCAGGCTCTAATTTACTTTAGTTGGGTTTCAAAGGACGACTAGTTTGACTGTAAAAGGAAACTAGCATGGGGAATCATATTTCAGGATAAGGAGACAGAGATGAGAAAGAACACGGCCTCATAAAGAACTTCTGAATATTTGGCAAAATAAGAACAGAAGGTTCGGGTTTGCAGAATAAGCAGAGAACAACTATGAAGCTGAAGGCACTAAACAGCCAAAACTAAATTTGTAGCAGTAGAGAATAAGAGGAGAGGAGTGGTTTGAGAGATGTTTAGTAGACACAATGGACAGACCCCAGTGCCTGAGAAGGGGGATAGGAATGAAACAGATAGAGAGGGCAAGAATGATGCTCAGTCCCATCTGTGCTTCCCAAACCACCTACCACAGCCAACTGAATCAGCATTTTTAGTGAGAGACCTTGTAATCTGATTAACAAGTGTTGCCGGTGATATTTATCATCTGGGAAGTTACGGAAACACTGGATAGTGGATAATGGTTCAATTGATAATATATTTTGGAAATAATAAATTTGATCCAAGTGGAAATGTTTAACACATAACTGGGTATCTGAAACTAAGGGAAGGGCCATGATGGAAATTTTTAATTCTTATTTATTTATTTATTTATTTATTTATTCATTTGACACAGAGAAAGAGATTACAAGTAGGCAGAGAGGCAAGCAGAGAGAGAGGAGAGAGNTTTTTTTTTAAAGATTTTATTTATTCATTTGACAGAGAGAGAGAGATTACAAGTAGGCAGAGAGGCAGGCAGAGAGAGAGGAGAGAGGAGGAAGCAGGCTCCCTGCTGAGCAGAGAGCCCGATGTGGGCCTCGATCCCAGGACCCTGGGATCATGACCTGAGCCGAAGGCAGCGGCTTCAACCCACTGAGCCACCCAGGCGCCCAGAAATTTTTAATTCTTAACTTGAGAAATTATTCAAGGGTAAGTGAGAATGAGTGAAATCACCCCATGGGAACAGAGATTGTGATACAAAGCAGAAACCAAGAACAAAACTTCAAATAATGGTAACATTTAAAGAGCAGAAGTAAAAAGAGGAAACAATTAGAGAAAGAGATGGTTTGAAGTTCATAAAAGAACCAAGAAGAGGTGATACTAGAAACCAAAGAAATATGTTTTTCAATGAAGAGGGCGTAGTCAGCACTGTCAAATGCCACAAAGGAAAAGAATTTGAATTTTCCCTTGAAATTGGAGATTAGGAAATCACTGGTAAACTTAAAAGAGTATGGAAAGTAAATGGAAAGTAAATGGGAGCAAGAAGGTGCAGACAAGCTGCATTAGCTACACTTTCTAAAATCTTGATGGAGAAGAAAGCACTGGAGACTGAGAAGACAATACCTTCACAGGGATTTTGGGGTTGAGGGAGAGCTTTTCTTTTTTTGGAGGCTGAACAGCAGTTGTCAAGGAAGTAAGAAATGGAGACTCCGGTGAGAAAGAACAGGAGAAGACCTTGTCTTGACACCCACACACCCAGTAGATATTATTTTATACTAATGGATACAAAATCATGTCTTTAGCCCAAGGGAGAGGATTCATGAGGAATGAGAAGGTTAACGTGTAAAAGGAGCTGATAATTAATTAATGGACAAATGGCTATGAGGAGGTAGATAGGATAAGACCAAGCTACAGGTCAAGTTTTAAGAGTAAGAATGCATTGTTCTCTAAGAAAGGAGTAAAGAAGAAAGAATGGATGAAATCGAGATCTTTTTGATGGACAAAGAATTCAAATGTAACAAATGCCAGGCGGCCTGGTTTCCATAAAGTAGAAAATCAGGTCATCCATTAAGAGAGAGGGAGGACTGGATCAAAAGCCAACATTGATGGCTCCAGAGAGGAACCGTCAGAAGACTATGGCAAATGGACACTTTGAACCCCTTGGCTCAAAATCCTTCCCTTTCTGTGTCCACCAAACCTATATTAGGATCCTAAACCAACCATGGCCAAGCACTACCTCCCACACTAAACCAGAATTTAAAATGTCTAAAAAAAATCTCAGCTTTGCCCTTACCCTTCTGAGATGCTAGTGAGACTGTTGAAGTAGTGCTATCCTAACATGGTAAACAGTAAACTCAGCTTTCCTTTAACCACAGACTGTTCTAGCAATATTTTTGGAAAACTAGCATTCAACAGTTATTTCTTAAAAACAAACAAACAACAACAACAACAACAAAACAACACAAGGTAATTTGACCTCTTTGCGGTGCATAGGAGCCAACCATGCATGTGATAACACTGGATTTCTAGAAATGGATTTTTCAGAAATGCAAATGCTGAAGTTTGGAGATTTTTTTTTTGTGATCAAATATATACATTTTACAAATGAGGAAATTGAAACTCAACAAATACAAATAATATGGTACAAAAAAGATGAATAAATAGAAACCAACGAAGGGACCCCACAGGGCTTCTCTTATTAAGGAATCTCTCTAATCAAGGAAACTCTTCTCCTTCCTCTTCATCCCTGGCTCTCTGATCCACTACAATCTTTCCCCATTCCTGTTAACTAGTCCACAGGCTGCCACTGCTTCTACTCGACTGGGCATGCCCCCGTCCCCTAAAAGGCAGGCATGGGGGTGGAGGGGAGAGTCCTTTACCAGCAAGCACAAGTGCTTACAGATGAGAGTGACCTTTGAAATATGTCAGAATTCTAAATTCAAGCCAAAGAGGTATGTCCAAAACAGGTTCCCCATCTAAGAGCATTCCCCCAAATTTCTCTGTTGTATGTTGTTCTATCTCTTTTTGCCATTCCTCAAAATAGCTCACCTCTCATAGTAGCAATCAGACAGTACTTCTGTTCACATCATTAAGCTAACCGATGACAGCATTATGAACATAATCTTTATTTCATTTCTTTCCTGCTTCAGAATAATTTAGTTGACTTTCTTTTGTTGGTTCACAAAGACACTTTTTCATTTGCTCTATTTCTTCGTTTGTTGTCTCTTTATTCACTATGAGTCAGTAAATCTACGGGTGCCTGTAGTTTGGTTTAATTTCTGGGTAAATCAGTCATCCATCTCTCCATCTTATAGATCTAAACACATAGTTGATGTTCAGTAAATGCATCTTGGATCAGCATAGATATTTTCCTTTGCTGGACCAACAAAGAGGTCCATTAAACTTCAACGTATATGACCCATGCACCAGATTGATAGATGGTATAACTAACTACCAGTAACAGCTTATAATGACAGAAAATTATTTGGTGCCAGGCATTGTTGTAAGATCTTAACCTAGGTTAACAAATTCAATCCTTAAACCAATGGTATAAGGTTAGTTCTGTTATTATCAGCTGCATTTTCAGGAAAGGAAACTGAAGCACAGAAAGGTTGAATAATTTGTCCAAAATCAAGCATCCAAGAAGTAACAGAGCTAGGATTTGAGTTCAAGTCATCTGGCTTCAGTCTCAACCACTGCACTATGCTAAGGATCATTGTAATTTTTTTGTGAGTAGAAAATGTAAAACAAACAAATTACACCATTAAATTTGCAATTCATAGTTAACTTTTAATCTTTTCCCCTTAGAATGGATTTGCCCATGGAACTTGGCATAAATGAATGGCCATTTTCTGTCTAACAACTTGTACAGAAATATTTGATTCTGAAAAATGAAAGATGAATAATTTTTAAATTCTATGGATTATATTTGTGCAAACCTATCCTGTTTGCACAAATTAATCAAAGTTCTTTTCTTAATTATGATTAAACTTCACTATTGGGGTAACATACAAAGAAAAAGAGTTTTTGATTTATTCTCCTAATTGGGCAAGTTTAAAAGAAAGTAGAACACAAACATTATAACTAGTGGCAGAAACTCTTGGAGGTTAATATCTGCATTTTTCAGAAAAGAAGTGCTCAAGACAAGAAAGTTCGTGGACTCCATTTCTCCTCAAGCCCTGGGGTATGTTTTCTCTACCCACATTCTGTTTCCACCTGGGAAGGAAGAAACTATGCGTAAGTGACTGTGAAATTCCATTTTATTTTTCTTGAAATAAAATGTGTCTTCTTTGTTCTTTAAGGCACTGCCTCTGTGCTTGTAATTCTTAACAATCCTTCCTTTACAGAGACTCTAAGTGGCATAGAAAATGGTTGCCAAGAATTCAAAACCATCACAAGTCGTAAGGGATTATATTTGAGTGAGAAGCTGCTAAAATTGTTTCAAATCACCCAATTTCACGTAGTTGAAATGTGAACAGGGGAACAGAGGTGAAACATAAGCTTTTAAAGGAATGTTAACTGCTATCATCAGGGAAAGATATCAAAAAAAAAAAAGCCCTACTGTCAGTAAAAATATGGATATGTTCACTGGGATATGGGAGGAAAATCCAGATGGGGAAAACGATGGAACAGAAAACAAAAGGGCAGACAATGTGAAATCTTTGTTTAATAAACACAGCTGGGATGCAGCTGAAGTTGAGAAGACACTGGAAGCTACCTTTTTACTCACAAAGAGAATCTGCTAATGGTGGAAGTGAAATTGAATATTTGGTGAATGAATGGACATTTTCATGCCAAGAAATAGGCATGATTATTTATTCCCAACAGCTTGTAGGACTTAACATTAAAGAGAAATTGCAAGAAGCAATGACTGCCAGGAGAGCACGTCTGCCGAGTTGCATGGGAAGCACATTGACTGTAAAATGAAGAAATGTGCAAACTTTTGCAGCCATAAATACACTCCAAAAGGCAGCTATCCTGTTGTATGTGGGCATTATAATGCAGGGAAGATGAGCATTTCTTTTATTCTATAGGTAAGATTTCTTTTAGGACCAAATGACTTTAATTTATGACACAAATCAGTTAGCCAAAAGTAGTGCCTTACTGAAATAGCGCCGTTAAAATATAGCCTTGTAAATACAAATGTTGGAACTTTAGTAGCTTTACAGATCTTGAGTTAGACTACTTTTAGTTATTAAAATGTTGACTCGAATGTAAAACTAATTCTAACCCTAGCCATCATTCTGAGACATGAATTTGATTTTTACCTACCTTGGTAATTTAATCTAGTAGGCTCTGTTAGCAGCATGAGTTCAAAGTCTTCACTCATCAACAATTAGGAGTATTTTTATTTGTCAGCAAGAGTACACATCCCCTTTGCCCAAATTACCAGTCTTTCCTCCCTTAGGCCAATAATAAAAATTAAACAAAACACATTTGCTCATCCTTCAAGGTGATAGCTGGGTTTCGCATTAGCCTCAAAACTGGTTTAGTTTTCCAGGAACCTCAACTAAAACTTCCTTTTTTCAGAGAGTATAAGTCATGAACTATCTGGATAAAGAAATGATCATTTCAGCCCTTGAAACCCCTGCCTCATTATAATGATACCTACTTTGAGGGTTAACCAGATTCTCTTCTTGCAAATCAAGAGTGGAAAATAATGAAATTGTGAATTCTTTCTTAGATAGTAAGCTCCTATTTGTTTTATATAATATTTTCTGAGTATCTACTATATATCAAACACTATTATAATCCCCTGATGGAATTCAGAAATGAAGAAACCATAGTCCCCATCCTCAAGGGACTTATAATTAGTAATGACACAAGGATTAAACAAGGTATTTGGAAGAGACTAGAGGCTAGAAGAGCTTACTGTTGAGTATAGTAATAACCAGCCCCCAAATCTCAAATTGGTATTTTGCAGAGGCAGTGGTTGGTTTTATTTTGGTATGGGTCATTGTAAATTCCTGTTCCATGCTCAGCATTAAAAGCTATTTCTGGGAAAGCCCCCCCCCATTAACAACAAAATACAACAGGCCCCGCATCTTTGCAGGGGGGGTACTCTTAATAGTATAGGTGGAAATAAATGGAAATTAATCCTGGCAGTGTGGAGATTGGGAGGTCAGTGGTCTGCTTCTGACTTCCTGTTTAACCCCGAAGTAGCCACTTAACCTCCTTGAACCACAATCTCTCCATCTCTGACATGGTGTTAAAGACATCTACTAACAGGGGTGTCAGGAAGACAAAAGTGATAATATTTGCTTATTTAATGAATTCTGCTTGCTAGGTTTAAATGTGTAAATGCTCCACATGCCTCTTGTGACCTTGTATTGTATGTGGATGGCATTTCCCGAAGTTGCACAAAATGCCTTTCCCAAAGTAGTAAACTAAGATTCGAACCAGTGGTTTGGCATGAGGGATTATGGTCTTACCCAATAAGGAACACTGTCCCTCTGAGCTAAAGAGATGATGCATATAAAAATGGCAGAAATGCTAAAAATACCAGAAGTGTTGAGATTAAAGCTCACTTACTTCCTAGTGTTGCATGGCAGAGGAAAGCCACCCATGTGAAGATTTCCTTCAAGACTTCCAATATTTGGGGCACTTGCGTGGCTCAGTGGGTTAAGCCTCTGCCTTCGGCTCAGGTCATGATCTCGGGGTCCTGGGATCGAGCCCCGCATCGGGCTCCCTGCTCAGCAGGGAGCCTGCTTCCTCCTCTGCCTGCCTCTCTGCCTACTTGTAATCTCTCTCTCTCTCTCTCTGTCAAATAAATAAATAAAATCTTAAAAAAAAAAAACTTCCAATATTTTTTCAAGGTTTAGTCCCCCAAAGCAGTACTTAGAGGAATCTCACATTTCCACTAAATGTTACTGTATGAAAGCAGTGATACTAGGATATTATAGCTCAGGAATGGCAGGTAGGGGATGAACATAATCAGTTTCAGGGGCCAGAGTACAGGGAAGGATAAACCACCTCTGAATGGGCCATTCACCCAACAGTAGGTGCACTCATCTTTTAATTCTTTGATGTGATGTAATAAACTTATAAAGAGAGTCCTCCATTTTAATCATCTCCAAATGAACTTCATGGGGTGGTTAGGGAAAATAAGGGATATCCATCCATCCATCCATCCATCCATCCCCTATTTACTTGAAACACACTTGTTGTATTTACTATAAGCCTAGAGCACTCTAGGTTCTAGGGTTCAAAGATGATTGAGAAATGTCCCTCCTTTTAGGTAGCTATAATCTGATGTGGGAGAAAAAAGAAAGCAGAAAGTAATTAATATTTTGTGCCTAGGGCCAAAATTTAAAAAGGAATCACATGAAATGGGAACACCAAGGGCTGATCTAGTAGAGGCATAAGCTTTGTAGACACAGGGACCTCTGACCTGGGTCTTAAAGGATGTGTACAATCTATTTAGATATGGGGTGGGGGGGAAGCTCCCTCCAACCCCCACCCAGCCACCCCCAAAATTAAGTAAAACAAAATAACCTTATCTATCAGCTGCTTTTTAAAAAAAGATTTTATTTATTTATCTGACAGAGAGAGATCACAAGCAGGCAGAGAGGCAGGCAGAGAGAGAGGAGGAAGCAGGCTCCCCGCTGAGCAGGGAGCCCTATGCGGGCCTCGATCCCAAGACCCTGAGATCACTACCTGAGCTGAAGGCAGAGGCTTTAACCCACTGAGCCACCCAGGGGCCCCAGGTGTTGAGAATGTCCCTTTGGGAAANAGGACCCTGAGATCACTACCTGAGCTGAAGGCAGAGGCTTTAACCCACTGAGCCACCCAGGCGCCCCAGGTGTTGAGAATGTCCCTTTGGGAAGAAGGGAGGGAACCACGGACCATGTGTGTGTTGCCGTTCTGATTGTTAAAAGGAGGTTCCGGGGGCGGAGTCTGCAAGGAAGCCAGGAACAGAGAGAAAGGTAAATCATCCTTCATCTGGAGAGTCATCCCCGGGAGTGCGAGGGCGGGGAGAGAACTCCTGAGCTGGGAGGTGCCAGACGCCCCAGAGGACTCCTGGGGGAGAGGACTCCTGGGAGAGAGGACTGGGGGGGGGG
>LNAC01000470.1:0-91120 GCA_002007465.1 Ailurus styani | reverse complement strand
CGGGGGGAGAGGACTCCTGGGGGAGAGTCCGAAGAGGGCTCCCGGGGAGGGAGAATTGCAGAGGCCGCAGGGCAGAAGGCCAGGCCAGGGCCAGAAACGAGATGCCTTTAGAGTCAACTTTCCATCGTGTCCTGCGCTGTGCTCTCTGGTGTGTTGTGTCGTGGTGCTTTGGGGGGAATGGGAATGGGGCTGGGGTGTTCGGTAGGAGCCAGAGCTGCTGCGGCGGGAGAGCAGGCCCGCACCCCGCGGCCGGGGGGCGGCTTCCGAAAGGAAGAAAGAGCGCAGGTCGGAGGCTTTGTGGGACCAGGTGCGCATCAGGCCGTGCGGAGCGGCGGCGTATCACCGCGAAAATGAATTCGGTAGTATCTGTGCAAGAAAAACCTCCTGTGCCCTTGGACACGGCAGCATCACTTTGGCAAAACTACTTGCCAAAAATAAAAGGGCCGGTATGAAGGCATTCGGCACAGAGACGTAAATAGCGTTGGTGGGCGGTGCCCAGGAAGAAGAACCGCCCCGAGTGTCCACCGCCGGGAAGGGACTTTGTTAGGTTATGTTCTGTGCTGTCCAATACTATGCGGCCGGTGCCCGGATATATTTAGAAAGTGATGCATCTATGTGTATTGAGCCCGAAAGTATATAGTAGGATTTACGTGAAAGAAGGCAGGTTTCAAAGCAATGTGTGTAGAATAAGTAGCTCATGTCTTAACAGAGGAAAAGAAGGAAGAGAAGGTGTAAGAGGACTGAGGGAGAAGCCAGAGAAAGGTGGAATCAAGGTCTGGACCAGCCTGCTCGTGTTTGAATCCGAGTCCCACCGCTTACCGCGTGATTGGAGCACCACCACTTACTATGTGAATTATTTAGACTTCCTGTGACTCAGTTTACTTATCCATATATTGATAATGATATCTAACTCATACATTTGCTATAAAAAACAAATGAAATAAATTCACGAAGAGCATTTAGAACTATGCCTTGCACTTAATAAATATTCTCACCATTATATTATTTTCTCGTAAGAACACAGATAAAAGTGCAAAAGCATATTCACCAAAGTAAGAGCCTTGTTTTCAGGGCAGAGTGGGACTAGAAGGGGGAGGGGGAAATTATTAACTTTATGGCTACACCATGCTCTGCTGTTTAATTTGTTATAAGGAGCGTGTGTTAATGTCATGATTTAAAAATCAATCCAATATTTTAAAAGGTTAACAGCAAAAAGAGAAGAAAATTAGAGTCAACCAGCACTGCTATACATGAATAAGCACTACTGAAACAGTGACTCAAGCAATTAAATATTATCCCAATGGATAGATGGGAAACGTCTGAAATGGATCGCAGCAGATACAAAATTTTATTATAGGCTAGAATCAGTATTTCTAGTCATAGAAAGGTGGGATTAGTTAAAAATGGTACAGAAACAATTAATTAGCTCTTTGCAAAAAATAATGGTGAATTTCTCCTGACACCTTACACTGAAATCAATACCAGATATAGCAAAGAATTAATTATTTAAAAAAATAAAAAGAAAGAAAATGTAGAGGAATATTTTTCTGATCTCGAGGTAAAGAGAGCCTTTTAAAGCATAAAAATAAACTATTCGGAAGGCATAAAAAAGAAATGGTTCTATAAGCATTTAAAACATGTACATCTCTCTATTAAAACGAAACTATCAAGTCAAAGGCAAATGAAAATCTGGAATCATATTTTTTAAATCACACGTAAAAGGTGAACACTGCAGTAGAAAAAGAGTGGGCGAAAGAAGTGACAAGACAATTTACAAAAGAAATGCAGATGGAAGTATGAAAACTGTTCAGTGTTCGTAGTAACCAAAGAACTATATACATCGAAACAAGAACGTAACACTTTTATTTATCGAATTGATAACGAGTTTTACAGATTAACTTCTGAAAGAGGGCTTTAACTTAATTCCTTCCTAAATGCAAGTGACACCGTCCATGTGGCAGTCACCGCCATCTGTTGGTGGCAAGCAGGGTGACCCACCTTTGCTCTGAGGCATGGCTTAGTTCCTCTCCACCTTATAAATCAAAAGTTTGGAAGTAGAGGAATGTTGGTACCTGTGGGGTTTGGTGTGTGGGGAAAAGTCTTTCTCATTTTACACTGTGAAGTGGGTAGAGTGGTACAATCTAGGGAGGGCATTTAGCAATAGGTATAAAAATCATTTAAAAATATATATGCATGAACATATGTGTATAAGCACATACTTCGATTTAATGACTTAGTTTGTATGACATGATAAGTGATCTCAAATGTGTAAAATATTAAAGTGAAAGTCGGTGCATTGAAGCACTGGATAGAATAGCAAAAAATGAAAAGAATCTATCAATAACAGATCTGTTAAATAAATACATCTAATTTGATGCACTCACGAAAATGGCGATGTCTATAGACATAAAAATATTCACTATACCAAGCTAAGCCATGGTGAGGGGGAGAGAATCACAGAGCCCTAGGGACATTATCAGTCCATTTTCTTATTTAAAAGTCTAGCATTCTACATGCTATAGGCTGAAAGTGGTTAGCTCTGGGAGGCCGAATTAGAAATATTTTCACTTTCTTTTTTCCTCTGTGTGTGTGCTTTATGTGTTTCGTATTTCCTACAATAAATCCATATCTACTTTTGTAATCCAAAAGGAACATTCTCGAGGCCACTCATCACTGCCTCCAGCCTCCCCAGAGTCCCCCACCAGCTCTGTTTCTCTCATTGCTCCTCTGCCCTGGGCTGGGCCCCTGGTTCTCCCCAGTTCCATTTTACAGAATTCTGTAGCATCTGGGCTCCTTGTCCATCTGCCTCCGTGGAACAACAAGCCCGCCTCCTCTCCTGTTTGCCCATGATCCCGGGCAAATTAATGGCACGTCTGTGAATTGGTTTTCCTATAAAATGGGAATAATCGGAGTACCTAGGTGGTGGATTGCTGTGATGGTTAAATGAATTAACACATGTGAAATGCCTAAAATAAGGCCGGGTAAATGGGTAAGCCACAATAAATGCAGGTTATTCAGATTATTTAGCAATTGCTCTCATTTTACCACTTCTCCAGAGTTTGTCCCATAGCCCCTTGGTTGTACAAAGTATTAATAGGTAAAAGTTAAATCCAAACAAGCGAGGGAAGCACCAGCTAAATAAAATTTATAGGGTTCTCTCCGGCAAAATTAATAGGATCTGTACTAAATCTAAACAAGGGAGAGAGTGTGGAGGGTTTTCCAAACTTCTATTTTTAACAAAATCTCTGGGCCCCTTTCCTTAAAGCATCTTAATAAATAGTTCTTTGGGAAGGCTCATATGTTTTTTTGTTTATTGCTTATCATGGATTTGTCTTTCTGCCTCTCTTAACTTCTGCTCAGTAAACTGAGGACAAATCCTGGTTGCCTTCATTTTCTAAATTTGGAATCCATTCCGTAGTTCCTTTTAAAGTACTTTCACCTAAAAACAACGTAATTGTGAGCTGATGGCTCCTTTCGGAATGGTTTGCATTGCTGAGGCATGAAAACTTGCTCGCCTGGCTCATAGGAGTCTGAAATGGAAAAATGAGCAGATGAATGCAAAGAAAGCAATTCCAGAGTCTAAAATAATGACTTAATTCATTGTTTTGGAGAGCGGACTTAAAGCAGTGGTTCTGGGGAGGGAGGCTGCGTGCTGATCTGAAACGTGTGCATTACACAGATAATTTACACTGTATTACTCTGCGCTTTTAGGAGTTTTACTCAAGGAAGGCATCTAAGTAAGCAGAAGTACAGCAGCCCATTTGTGTCGGAAAGCCCAATCCAAGTACAGATCCAAGAACTGATTTAGGCTGTGATCTTGGCTGTCTGCTCTATTTGGATTATTGGCATATTGTGATCAATGAAATGGAACCTTTTGCTGATTTGCAGTAGTTGGAGTAGGATACACCCAGGTGGTCGGGGCTTGTAAACTGGGAGGCTCCCCCCAGTCCTCAGTTTACAGTTCACACCCTTGTTCCACTCACAGGTAGGCTTTTTGGTCTGCTGACCCTTGGTCATCCACACAATTGTGTTTACACCCAGGATAGGAGTTTTATCTAAATCACAGGATGCTTGGGACTGCCCGCCCTTGGCAGATGATGGATGTAGATTAGCTGATCTAAACAATTAGTTAAGGAACAATCCGATCCCTGGTGACAATTAGGATGTTGAGGGCATCTTGCTGACAGCTGTGGTGACAGCGAACCGACAGGAAAAGGACCTCTCTCTGAAATCAAGCTCCTGGGTCTTTCTGATTTACAGGCAGGTTTGGGGGTTTGGGGTTTGGGTTTGGGGGGTTGTCGTTGTTTCTTTCTGTATGGGCTTTTTAAAGACTTTGAAGGGTTCGCTGCACAGGGAAAATGCTGAGACGGCAACCTGTAATTCTAGCTGAGTCATTTCTCAGACCGAGCTCTTCAGAGGATTACACTGACAGGAGCAAACAGAAAACTGACACTTTAAACTTTCCCTGAAATAAGACCATTTTAATATGTAAGGCAAGGTATTTTCAGAGACAGCACAATTGGGCGTGCCCCCATCTCTTCGGTCCCTGAAGTATGAAAGGTTTTTGCAGCGATACACTGTTAACCTTCACCAAATACATTTCAGAACAGCAGAGTTTAGGGAAAATACTCTAAGGAATCTAGAAATGCTAAGATACCAACAGTGTCCTGTTCTGCTACCATGCTCAAAAAGGGAACATTTTAATTATAAATGCTCTGAAGAAGGAATTAATTTTTTCAATTTATAAACACTTTTGTGTGTTTACATCAGGATCTTTTCCCAACTCTTCCATCAGTTGGATAAGCCCGTGGATGTGCTCCAAGCAGGCTCCTTCCCTACAGCAAAGAACACATTTCTCCAGAAAAGATTTTAAGGAATGTGTTCAAATCCTAAATCCCTTCTTCCCCATGAGAAAAAATGGGGAGGGAATGGGGACAGGGATTTTTATTTCAACTCTTCTTTCTTAGATCTTTGAATTACAGGATATTAAAAATAAACCTAGAAGACATTGCAATGAATTTTTGGAGCAGCTGGAAAAGAAACCATAAAACGAGCGATTACAATCAGCAAAGTGTGATAACAGCTGAACCCATTAGACCCATCCTTAAAAACCCAGACCCCACCTCCTTCCCCTCCTGGGCCTTTTCGATAGAGAAGGGGATGTCACAGAATACAATCCAAACACGTTCTCTGTCCATACTGGGTTAAGAAAATATAGTGCCGGTCATTGTCCCCAAATGACAGACATCCACAGATGGAGAGCAGGAGTATTCAACTTCCAGGGGCCTGCTCCTTCCACCCGGCAAATTCTGTTAGGAAAACACCCACCTGCATCAGGATCTGGCCTGGATACTATAAAAAACAAATTCATCATGTGATCACTGCCCTCTGGAAGCTTAGCTAATTTCTCTTTGCATGTATTCCTTTGGCTATAATAGTAAAAGGAAAACCCCGAGAGTATGTAACCTCTCCTGCCTTTGGGAGAGTTCTCACTTTCCAGGGTCCTGTTCCATTTAATGTAGAACCCTTAAAAGTTGTCCTTTTGAAGAATTGCCTTTTTCGATGTGTGAATATAATATTTCAATTTCCAAACTGTTATCTGAATTCAGTTAAAAGTTCTTTAAGTAGCAGTGGGTGGGGGGGAGATAAAGATGAAATTTGGTTAAGTGGAAACAGTGGTAAGATTTTGAAATATCTGCTTGAACCGTATTAATTAGTTTTAACCGCCTAAGCATAAAAATGTAGTTGCACAGGATGGTAATTCTTTTTTACTGTCTCATTGGCCAAGTTTTAAAAAAAAGGAAAAGTTTTTTTCACTAAGAAATGATGACCATGAAGTAGGTAAACAGAAAGTCAAAGAAAAAGAGGCTATGCTTGAATACCTCTGAAAAAGTTCATGCCCAAATAGAGAAAGAAAATTTCAAAGCCCACACCATGTGTTTAACTGTATATTCAAGGCAACACTTTATATTTTCAGGTTTTCACCCATTGTTTTGAGATCACAGACAAATGTCCTCTGTATTTAGCAGCCTCTAAATGGGGAATTCATTTTCAATGCAGAAAATTAAATACACAATCCTCTCAAAAAGAAAGGCACTCTCTTAGGGTCAGAGGCATCAAAGTTTTTCCCAGCATAGCTCTTGGTCTCCTTTTCAAATCCAAATACTTCTGTATTTATAACAAATAACATAAACCATCAACATGTGAATATTAAATGAAATTTAATATTTCAGATCTGTTGAGTGTGTAAGCCTGTCATTAACTTAGATATTAACAAATAGTTCCAGAGGTAGCTTTTATATTTCTAGAAATGGAGCATCTTAAAATGGATCCAAGTAGATCTGACATCAGTACATCCTTCTTAGGGACTTTAATGTCCAGACCAAAAAAACCCATATCTATATTCAATTAATTTTACATCATATAAGCTGATATTGAACTGATTCTGCAAAGAATGGTTTCTTTAAAAAGAAAATTTTAATGTTAAGATCAGATATGTTATTTTTATACTAAATGAAAACTTTTTTTGAAAATGTAAAGGCAGTTGCTTGACAAGAATTTATATATATGAAAATTTTATTTGTAATTATTAAGCTGTTATTTAGAAAAATAGAAAGTAGGCTCCCCAACGATTAATAAGCAAATTGCTGAAGTAATTATGATGCAGATATCAACAATCGGATTTTCTAAGAGCATTTAATAATTTGGGAAAATGCCCGTGATATGATATTAAGTAAAATGAGTAGGATGAAAAACGGTATATATGGCAAGATGCCAGCTGCACACATGAAAGAATATTTTCTTCTTGGTGATGGAAGATGCTGATAGTTGAACAGACCACTGTCTTTAAGACGGCTTCATTTTAAAATGAATCATACGTATTTTTGTAGCTGTGAACCTTATCCTCTGTGCTTCTTTCCCTTTGAAAATGGAGTGCTTTCTTTTTTTCCCTTTGCACAGAGCAATATATCTGCCCAGTTAAACAATAAAAATGATTGAGATTATTAGGGGAACTGAGTTTAATTTGTAGTTTATTCCAAGGCTTTGCATATTTCATTAATAATTCTCATGGGTGGGGTCCAAGGTGTGAAACTAAAACAAGCTGCTGGCTTGAAGTCGTCATTATTTAAAATGTAGTCACCTTTTATCATGAAAATATATATACACACTATCTCTGATTTTAGTAATAACTTCGATTCGCTTTGAGTCATTGGATTTTAAAACTGTATTGTACAGCATAATTTATTAAAAAGTTAAGAGTGGATCCCTGGGAATTTAGATGCGAACGTGGTTTTGTTTTTGATGTACAAAAGTATTTTCAGGAAAAAAAATTCGAAGTTGGAAACTAGAGCGCTACTCTTCCTTTTATCCTAAACCTTCATTTCCATCACCTGTATAAACAGAGCTGGGTGAGCTAAGTATACAAATGTCCAACTGATTTCTAATTACTTTGTTATTTTCATCAGTTCTGGACGGCCAGTGAGTTCTTACTGTAAATATTTTACATGTACAGTGAGAAGAGCAGCAAGAGTGAGCGAGAGCTTGAGGTTTGTTCTCCGCAGCCTATACAATGGCGCGCGGAGGGCGAGGGCGGGCGAATCTGGGCCTTAGAGCGCCACCCCATGGTAAAATGAGCGAAGGGCACCGCCGGGGTGTCCTCCGTTCTCTCCACGCAATGCTTCCTCCTTAGTCGCGGTGGACTTACAGGAACGTCTCTTCACCCGGTTTATGCAAAACATTAACAATTCTAAATAACTTACTTTTTCTGCCCTGGTGGCTGAGCAGTTGCTGAATTTAGGGTTTGGAAAACTTTGGGGATCGTTGAGTATTTTGTCCTCTGTCTTAAAAAAACTGCCTTTTTCTCCCCCTTCCCGGTCTGAGTAAATAAATACTGACGCAACAAAGAAAGCCTTGTGAGCCTGTGTGACCAAACTCACTCTTACAAAAACTCTAGTTAATTATCAGTTCCAATACCTTAATCAGTACTCATAATGTTTCTGTATTGTTACTTTGCAAAGGAACCATAAGGTTTGCTAAAACTGCCAAAACCAATATACAAGAATACACGCAGTTAAAACTTCTGGGAGTCAGAGAACAGAATTTGACTATGTGAGTCGTTCGATTTATGGATAAGAAAATTAGGAACAAAAGCACGCTCTATTGTGAAATGACAGATTCTTGCATGAATTAAAAACATTTTTTTATAGCTGCACGTCCTCTCCCTCTTCACGCCAGTCATCTCTTTTCTATTAAGTAAAAAGGAACATTACCTTTCCTGTGTTCATTCCGCAATTACTTTTTTTTAGAGTAAAAGGGAAGAACATAACTGAAATTCTACTTTACACTTTTGTATCCACATTAGCAGAAAAAAAAGATTTTAATGACCCTAACTCGAAGGCTATTTGTGTAAACTATTCTAAATTTTTTACTGTCGTTGCATTTTTCAAGATTAATAAGTCCTCAGGACTCCCACACACAATGGAAAAAATCCATTTACAAATATAACAAGCCCTGATGGTGACATTTCTTCAGGCGAATCCCAAGGAACAGAATTGGGACAAGGGGCTCGACTGAGGAGTCAAATCCAGCATTTCTGGATCCACACACTCCCTTTTTCCAAAAAACCTTCCAGTTGACTTCACAAATGGCTTTTGCAGGCATAATTGAGGTGAAAACTGACAACAGTTGTGTGTGTGGGGGGGTAGGAACCCTGTAAAGAAAAGATGTTGAATAATGGGAAACTTCCCAGGAAAAGCACTTGGAAAACTGGACAGGAAGAATAGTTTAATGGCATTTTTCTCCCTGGGCTCCAGCCCTCTCTTCCAGTGACTTCTTTTGTGTCAACAGAACTGCCACTTTACTTACCTCTCAGGAGTTCTCTTTTTCTGAAAGGATGATGATAATTGAGTATTTTTAATGATGCAAGCCATTGTCTGCACTGCTCTGTCCTGATCCCCGAAGAGAACTTCCCTTGGGTTTTAAAGATGGAGTATGAAAAGTTTTCAACTTAAAGATGTTGCCGGTTAACAGAACCGTAGTTTAATAATTGACATATAAATGTACAAATCAAGCATTCTGCTGGAATCAAAGAGCATATGAAATAAATGGGGAAAAATCATCTTTTTTTATACTTCATGGTCCAGGTTAACCCTGCTATCATTTTTTTTAAATTGTAGAAGATGACTTACATAGAAAAGAATATATAAGACATTTATCGTGTAAAGGATAATAAACACTATGTAACTATCACTATCACTATCAGTTAAGACATAGAACATTGTTCTACTTTAGAGTAGAGCCCTCTGCCCTCTACTGAGTATTTTTGCCNGGGCCTCGATCCCAGGACCCTGGGATCATGACCTGAGCCGAAGGCAGCGGCTTTAACCCACTGAGCCACCCAGGCGCCCACATTGTTCTACTTTAGAGTAGAGCCCTCTGCCCTCTACTGAGTATTTTTGCTATCTTAACTCCCTTCCCACAGAGATAACTTTTACCCTGACTTTTGTGATAGTCTCTTGTTTTTCAAAATACAATTTTGCTATCTACATAAGTATAAGATGAATGGTTTTGCATGTTTTATCAATTTCCCCTAGGGTGGAAATTTTCGAGTGTCTCTATACGCTCACCTCTTTCTCTTGGCCAAAGGCTTCAGGTTTCCCAGGATTCATGTCCCCATCCCAAACAGATATTCTTCTCCTTAATTCCAGTGTACTCTCTGAGATTCTTAGGTCATAGATGACAGGGGGCATGTCGATAGATAATAACCAGTATGTTCTGTGCATGCTCCAAGATTGCCAGTCCAGGGCATAGGCTGATATGTAGGAAAAGTAGGTGAACAGTTAGGCTATCTGATTTCAAGATATCAGACCCATGATTCTGTTCTCTCAAAATATGTCTCAAAATCCAGTTAATGTCTACATGCTACCTTGTAGGGCTTTATTGCTTTGACCTAAGGCTGTGTTTTGAAAGCAGACAACCCTGGGGTAAGGCACCCTAGTCTGCTTTATCAACTATACATTCTTTTATTTTTTTATTTTGTTTTTATTTTATTTTTTTAAAGATTTTTATTCATTTATTTGAGACAGAATGAGAGAGAGAGCACAAGCAGGTGGCAGAGGCAGAAGTAGACTCCCCCTGAGTAGGGAGCCTGATGAGAGACTGGATCCCTGGATCCCAGGATCCCAGGATCCCAGGATCATGACCTGAGCCAAAGGCATACACTTAACCGACTGAGCCACCCAGGCGCCCCATTTTTTTTTAAGTAGGCTTCACACCTGGTGTGGAGCCTGATGTGGGACCTGAACTCACAGCCCTGAGCTCAGCATCTGAGCTGAGTTCAAGAGTTGGATGCTTAACCATCCAACCATACAATATTCTTTATATTAAAAGAAGATCTTGGGCTGGTTTCTGGGATTGATGTTTTTAGAGAGGACAAGGTGAGGTCATCAGGACAAAAAGGGATCACTAAGGGGACCTCTTAAAAACCTGCATTTGATGACTGAAGGGGCAAGTCTGGTAGAAAGAGCACTAGTATAACGTGTCAGCAGGGGCCCTTTGTGTTTAAACTTTGGATGTTGGCCCTGTCTTCCTCAGTTACATGTCACTATACCAAGTGTCCTTCCCAAGTTTCTTCTGGGGTTTTGTGATGAAAGAAAAATCTGTAATTCATCAAGAAGGTCAGCATGTGAAACAATGTTGAATGAAAAAACTGAAAAAAGAGTCTACTCATACTTTGGACAGCCAAACCCAGCAAACATCACCTACGCTAATTAACACCTCAAGAGTTCTTGCAAGAAAACAGTATGACATCTTTATTAGCAAGATGTGCTTAGGAAGTTTAGAAAAGGATTCTTCCAGCAAGACAGTTTCCCCACCAGCACCCAAAACTATACTTAATTTAGATTTGGAGACAAAGGTTACGTCTACCTCTAGCTCCTTTACAAAGAGTGCTTTTGAATCAACAAAGCCATGAGGTTGGCGCTTGGTTTTCTTACAAGTTTCCATCAAGTCCTACTTTATTTTTTTTTAAGATTTTATTTATTTATTTATTTATTTATTTA
Organism: Ailurus styani; assembly: GCA_002007465.1. Taxonomy (NCBI): domain Eukaryota; kingdom Metazoa; phylum Chordata; class Mammalia; order Carnivora; family Ailuridae; genus Ailurus; species Ailurus styani. The sequence goes on along the minus strand of LNAC01000470.1, from coordinate 80,060 downwards.
TTTGATAGAGAGAGACACGGTGAGAGAGGGCACACAACCAGGGGGAGTGGGAGAGAGAGAAACAGGCTTCCCACCAAGCAGGGAGCCTGACAGAGGGCTCGATCCCAGCACCCTGGGATCATGACCTGAGCCAAAGGCAGACACTTAAAAACCGAGCCACTCAGGCACCCCATCAAGTCCTGCTTTAAACCCTTCTATTAAACTCTACTCCTTCAGATGAGGTTTCGCATAAAGCACAGGCAAAAATGATGTGTAGGAGTCAAGTACCATGATGTACATGGGTGAGCTGATGAAACAAGAAATTCCTCTCTGTTCCTATATCCCAGAATACTAGATTTGTTGAGCAGATAGAACCCAAAGATTCTGTTTCTATCTAGAAAGCCCAAGGTCTCTATGACCAGCCTCTAATTACATCCTTGTCCAGCAGTTCCTAACTTGGTGCATTGGTATCACCTGAGGAGCCTTAAAAACTACAGATGCCTGGGGTGCCTGGATGGCTCAGTAGAATGAGCTTCTGACTCTTGATTCTGGCCTACGTCCTGATATCCTGATATCCTGGAATGCGGCCCAGGTAGAGCTCTGGGCTCAGCGGGGAGTCTGCCTGTCCCTCCCCCTACCTATTCCCCACCTCCTGTGTGCATGCTTGTGCTCTCTCTTTCTCTAAAATAAATACATAAAATCTTAAAAAAAAGAAAAAGAAAAAACTACAGATGCTCATGTTCCATCCCCACCAAAGATGCCCCAGATGATTCTCATGTGCAGCCAGAACTGGGAAGCACTAAGTTAACCACTCTAGAACTGACCACATTGTATAGTCCAAATCAAGGATAACAGTGATAGGCGGTCTCCTGTGGCACCCAGGCCCCATATGCAATGGATTGAATAGTGACCACTCAAAAAGGTACAGCTGCATCTTAACCCCCAGAACCTGTGATTGTGACCTTACTTTGAAAAGGGTCTTTGCAGATGTAATTAGAGACTAGAGGCCTCAAGGTGAAATCATCCGTGTGGGCCCTGTGTTCAAGGATAAGTGTCCATACCAGTGAAAGGCTGAGGTAGACTTGAGATGAGAACAGAGGACAAAGCCACCTGAACAAGGAGGTAGAGAGGAGAGTTATGTAGCCATGAGCCCAGGAACCCTTGGGGCCACCAGAAGCTGGAAGAGACAAAGGATTATACCCTAGAGTCTTTGGAAGGAGCCCTGATGATACTTTCATTTCAGGCTTCTGATGTCCAGAACTGTGAGAGAATAAATGCTGGTTCAGGTCATCCAGATTGAGATAACATGTTACGGCAGCCCTGGGAAGTTAATATACCCTTCAACTGCTTTATTCGAATTAGCTCATTTACTCCTGATGGAAATCCCTACAAACTGAGCTATGATTACCCCATTTTAGAGATGAAGAAACTAAGGCTGAGCAAGACTGGATAGCTCGCCCAGATACAGAACGAACAGTGGTACAACTAACATTTTAACTTGACCAGAGCCATGCTGGGTAGAATCAAACCCAGGACACGGGAACTCTAGTAACTTAATGGCAACTTTGACTTGGATCTAGTAAGTCCAAGTACATCCTGGTTCCAGCCCCACATCTTTCCCCCAAGGTCAATATGCTCCATCTTTAAAAGTTTTTAGACACAATTGTGTAAATGATTCTTCTCTGTTCATACACATTAAAATTTGCAGTTGGAATTAGGTACCTGGGAAGAAGGATGTTAAAATTAATTTATACTGTTGCTTGGTATGAAGGTTTTCCAGGTTTGGGCTGCTGGCATATCTTTGCATGTTTCATGGTCTTAAAAATCACTACATCTAAGCTAGGTGTCTTAAAACTTGAATTGCATTTCCTTTCTCTCTTTCTCTCTCTCTTTCTCCACCCCCCCTTTTTTTAAGATTTCATTTATTTATTTGAGAGAAAGAAAGCAAGAGACAGAGCATGAGTGGAGGGGGAGGGACAGAGGGAGAGGGAAAAGCAGACTCCCCATTGAGCAGGGAGCCTGATGCGGGGCTCAATCCCAGGACCCTGGGGTCATGACCTGAGCTGAAGGCAGCCGCTTAACCAACTGAATCACCCAAGCACCCACTGAATTGCATTTTCAATTCAGTACTAAGATCTGGAATCCAGTGGAGACTCCTCAACTCTTCTTTATCTCAGGGGACTCATCTGTACAGTCACATGGAAACTCTGCCTACCTCTCAAGGCTTTGTGTGTGAAAATGCTTTGAAAATGATAACTCTCTCTACAGATTTATGTCGCCCCTGTGTCTGCCACGGGTACTACTGAAAGCCATAGAAGCTCCATGATTTAAGTAACTATGGAGGTTGGAGAAATAGAATGTCTTTTTTAAATTAAGAACTGCATGTTGAAATGGTAAAGAACACTTTGCAATCTGCAAAGTCATTGCGTCTTTATATGGCTTCAATCCCTAGAGAGTCTCATACAATCGCCTTAATGTGATTCACAATAAAAATAAACTTGTTTGAAAAGGAATTGTCATGATTCTGGTGGTTTGTGTAAGGAATTTATTTTTATTCCTTTTTTTTCTTCCACTACCTCAAATCATTCTTCATTCTCATCTATTTTGAATTTAAAACTAATAGACATGTTGAATTTGTAGATAAATTAAATGGAACGCTTTTTCCTTATGTCCAAAAGCAGTAGGATTTTATACACACACACACAGATTTTTAAAGTAATCTTCAAATTAGAGGACAATGGTAAAGAGCAGATACTCTTTAATGAATAGTACCTATTATAATTATAAATAGCAACATAAGAAGACAACATATGATTTCATAAAAAACTAAACATTTGATTACAATTTTGACAAAATTTTCCCAGAATTTGATTGACAAGAGAGTATTACATACCTTTATTTATATAGTTGCTCATCTAAAATGGGATTTGCTTGGTAAACTATTGCTTTAACTTAAGATAGTTTTAAGTGGAGATAACGTCTGTCTATCTAAATGACAGAGATCTAACTTCCCATTAGAATTATGTAATATGTTACTAAATGGCATGAGAGAAGAAGGGATGGGAATAAATTCTATGAATATATATCATAGTTAACATTTCTTTATGACAGTTTGGCAGCATCTGCATGACTTAAAGTCAAATAATCTCCTACATTTTGTCTTTTTAAAGATTTAAAAATAAATGTCACGTAAAGCAACTGCTTTTGTTTCAAATGACATTTTCATTTATGTGTAATTCCTTTCTTTTTCAGATACAACCTACATACGATCTAATTAAATTTTTTCATAATAATGTTCTAAGAAAAACATTATTTGTCATGTGAAAGCAAATGCAACTTTTTTGGCTTAATTCGATGTAGCAAAAGAGAAAACTCTGATTAGAGAAACATCACATTTTTTCCCCCTACGCAATCACTTTACTTTTACTTGTGCAACATCAGACCCCAATTTTCTCTCTAGAGGAATCCTTCTTTGGGAAATATCCAAATATCTGGCATTCTGAAATCCCTGGAGTACAGTGTCTTTAACTTTCTTTACATATAGGGAATTTTTTCAGAACATTATCACAACACAGTAGAAAATAAATAAAAAAGAGTACCCTCAAAAGTAAACACTTATCACATTATGAAATAAATATGCTTAGATTTTTGTAGCTACTTCTAGCCAATGAAAACACGGCAAAACGTGGATCAGAACCTCTTCTTTTTTTTAGAGAACACTAGGATTGCTCAACAGAAATCTCTCAGGTCCCTAAAATGATCCAGGTTTTATTACTCCCTGCTTCCCATGCAGACAATTACAAAACTACTCCTTGCTGTTTCATGAAATACACTATTGGAAGTCTGAAAAGGTTATGTTATTTAGCAATCCGTGTTTCAGTTAGCTGTGAAAATTGCCTATTTGCCTTTGCAGGGTCTCTGCTTGACAGTGGTGGAAGGACTGCAGTGTGAAAACATTTTATGGTCACATTTAAGCCTCTTTTATGTTGCACTGGTATCAATTTATAAAACCACATTTTACTTTAAATCGGGGGGGGAATTTACTTTTTATGAGAAAATAAATTTGCCTTTGGATAACACTCCCTTTCCTGTGATCTGTGTAGGATTTGCTCTCCAGCGTCTTCTCTTTTAGCTGGTTTCAGATTTCAAAGCCCCTGCAGCCATTCTGAGGAATCCCTGGGTTCCCCACAGCAGAGCCTGCACACCTCCACCACCTCCATGGCCTTCTCTGCTGCTGAACACAAGTCCACGTGCCCCCAGGCATCTTTCAACAATAGTATCAGATTTGCTTGTAGTTCTGAAGTCAATGTTTTCATGGTCTGTCACCTTGATTTTATTAAAGGTGTTGGAACTAAAGCATTAACCAAGGTTGAGAAAACTCATAAAGGTTCTGAAATGTTTGGAATTTATAATCACCCATCTTTTTCAGCCTTATATCAATTGTTTTCACATGGGCCATATCTACAATTAATCAGAAGTTAATTAAGACGCCACAGATGTTTCCAAGTACATAGCAATTCATTTCTGCGCCTATAATGCTTAGATTTTAGGCAAGGCAGCTAGATGTGGGACTTCGTTCGTCATTTGAGGTGGAGTTCTGCCTCACTTGCTCTGGTTAGGATCAAGAGTTTTCAGGGTATATGATTTGAATATAAAAAGCCCCCCCCCTCCCGCGGATGCCAACCCCAGTGATTTCACAATGTCTTTCAAAGATTCCATTTCCAGAAAGCAGCTGACTAGAAACTGATTTTATAAAATTTGTATTGACTTTCTAGGCTCTTGCAATACAGAACTTACTTTAGTGCTTTGTTATCTTAAATGATACTCATGCAATTTTTTTAAAAAAAGTGCTCCAAAATAAAATGAGAGATGTATATGGAATTGATCCATAGATGTATATATGCCAGTGTGTAAACTCAGAACATAAACCTAGCTCTTTTATTTGCACATTTCCCCTACTTGTCCCCTCTCGCCCCACCCCACCCCCAGCTTATTTCTTCTTAAAGGAAACATCCCTTGGAAACTGAGCTACTTGAAAGAAATACATACTTTTTAACAACACAGATTCTGAGTCGCTGAGCTAAGTGCAAAATTTAATTAAGTGGCAGGAGCCATCTAGTCCCCACGTGAAGCACTCCCTAGCTGCTGATAGGCCGTGAAGCAAAACAAGTGTATTCCAACACACACACACACACACACGCACGCACAGTGCAAAGCAGCTGAATTGTGTGTGGTCTTGGGTGGACGTTTTCTGTCATCCTGTTTGGGAACCAATTCAGGATCTGTTTCTGTTGGCACTTTCCTCCTGTTGTGAATATATTAGTACATTTCTCAAAATCTCTGCAGACCTGAGAAGCTGGTAATTTAAGACCTGTGGCTATGACAGACAGTTCTCCTCCATCAGTTCAAGCATGGGTGATGGAATTTCTTAGAAAGGAAGAGACAATGTCTCAAAGCAGAAGAAATAGTATGGGTGCAGTGTTAGCCATGCATTCTTATCTGCCTTTTAGTTTTTACCATAAATGTTCAAGAATGCTTTATCTTTGGTTTGGGAAGCTATGAGAAAGCCATGCCTCCTTATCCAATCCTTCAGCTGATTTCTGAGCCCTGGCTTGAAAAATGAGATGAGAAACATGGACTTTTCCATAGGCCATAAAACTTTGCATCATTGTGAAAGTCGTATTTATGCCTACTCTTGTGAACTCTCTGCTCTTTGGTACAGCCATTTGAAGATTTCATTTCCATCCTATGGTACTGAGCTCGCTCTATGTAGCTATGGGGAAAGAGTCTTCTTTACGAAATAAACCCACCTTTGTGCTTAAGATAGCAGTTTTCCCCAGCAGGAAGGAAAAGGAAAAGAAAAACAATACAGATATTCAGCTGTTTACAGCTGTTACTTGATGTATTTCTAACACATTTGATATAAAAATCAAATTTTATTTTCAATTCCCTTAAGTTTCCTCTTATATCCTACAGTTAATCTGATAACCGCCAAAATCTTGGGATCAAATGAATGCCAACTACTCCTCCTGATGTGTTTGTAGATTTTTGTAGATCTCTATATTGGCTTACTCTGTGTACAGTGATCTACACATACCGTAACATTATTCTTTGTGTTTTCGGGAGTTAACAGCAGCAGGGAAAGATATCAATCAGACAGACAAAACTTTCATTTTTCCAAAATGGCTAAAAGCAGCACAGAACTTTCAGGTATCAGTCCTGATGGCTTTCCGTGTGTTCATTTATGTGAAATTTCACAGTCACTGAAATTAACTATCCACCTGATACCGTAAAACACTACAACGGCAACATAAGCCGTTCACACTGGCCACATCTGCAAATATTTTTTCCTCCAAATTTTAGTTCCATTAATGAAGATGTGATTGTTTCTCTGTGACCTTTTAGCACACTCCAAATCCTAGGAGACGAACTGCTTCTCTTCCTAAGCCTACTGCACCACAGATGTTCCCATTCACACTGAGTATCTCTTATCTCACAAACGCTCCCACCTCACCATTTAAGGGAACGCCGCCCCCTCTCCCACATTCAGGACTGAAAATAAAGCGTAAATCTTACGGGCTAATAAGCGCGGCAGTGACTTCAATAAAATGTTACTTAAAAGTCAATAGGCTGCACATGTTAAAGACATTAGAGCTGTTAACAGACCGTTGTAAAGTAAGCAGAATCTTTAATAACCTGCATGCAACGTTGAACCATTCCATTTTCAGCTCCGGGCAGGCTTAGCTCTAGCACTGGGGCGCGGTGTCCGTGGTCCGAGCCACTCTTGCATTCTTGAAATTAACAGTCCGAGGCTGGATCGAGGACTAACATCCCAGGCCTCTGGGAAAGCTTAAAACCCAGGGAATTTTTGCCTTCCCTCTATCTGGAGCATCCAGACAAACATCTTGCTGCTTAGCCTCAGACCCGCGCATCTCTGACACTGGAGACCCTGAGCTCTCGGTCCGAGAGGCAGGAGACACAGCTCTGAAGGGAGTGAGACCTGCCACGGAGGTTCAGTGGTGCTCTTCTGGAGACACTGGTCTAAATCCAGGCGGCACCTCTGAAGACACGTTCAGAAACCAAAAAGCAGGGTCAGAGATAGCCAGTGCTGGGAAATCAGTGACAACCCCAAAAAGCAGTTAGACGAAATTAATTTTCAAGCATCTCATGCCACTTTTCTCCCGAAGGAAGACAAGGCGCCAGTTCTTCTGTCCAAGAGGGTTTTTTTTTTTCATTCTGCCTTAAACTGCACTATTTGTTTTTGAAAAAGCTACTTTGAAAGACACCTAATCCCATGGACATTGAACAAGTAAGACACAAGGGCATACCATCTCATTACTTAGCATTAATGCCTGCCTCCCTGATGTTTCTGGGCTCCTTTTCATTTGCAAAGTAGGTTGTTTTCTAGAGGGAGAAAAAGACAATGGAGAGAAACAGCTCTTTTTTTCCTAATTAGGTAACTTCCATTTGGTGAATGAAATAAAATTTTGAAAGTCTGAATTATCGAAAGAATGAAACCTGATTAGAGATTCTATTCATAAATTTAACCTCACTGGTAACCTTTTCCTTATGGTAATTTATGTTCTATACCGATCACCCTTTTCTTTTCTTTTTTTTTTTAAAGGTTTTATTTATTTATTTGACAGAGAGATCAGATCACAAGTAGGCAGAGAGAGGGGGAAGCAAGCTCCCCCACTGAGCAGGGAGCCCGATGTGGGCCTCGATCCCAGGACCCTGAGATCATGACCTGAGCCAAAGGCAGAGGCTTTAACCCACTGAGCCACTCAGGCGCCCCCGGATCACCCTTTTCATTCACAGATGGGATTTTATAGAGCTTCCAAATTGCGAACTAAAAGAAAGTGACCTCAATCTAAAGTTGAGAAAACCATGTCAGTAATGGTACTAATAATTTGGGTAGGGGGATAAAGGGACTGGGTAAAAACTGAGGATTATTATCCAAAAGAATGGCTTTACAGAAATGTTTTACATCTGAAAATTCAGATAACCTCACTACCCAAATCATCTGTCTTCTTGTTTCACATATTCCATTTCTGTCTTTGTCCATAAGCATATGAATTAAATGAGTCATGATAAACATAACATTTTGCATTATATTTTTTCACTTAATATTTTGTCAAAATCAACTTGCGTATTTCTCTATTATTTTTATTATGATCACTTAAAATACTTCACTGAGTTGAGGCCTCCTAAATTTAGTTTTTCTTTAATTATACATTTAGATTATCAACTTTTGTGATAATTTGAAGTACTTATTCTAAAATCAATTTTTTGGATGGTTCATGATAAGAGGTTGAGATAAATGGATGCACAAGAGGATATTGGCAATATCCTCCAGAGATTTCCTCCAAAACCACTGGAGAGTTCTAGAGAGAGTGGTAAGGGAGGCAGAAGATTTTTGGATATAATTATTAAAAACGGACAGAGTAATAAATGGTGAGACAATATGGCAAAAAGGGAACACAGAAGATAAGACATAGGAGATTACCACAGTCACCCAAAGGTAGGATTGGGGAAGGAAGGAAGAGAAACCAGCAACAACGACAACACTAGGATAAGCAAAGAATCTTGACATCCATTTGGGGAACAGAGCCAGATACAGCAGTAAGAGATGAGGTGTTCCCTGGAAATTCCACAGAGGGACCAGCTCGGTGCAATGACTGACTCTCAAACCAAGCATACAGGGAAGAAGCTGGAGACTAGCTCTCTCTGTCAGCATTTACATGTTTACTTAGTTGTCTGAAGCCTTTGGTTTCACTGATGAGTAAGTACACCCAGTTAGTTCTGCTCCTACCTTTGACATAAAGTGTGGCCAAGGGCAACCTCTTTCCTGTTCAGTTTCCTCTCAACTATCACATCCATGGGGTATGCCCTTCATCTCCTGTGTGGGCTATTGAGCCATTGCGAAGCATGATATTTGTGTAATATGTGGTGTCAAATATTTAACACCTCTCTTGAGAAAGAAAATCCTAACTGTCCACCTGAAACTCTCTCCCACACGAATTAATTCCAGTTGAGGATATTAACCTGGAGGGTCCCCCCAAATCAAGCGTATGCCCATGAGGGGCTTACAGAGGTGAAGGAGGGAGACCATCGCCCACCCTCCACAAAATCACAACACCCTCTGGAGAAATTACTGCCTGCAACAGACCGGCCAACCTGCCTCTGTGCTTTGCAGGTAATATTTTCATAAAAGGGGTTTCTTTTTGCTCGGTTTGCCTGGTAAGAACATTGAGAGGGTAACGAGTAGCTACTGAAGCTAACCAGGGACATTTTTCCGCCCAGGGAATTTTCATTATGTTCAACATTTGGAAATTTCAGCTAAAGATAATTGTAGGTAAGCATTTGCCAACAGATGTATTCATTCTCCATTGTAGTTTCTTAAATGGGTACTTGTACACAAAAGACCTCCTTCCTGTATACTTCAGCTCTCCAGGGTACAATTGCATGAAATTATGAAGCGGCCAAGTTTGCTTTGTATCACTCGACTGTGTGGGGACACGGAGAAAGCTGTTCCCTATGGCACTGAGAGCTGCAAATCTTTTTGCCTAAATGTTTAACAGGCACATTCATCACAGTCTCATAACAAGGCCTCCCACAGATAACATAGTTCACTTGTTTTCACCCTCCTGTTAAGAGTTTACCAGAAAGACCGACTCGGGTCTTAGTGTTGATTTGATATTCCAGCTAACTGCGTTGGGTGAAATGTTCCTGAATGTTCAACACATTGCCCTGAGCTAATGCAAATTGATTTTTCCTGCCATTTGTGACTTCCCAGTACCACCTACAGTTTCCATGTTCTTGCATAGTATTTACATTTTTAAGTAGCAAAGTCTTAAGTAAACTGCAACAGATTTGGTAACTGTAATATGTCTTACACTTGAAAAGCATTTTACAAGTTATAAATCACGCTGATATATTGTGCATTATTTCATTTGTTCCTTAGAATAATTCATTAGAGTAGGCAGTATTCTTAGTTTAATGATAAGATCAAAAATGTTTTGATTCTATTCTCTTTGACGATAGTACAGCAAAGTCAGGCAAAAAATGTATGTCTTTAACCTTCAAACCTTCGCGGGTGGTTCTTATTTGCTTATTTCTATTTCATTTTTGTTTTCTTTTGCAGTTCAACATTTGCTTGACACCACGTGCCAGAGAAGAGTAAATGTGGATTTCTGCATGGGTGATGCATGAGGGGGGTGAGAGGCCCCGTCCCCATAAGGATCTCTGCTGTATAAGAGAGAGGTGGAGCTGTCTTCTGAGAGTTAAACTGGAAAACCAAAAAAATAATGGAAGAACTTAGAGGTATCTGTTAAAAAGACTTTAAGGAAGATAGATGGTCTCCTAGACTAGAGCCAGAGCAAAACCTCACTGCAGGGATTTTTATGCATAAATGTTTAAAATGAGTGTCAACAAAGACATTGATCAGTCATGGGGGCCCAGAAGAGGGGCATGTTCCTGAGGAAAGAGCACTGGCTCTAGGCTGGGACTTGGCCTGTCCCAAGATCAAGTTAACTCTTTGGGGGTGAAAATGGTTTCTTGCTAGCTACAAGACAAACCCCCATGCCTTCTGATTCCATGGACCCCACACCTATTTTTTCTTTTCTTTCTTTCTTTTTTTTTTATGATTTACTTACTTATTTGAGGTAGAGAGAGAGAGAGAACATGCAATCAAGGGTGCAGAGGGAAAGGGAGAAGCAGGCTCCCAGCTGAGCAGGGAGCCAGACTCGGGGCTTGATCCCAAGACCTTGGGATCATGACCTGAGCCAAAGGCAGATGTTTAACCAACGGAGAGTTCCAGGCACCCCCCTCTCCCCGACCTACTCTGATGAAGACATGGCTTCTGTTTCAGATGTCAGAAGAGAACACATAACAAAGCTGCTAGAGGCACATCTAGATCTCATGAAATAATATCAATGCCTTGTTTATGCAACCCTCTAAGTTCTGTGAATTGGAGTTTGTCCCTAAAGGTAGAACCACTAGCTTTGCCTGAAGGCTGCAGACATTCCTCCAGTCTGGACTGTGACAAAGTCATTGAGGGAAATACCAACACTGTGCCTTTTTTGGGGTTTTTTGTTTTTGTTTTTGTTTTTTAATTTCAACAAAATGAACCTGTTTTCTATCCATGAGAACCTTGCTTGCTTCCATAAAAGAACAAAACCTGGGGTGCCTGGGTGGCTCAGCTGGTTAAGTGTCTGCTTCAGTTCAGGTCATGATCCTGGGGTCCTGGGATTGAGCCCTGAGTCAGGCTCCCCGCTCAGTGGGGAGTCTGCTTCTCCATCTTCCTCTGCTCCTCCTCCTGTTTATGCTCTTTCTCTCTCTGTCAAATAAATAAACTTTCAAAAAAAAAAAGGAACGAAACCTTACCTTACTTAAAGATGAGGAGAAGGAATCTCAGAGAGATAAAATTATTTACTCAATGCTATTCAATTAATTAGTAACTGGGTCAGATGATTTCATATCCCCTCCCTGTACAAGACATTCATATTCTCCAACACGGTACTAGTTGCTTTAAGTATTTTTAAACATGGGGGATTTCATTTGTCTATTTGCATTTCTCTTGCCTTTGCCTGTCATCTCCAACACAGTCATCATCTACCCACCCTTCCACACCCCTTCTCACGTCCCCATTTTTCTTCAATTCTTTTATCCTTCTTCCGAAATCTTAACTTCAAATGAAAATACATGTAGGCTATAGAAATACTCAGAGTTTTATTTGTTTTATTTTTCATTAACTAAAATAATGTGTGGCATTTTACAATATTTTTCTCATGCTAGGTCTTCGAAATCAGGTGCTTGTTTCAATTCAGATTAGCTGCCCTTCAAGTGCTCAGTAACCCCAGGAAGCTAGCTGCCGTATTGGATGGCGCAGGTGTAGACAATGGGCTGTGGGGACCAGGGTGGAGGCAGAGAGGCCAGTGGAATGCCACTGTCCAGGGGAGAGTTGTGGCCGGATCTGGGTTCCCCGCTCAGACACCAGCCTGGGTGAGGCACCCAGGAAGGAGTCAAGATGACCAGTTCAGCTCGTACAGAAGACAGGACCAGTTTCTAGACTCTGTCAAGTGTCCAGTGGGTGGGTTTCAGAGCAGCTGAAAGACTCACAGACTTTAATATGCTAATGTTTGCTAGGCATCTCCAAGGAGGCTATAGAATGCATTGTCCCCAACTTCGTTCTTTGACAAATCTTTGCAAAGAGCATCTTGTTATACTGGGAATACATACTTCAGAAACGCTGCATCCAAATGTCATAGTGCATGTGCTTTCTTCTTTTGACATGAGATACTCTCAGCCTCAGGAAGCACGTGAGGTAGGGGCAATGGAGAGGGTTGAAAGATAACAAGAGTGGTGAGTGGAGAAAGTTAGCAGAGTCATTTAACACGCCTGCCCGTAAAACCAACCAACTCAAGTGCTATAGTATTTCTTCACACAGGTCCGGAGAGGATTCATTAATTAGTGTTTGAAAAACAGATCATTGGGGAAGGTACCACGTGAATGTGGTAATCATCAGCCCCATTTACAATCACGTCAATAACATGTGGTGATGGCATGTTGACTCTGATTGTGAACAGTTGTTGCTGTTGATAAAGCTGTGAACTTTGAATCATTAAATGTGCTTGCTTTGTGGTTTTGAAACCCCATAGCAGATGTTAGGTAGTAGAGTTAAGTTATATCTTGAATATGTTCCTGAAGTCCAGAGCTAAGAAGGAAAACCATCAAAGAGCCCAGAGCACATGACAAACAGGTTTTGACAAAGCCTCTCCCACGAGAGCCACCATTGAGAAGTGATATGATAGGTTAGGTCCATTGTCCTATTTCTCTTTCCTGTTAAAGAGTATTTTGCCAGCTCAGCTTACAGTACATTGAAGTTCATAGTGGACTGTCAACCTTAATAAATTCTCCATTAACTTTTATTCATTCTAAACACAAAGCACCAGAAAAAAATTTTGCTGATCAAATACATTCCCAAATGACTCTTCACTCCTTAAAATGGATAGAGCAATTTGAGAATAATTTATGAAAATGGATAATCTTCTGAAAATTCCCCATGAGATGCTGTCTGCCCACTCCCACTTGCCAGCTATATCATCTCACAGAAGAGTTATTTTTCACGCCAAAAAAGGGGGAGCAAATGGGGGAAAGAACTGAAGCACAGAAATGTATATGTCAGCCATTGAAATGAGGGATTTGGCTGGCTGAAAGAGAAAGACCTACTCTATTGCTTTGACCTCCAACTTCTGTTTGTCCTTTAGCTATCAACCTAATTTTGATCTCTTCCTTGGCTTTTCCAACTAGGACCTGAATTGCCCTCAAATTAGGCTCCTCGTCTGTTTCCAGACCCTCAGCACCTGGATGTTCAATTTCTGGACCACTTGCCTCTGTTCTGATACTGGACTCCACTGTAACTCCCTGCTACCAGGTCCTTACCTAGGACAGATATATTCCAGCCAGACATGCCACCACTCAGAGGACCCAGCTTTGCCTTGGTCTTCTTTGTGCTGGTTGTCCGCTGTGTTTTAGCAAACCACTGATGACCACGGTCCAAACTTATCAAAAACAAATTCTGAACTTCCTCCATGCATTTAAAAAAACAGTAGCTAAACATATGGCTGAGAATATAGGAGGTAATGTTCTAATATATTTGTGGGGAAGAGAAAGTTATAATAACATTGCAACCGCAAAAGTCCTTTATAATAAATATGTTGAAGTTTCCTGTGAATTCTTGATTTTTTTTTTGAACTTTCCCATGATCCTAGATGGTGAATTCTAGTTGTAAGACATGGAAGCACCTATGTCTTCAGCAATCTTTGCAGAACTGATCCTCTGTCCAAAGACGAAGAGTACTTTGCAAATAGCGCTGCCTGTAAATTATGGGACTGACCATTTAGTGGATAATGGTGGCAAATTCTAGGGGCAGGATGAGGGTGGGTGAGGTTAAGGTAGAAGTGGGGTATGAAGTAGAAACCATTGATGTTTGACTTCAGTCTTTCCCAAACCAGAGAAGCCACCCTGAACCTCCCACAATATGTAAAATATCTCCCCATTAAAACCTTTAGTTTTACTGAGGGTGTTATAAAAGATCTTCCCCATTTTTTTTATTATTTGTAGGCATACTTTGGCACATGTGTAATGATGTCTGCAAGGTCCCAGCCAAATTATGGGAGGTATTTCCAATGTCTCTATTGAACCTGACATGAAAGTTTCAGAAGTCTGAACTCTCATGGCATGATTTGGGTCGAGATAGAAGACTTTTCTCTTACTGATTAATGCACTCATTCGTCTGCCTATTTAAGCAAAGAACTTTGGTTTTTTATTATTTATTTATTTATTTAGGATACAGACTTAGTCATTCGGATATCAGTTAATGTGCTTTAGAGTAAGACAGTATTCCAAGCAAGGGATGTGGAAGTGTTTGCACCTGCACCATTGGGCTTTTGGAATAACTACTTTTGCTTTGTGTTTTGTGTGTTTTTTTTTTTTTACAACTTTTGCTATTAGTGGTCTTTTAAAATGCAGTTTCAATTGTAATTTCCTTCACTCCAAACCCATCCTTAACTGCTTTACCTACTATGTTGTGGGTTGAAAAAAAACTTTTTTTTTTTTTTTTGTCAGAGTTACCTGGACCAAAAGGTAAAGCCAATGGACTCTCATGAACAATCATGATATTCATGCTTATTTAATATATGGATGCCAGGCTTCCCATCACTTCTTTTCAACAGCTTATTGGTGGGGAACTGAGTTACTAGTTCTCAGTTGAATTCTGTAGAGGGGAATTTATCATATGCCTGAATTTGGAACAGGTAAAGGGTTGATCCACTATAATCCTCATACCGTCTGTAAAACTTTGTGATGCTACTATTTCTCTCTCCCATAGCCCTGTGATATAAAATGCTTATTGGGGGAGAACTTAAATTGTTTGTAACTTAGTTATACCCCCATCACTCTTGTCACTCTCGATTCCCATTTCTCTCTTCCCATGTTTTGCCCTGCCATTTTCCACTGTATTTTTTGGAGTATCAGGAGACCTGATAAGGGGAATGTAAAATTTATGGGGCTCTGTGGAAATAGGTATGTTTTTAGGTAGTGAATCCCCTTCTGATTTCTATGTATACGTCCTCATCTGCTTCATTTTGTTCCTGGCATTCACCGCTGCATGTGTTATGTGTGTGTGTATGTGTTTTGTTTATAGCTATAGGGTCAAAACCTAGAAAAACATCTAGCATATAGCTCTCTCTCTCTCTTTATAGTGAGCCCGTATGATTCCTGAAGCCACTTCTAAGATAAGTTGTCATGCTTTGCTTTAGAGAAATCCAGATCATATACATAATATCTATCCTTTTATTGGCATTTGAGTTCCTTGTAAGATTTCTATATAAATAAGACAGTCAAGACATACATAGTGCTTCCTATGTATACAAGCTGTTTCTAATTATTTACCCATTTAATCTTCTTAACCGCTTTCTAAATAGAAAACTTAGTATCCCCAGTTTATGGATGAAGAGACTGAGGCACAGAGAGGTTAGGTATCTTGCCCAAGATCACACCATTCTTACATGGCACAGGCAGAAATGGAATGGAAAATCTGGCTTTTGTGTCCTTACACTTAATCACCAAGCAACACTGCCTAAAAGGTCACGACGGGTGGCATAAGAATTTATTGTGTATTGTCTTCAGTTGACCCGAGCTAACATGATCACTCCTGTTTTGGTGGAACTCTTAGAATTATCACCACTCAGAACAGAGGCAAAAGCTCTGCCAATTAATCTCAACATTCATAAATTATTGAACAATGGAAGCAAATGGTTTCCTATTTTAGTTTCCTGATCAAAGTAATGAAACCAAAAGGTAAAAATGTGACTTTATAATCTGAAAAACATTTTTGCAAATAATTACTGTCATATCTTCATTTTTATATACTGGGCACCTTCTACCAACATTTTCCCAGTAATCCCAGAACTGATCCTGAATAAAACTCCACCACATTCTCAGCAAATTCTAGGAAGGGTTCAGCAGCAAGTATATACATAACCACATACATATGTATGTAGAAATTTACAAGCTACAATATCCAGACATCATGAGGCTCAGCTCATAATTTTCTCAAACTTGCCAGACTGTAGCAACATTTATGATCTGGAGATTTATTGATTTTAGTTTTTATCCTCTCATAATAGGAAACCACCCTTTAGACCATTGACCTCCTCTTGTTATAATGAGAGTAGAATAAAGGAATATATTTATAATACCATTCTTGGAAACAGGCAAGCTTTTTAAGGTGTTATAAAGAAGTGCTGGTTATATAATGGTGGTGGTTGTAACAAAGGTTATAAAATGGCCATTTAACGTTTGAAAATAGGAGAGCTTATATTGATTGGATTTTCCCCTTGTCTTATTACTTGAGTAACTTGACCACGTTTCCCTTTGTAACTGATTATTTAAATAATTGAGTGAGTATATTTAAGAACATTGTACTCTAGGAAAAAATGCTCTCCAAAGACAATCAGATGTCAAAACAGGTCACGGTCTAGTCTGGAATATAGGTTATTCTAGAAGGAATTTTATTAAAGAGACAGAGACAAAGAGGGGGATAAAGTATTCACCTCCAGATAATAAAGATATAAAAACAACATCCTTTTAAACTTTTGTAGTGACCTTGAGAAGAAGGTGAGGAACCTTGAGCACTCAGGGTTCTGGGCATATGTAAATCACCGAATCTATCTATGGCTAAATTCCTCTATAAAAAAAGTAGTCAAGACAGTCCCCTATCTCGCAGAAATGTTTTGATTAAAAATACATTATAAATGTAAGCTACTCTCATTGTTAAGAAAGATTTAAAGATATTAAATACTTTCTGTTGCTAACATTTGACTGAAAATTTGAGATACTTTGTCTACCTTCAGACCTCAAACCTAATTCAAGTACAACTTGTTTTTGTCAAATCAATATGTGTAAAGTAAAAGGCAAATCAAAGGAGCAGTGAGGTGGGCCTGACAGAGGATGGAAACCTCATATCCACAGGAGGGCGAAGGTGCCGAATATCTCCTTTCTCCTCAACTGTGTCCTCCCAACTCATAAATCCATTCCTGCCCCAGACGGAGGGGCCTCTTCTGACCCTGCACAGAGGGGCCAGCACCTGACCTCCACTTTAGCCTGCACCCGGGGGAAAGGTGAAGGGCAGATAGGACCAGCACACAAGTCTTCGACTAGCTGACACTGCTACCCAGAATTCTCTCAGGTCAGCGTCGTTCCTACACAGAATCTATTCAAATGTACTCAGAATAGCTAGCACTGAGTCAAAGCATTGCAGACACCAAAAAAGATACTTGGAGATCTCTACTGGCTTTTTTTTCTATTGGACCTTTAGTCCAGTAGAACCATATGTAGCTCTCTTATTTTACATTTTTAAAAAGATTTTATTTGTTAAGAGTGAGAGAGAGAGAGAGAGAGCACAAACCAGGGGGTGGGGGGGAGGGCACGGAGTGAAGGAGAGGGAGAAGCAGACTCCCCGCTGAGTAGAGAGCCCGACTTGATCCCAGGACCATGGGATCATGACCTGAGCCGAAGGCAGACACTTAACCAATGGAGCCACCCAGGTATCATTGTATGTATCTCTCTTAATTATTTCTTTTGGCAAACCCAAGTGGTTTGTTAGAATTACATCCCGATAGCTCAGTTTGTGGTGCTA
Organism: Ailurus styani; assembly: GCA_002007465.1. Lineage (NCBI taxonomy): Eukaryota > Metazoa > Chordata > Mammalia > Carnivora > Ailuridae > Ailurus > Ailurus styani. The sequence goes on along the minus strand of LNAC01000470.1, from coordinate 62,380 downwards.
ATACACAAAGGTAAAAGAGAGCTCTTATTTTATATCATTTCTAAATCAACTCATAAAGAAACATTTGAACAGTGATATCCTCTTTAAAAAGCTTTAAACTACTGCCCCTAGCAGAGTCTTAGTATAATCCAGGACCCATTGTGTGATCACAGTAGCTCTTGTCTATTGAGGATTCCCTTTGTTCCAGCGACTGGGCTAAATATGGTACATGTATCATTTAACATAATCCCTACGACAATTAAATGCAATAGTTATCAATGTTATCTCCATTTGTAAAATGGGAAACATGGGTCAGAGCAATTAAGTCATTTACCCTTGGTGCTAAAACAAGTAAGTGGTAGGGCTGGAGTTCTAATCTGAATTCATCTGGCCCCAGGGCCAGTGCAAATAGCAACTACACCCACTAACGGAAATACTCAAGTAAGGAGTATTCACGCAAACCGAGAGCCATTGCTCTTAGCTAATGATTAACATATTTCATGAGATTTAGATTCCTAATATGATTGAATTACAAGTGGGAGGCCACATCTCAGATCTGCAAACTCAATGCTTATAGAGACCCAGCATTTAAACTGGGGAGGAAGCAGCATTTTGTTGTTTTCAGTTTTGTTCCAGGGTCAAGTTTAAGTCATTTCCTTTGCGCTACTCTTGGGAGAGGGTCCTTCTCTGGGCTTTAGTCGCTCTCCAACAGCACGTTACAGGTGGTTCTTGCCTAGTGCTGGGGAGCCTTCCCTGTGGACCTGATGACCCCGTCTGACTCAGGTATTGTGTCCCTGCATCTCGGGGTGCGGCTGCTCAGTTCCTCTCTGGGCTGTCATTCGGAACCCAGCACAGTATTCCTGCCCTTCCCTTAGGGCAAGAGGTTGGGGTTTTTTTGTTGTTCACGTTCTGTTCACCTGCAACTACAGCAGATTTTCAGTAGTATCTGAAGGACAACAGTGCGTCCTACACTGACACCTACCCTCCCCCAAGGCATACAGAGTTCAAGGATTTTTACTACCTCCCAAGGCATACAGAGTTCAAGGATTTTTATTCCATTAGAGAAAGGAGCTGGCTGAGGTTGTGTGCCTTTCCCGCAGTGGTTGCTGTTACCTGCCCCTGGCCTGTGCCATGAGGGACGACACTCTCAGGACCCTTTCCAATCTCTTCTGAGAGAATGTGTGAGCTCTGTAGTGAGCCTCCTGCCAGGGGGTGAAAATTCCCTTTGTGCCTACCTTCCCCAAGGTTTCTGTAGTTAGCTTTTATTTTACCTTTCCTACCTTAATAACTTTGGATAATTTCTTCTTTACCAGTGTCCAACTGAGTCTGCCCCACATAAACAGGTGTTTACATCCTCTCTTTCCTTGAAGGATCTGTGAACTCAGTTTTCTGATGGGTCAATAAAAGTTAGAATTTGTGGTTTGCCTGGCTTATTTATTGTTTGTTGTTGTTATAGGAATGGGACCTATGCTCTTTCCAGCTTTCCACATCCCATGCAGGAATTTAGGAAGTCCTAAACATGTATTTTAGGTTATAAAAGCAATACAGGGGCACCTGGGTGGCTCAGTGGGTTAAAGCCTCTGCCTTCGGCTCAGGTCATGATCTCAGGGTCCTGGGATGGAGCCCCGCATCAGGCTCCCTGCTTAGCAGGGAGCCTGCTTCTTCCTCTCTCTCTGCCTGCCTCTCTGCCTACTTGTGATCTCTCTCTCTGTCAAATAAATAAATAAAATCTTCAAAAGCAATACAAATTTATTATAGAAACCTGGGGAAACACACAATACTATAAAGAGAAAATAAAAATCACCCATAGCCTCCCTATGAAGGGATGAATATTTTGATGTATTTCTCATATGTAATATGTATTTTACAAAGAAAGTTTTGATCAGACTGCATACATTGCTTTGAAATATTTCTTTCTTTCTTTCTTTTTTTCTTCCTTCCTTTCTTTCTTTTTTTCCTTGCTTGTCCTTTACTCTATGGACAACAGTTGACATGAGCTCAGGAGAGATCCCTAGATTTATAATGCTTTCATAGAGTATATATCTTAAAACTGTGACCAAACCTGAAACTCTGGATTACCAGAATTCAGCATAAACCTTTAGGCCAAGAACCAGGGTTAAGCTTTCTTGTCTTTTTTTTTTCTTCTTCCTCCCAGGGTTGCTACTATCTCTTTATTTTGAGGCTGTGCTCATTCCTCTCTTTTGTGCCAGCTGAGTGATATATTTTATAGGATGATTTTTAATACTTTGGCCAGAATTTTTTTGTTTCTTTGAATATGCTCCTTTGGGCTATCTCTTCTGACACACTGTTGGGAAAAGAGGCCAAAAGTCATCTTCTCTTCCTGTTCCTCTCCATTTTCTCTTCCTAAATACAAATACCTGATTATATTGTTAGCCTTTAGTTATGGATGGATTTCCCCCACAACCTGATTATAAATTGTTTGAAAGGAGGAGTTCATGTTTTAGATTTTTTATAGTCTCTGAAGTGTCTAGTAGAAGACATTGGATATACAAGGTGATTGATACTTTTTTAATGCACCACAGATTGGCGTGCGGATCATCAATATGAACAATGTGAACCATCAAAAGTGAGGAACTCATGACAATGAACTCATGACAAAGAAAAAAATGTTACTTTCTTATTGAAAATGAAATTAATATCTTTGTAATACAGCCCTTCAAAATGTATCTTAAGGATCAAAAACAATACCATTTTCTTTAAGATTTTATTTATTTATTGGAGAGAGAGAAAGAGAGAAAGAGAGAGAAAGAGAACAAGCAGGGAGACTGGCAGAGGGAGAAGGAGAAGCAGCCTCCCCACTGAGCAGAGAGCCTGATGCGGGAGGCTCAATCCCAGAACCCCGGCTGCATGACTTGAGCCGAAGGCAAATGCTTAACCAACTGAGCCATCCAGATGTCCTCAAACACAATATAATTTAATGGAAACTCCACAATGCTGAAGTTTGACCAAATTGGGCTTTGCACCCCAGCACTATACTAATTAGTTAAGTGACTTTAAATGAATAGTTATTCATTAGTCAATCACTCATTCAACAATACTTTTTGAGCATCCGCCATTTGCCAGCCATTGTTCTCGGCATACAGTTGCCAGCCACAGAGACAAGATTCTTGTCCTCACAATGGCTACAAACTAGCAGGGAGATGCCTGCGAACTAAGTAAACACAGGGGCTAATATTACTTTAAAATCCAATTCATTTTTATGTTCATTTATTTCATTCTCTTCTTTCTTTCTCAAACAAGATCCTTTCCATCGACAGTGTGAAAAGTAGAAATGAACACCTTTCAGTATCTAGTCGATGTCTCCCACTGGTCAATACAGAAGACACGGGAGTCTGGAAACGGTGGCCGGTGGCCTGTGAGGATCAGTCCTCCTGTGAAATACACCAGAATCAGTCCCCATCCAGAGCTGAGAATGGGTGAGGACTGGAATGAGTAAAAAGTCCAGGAACTGGCACAGGGTTTGCTCTTCTTATAGTCGCCATGCGCCATCAACTTTCACTGATTAATTACAGTAATACAGTAAAGTTACATATCTGAAAATAATACAGTATTAGATACAATTATTGGGTACCTGAGGCCTGTTGTATTTCACCAGAAGAACTGAGAGGAAAGCAAGAGTCTTTTCCTTCACTTCACAAGACTTCACAAATCTTTCCGGTTCACAGATCAGAACCCAGATTTGTCTGACATCAAAACATGGCATCTAATATTCTTGGTGACTTCTTAAAAAGCTTCCTAAATAAGAGTTTTAAGAACAGTAATATTCTAAACAATAAGAGGCTGTGTTATTCCATATGTACTTTTTAGCTAGTGACCACTTCACAAAATTCCACTTTTAAAGTCTGGTAGTATTGTTTCTATAGATCTAGGCTCTGGGGATGTACTGAAATGTTATTTAAAAACATTTATTAGACTGAAAAAGATGGCATTTAACAATAATCTCATCATTGTTTGAGGCTTGCCTATATTGTTTTGGGTCTGGGGTGGTGGTAGAAATCCTTCGTTCCAGACATTTTCGGTGGCTTGAATATATTAATTTATGTGATTCAATGACTCAGACTTTTCAAAATAGTGATAGATTTTCATTTGGTAAACATTCTGTGTATGAATTTAACAACCCTTTTGGGATATGTATTAATTTAATAGCCACTGGTTTCTACAATGAATTGGTTAGAGCTTCCTTTTCTCCCAAGCTTGAAAAAGAACTTTTAAATAGAATGATGACTTTTTTCCCAGTCAAACTGAAAATTGTATTTGGGAATCTGTAAAGTACAGACTGCTGCCAACATCCAGGTTGGTCATGAATAGGTCAGGTATGTCACACAAACAAGTTCAGTCAAGATGGACTTATTATACAACTTGAGACTCATCTTTCTCATAAATGATGGAAAAGGAGGACCAGCCATTATCATACAGGGGTACACTCAGGAAACCCATGAACTTCGAAGGTCAGACATACTCACCAAGCAGTTGCCTAACTCCAGATCTGTTTGAGGAGTAAATTATTTTGAGAGATCTTGAAAAAGAATGACACTTGCTCCACAGTGAAGCCTGCAAAGACCCGGTAACCAATAGTGGTGAAGTTCATTATGCCCTATTTATGCTTCAATTCAGAACTCCCTCCAAAGTGTATACATATACACAAAATCATAGTATCGAGGTCAGTCTGTACAACTTGTAGAATCAGAATAATGATAGATAACATTTAGACTAAATGCTTACATGTGTATGTGATCTCTTTGAACCCTTAAAAGAATCTTCTAAAGTAAATACTATAATTTTCTACATTTATTTCATAGATAAAAAAAGATATTGAATCACCAAAAAGATAGGTTACTTGCCCAAAGTCTTGCCACTAAGATATAGAACCAGATTTGAATCCACTGTCTAACTGAAGAGGATGAAGCTGAATGTACTATGCATTGGTCCCTTTCATATACTCACCATTTTAATTACTTAACAAATATTTATTGTGGGTCTCATTGAGTCAGAGAGATACATCTCTATTACTAGATCTTAGGCTTCAATACAAAATGTGCATCCTCTAGAGAACTACCACAGTAACACGAGGGCTGGTTTTGATATTACTTGATAATATTTGACCAGAAGACACAGGAATTTCCTGGAAAATCATCCCCCTCTCCAGTATGTTCTCAAAGGAGTTATACACCTAAGGAAAGAAAAATCAAAGTATCAACTTCTTATTTGGCGTGCTGATGCCCCAAATCATATAATGCTAAACTTTCATGAAGTTGGGTCAGAACATGAGCCTTAAGCTTTAATTCTAAGCAAAGTCTCTGTCTCCACCCAGTGAGTGGCAGTATGGCAAATGAAAACAGCATGGAATCCACTTTCCTATCCCTCTGGGACAAATTAGTTCTAGGAACTGAGCAAGTTATTTAACTTTGGGCTTAGAATCTCCTTTTTGAAATTAAGGGACTTGGTAAACTATTAATTACACTTTAAGGGTATATAATTTTTCAACCACAGCTAAGATAATCTTGACAATCGATGAGATATAGAGACCCTGTGGTGAAACACAAAGCTACAATTAGGCCAAAGCTACATTTATTTAGGCCCATAGAGGCCTAGTGCCTCTCTATAGGAAGTTGTTATTGGAGCCAGGCTAAGAACAATGGAGACAATATCCCAAGATTTACAAACAGTAGAAAGTGATGTAACTCAATGTAAGTAGACAAAGTCTCAGAGACATCACCATCCTTCATGCTAATAACAAACTCCGTAACTGGCAAGGCATACTGTTACTCTATGTAGCTAGAGAGATCGTGTGCAGAAGGCTTTAGAGAGAAATGCTAACCCATTATAACCCCAGGGGATAGTTCAAAATTCCCTTTCCCCTCAGTTCTACCCCCAAAAAGGAGAAGCACTGATTCGTGTCTAGAATATTCCTTTGTAAAAAGTGGAGCTTTGGGTGTTACAATAACTTTGAGATTTCCTGCCTCTTTCTCTTCCCACCCATTGTGGATGCTCTTGGTGCCCTGGCAAGATCTCCTTGATGTTGGGGGACCCATGTCCTAGCTGTTGGGAGGATTGACTACAAACTATTCACAGCCGCCCCCTTCTCCAGAGAATTGCCCTTGGCCAAATAGGACTGGGAGATTACCCTACCCCGCTGTAGAATCTGTCAGAGGTCAATGACTGACTGACATGGGGATTCGGAAGACCTGTCTGGCCTTCTTGCCTCCCATTGCAAATAACTCACAGTCTAATACTCCCTTGGTTATGCCCACTCAAGAATAGACCCCATGTTTTGATAAACCTTGACTGCCAAACTGCATCATTCAGGGAATACGTAATTGGTTTCTCCTTTTTATTAATAGAAAACAAATAATAAGCATCTGAGATAGTTTCTCTGCAGTAAGTAGGTACGATTCCACCCCAAAGCAAAGGAACCCAATGTTTTAATTAGTCTGTACAGCTGGATCTTGAATAAAGGTGCAATTTTCATTTAAAAAAAAAGAAAAGAACTCTGTAATGCATGCCTTGTCCCACAGCTTCCTCACAGAACCAGGTGGAAGTTAGTTTCCAAGCTAAACAATCTCCTTGCTTAGCTTTCTTTCCTGACCTACCCTGTTGCCTTCATTCCTCTTCTTCTGAGATGACTCCATCAACAAATCACTAGAAAAGAACCCTTATCCCAGGCTCTGGGTGTAGGGACTCCAACCTAAGACATACTTATAAGTCTAGTGGTGGAAGACAGGAATTGGAATCGTCTGTAAGTGGGCACTGAAGGCCTCTTTGACTCAGAAATGTCACTGAACTAGTGATGGGCAGGGACAGGATGCCCAAGTCTCAGTCCCTCTGTGGGAAGGGGTTTGTCGCCATTCATTTCTCAGGCTTCTTCTCACAATCATCGTAAAGAGATCCAGAGGACTGAGATCAGGATATGAACCCAAAGAAACGGAGCCAAAAAGCCACTTGATCTGTCATTCGATCTTATTAAAAAAAAAAAAAAGGCTTTTTTGTGACCCCTTTCATTCAATGTAAGAGAGAGAGACCACATAGAGCCTTGCAGCTCCAATTCTGGATGATAGGAAGTGATAGGAATTGATCCAGAAGAGCTTTAAGTACTAACTCTCCCTGTAATAATGGGCGAGTCCGTTAGTCAGATTTCTGGCCAGATCTCCCTCTTGCCGTCTAGAGATCAACTACTTTAAACGCTGCCCAGCCTCCGGCAGTATACAACATAATGTGGCTTTCTACATGGGATGGGTGAACAGACTCGGTGTAGTTCCTTCTCTTTCATTGCCAGGCCAGCGATAGGAAATCAAGAGAGGAAAATCTCAGGATGAGGATCTACAAAGAAGCCTAGCCCAGGAACGGATAGAGTTAATCCGTGTCCATCTGTTTTTATTTTTCCCCAACCCACTCTGTCAGCCACTACAAAATACTCCCATGTGTTCCCGGGTACTGTTGAACAAGACATCTGGAAACAAGCTTCCTTGTTTTTAAACCATGATAACAATAGAGGAATTAGAAAAATTATGTTAAATGCTTCATTATTCTGATGGGAAAAAATCTCTAGCCAGGAAAACTGTGTTAAGATCCACATTGGAAAGTGTTGTTCGCCTACGTGTCCTGTCCCAATTTACAGGTCTGATTGGCAAGCTTACGAAGGAGGTGGGGGACAGAGTGTAGGGAGGCAGGACTGTTCAGGTGGCTGTTGGAAACGAAACAGCCAAAGCAGTGTTCTGAGTTAGAAAAAAGAATCGAGTCAGGGGTTAAGGACCTCCAGGCTGCTTCCAATAAATAGAAAACACCCAAGGAATAAAAATACCAAAAAGAGAACATTTAAACAAATAAAAGGACTCTATCAGAGCACACATGCATGTACTTAGTTCTGTTAGTTCAGAGATATAATTATTCCCTAATCTCAGTTTAAACATGGGAATCACAGAATGGAAACCCGGATAGGACTTTTTTGCTTATCAAGGGTCACTATTTCATTTTGCACTGGACACAGATGACTTGACGAATGGCAGCCTGGATGAGAATGCAGGGCTCTGCTTATACCCTGGAATATGGTAAATCTCTATACCCTACACTCTGGAATATGGTAACTCCACCCAAAATGTGACAACTCCCCAGAAGTAGATGCAGTCGCCCACACTACCTTTAAAAACTTAATTAAGGGCGCCTGAGTGGCTCGGTGGGTTAAAGCCTCTGCTTTCGGCTCGGGTCATGATCTCAGGGTCCTGGGATCGAGGCCCACATCGGGCTCCCTGCTCAGCGGGTAGCCTGCTTCCCCCTCTCTCTCTCTGCCTGCCTCTCTGCCTCCTTGTGATCTCTCTCCCTCTGTGAAATAAATAAATAAAATCTTTAAAAAAAAACTTAATTAAGGCACAAGAACATAATTGTGTTAACAATATCCTTGCTTATTAAAAAATAATGCACTTAGCACCAAGATGTTAGCTCTGTCTGTAACTCTGATTTCTTCCTTGCAAATCGAGTGGAATGATCATTTTTCTCCATTGTAACAAAAACAGCACTGCAATAAACAAAAAAAGGGAATGATATTTATCAAAAACTGTTTTTTATTAAATTAGAACAAATACCACTGTGTTGTTAACACCTTGGCATAAATTACCCTCAGATCAAAGCCAGGACACCACAAGACTGTTAAGGCCTGTGTAGACAGGGCACCATTAAAGGGAACCATAAACAAAGTTATCAGCCTGACAATTCTGCCTTCCTCTGGGGCCAACGCCAGAGGGGTAACCTAACCTCAAAATCCTGAATCTTCACAAGCTTCGAACGTGGAAGCAGAAATCAGCTGGCCCACCCGACGAACATTTTGTAAAGAATTCACGAGGCAGAACAATTGCTCCAAATAAAGGCCCACCGTGGAGTCAGTCAGTGGAATTCTGGTGGGGGGGAGGGCAGGGGGGCTGGGGAGGATTGCCAAGTATAGAGATGAGGGTGAAATTAAAATTAAACGAAACTCCAAACTCTGCTAAAATGTCATCAGCCTTAATTCTGTCCCAACCAAGTGGAAGACGAGGGCTGCCCTGCTGACATCAAATAAAAACGGATTAATTTGCACTTACTCAAGCTTGCCAGGTAGCCGTCCCCCCTTTTCCCATTCATTAAACGCCCTCCAGATGTGTAAATTCCACCTTACATCTATATTCTTTCTGCGGCACATTACAAGTCCCCTTTGTGGATTTTAATGGGGATGAAAGACGAGGCTGCACCTGGGCACAGCTAATGTTCAAAGTACAGGCTTTGGGATTTTCTAGCCGGCCAGACACTCACAAGAAGAAACACGGCGGATTCCATTTTCTCGTGCTTCAGAGTCTTGTTTTTGACAACTCCCACTGAAAAGCGTGCATTTCCCTCCAGCATCAATCAGCTTGCCAACTTTTGTGAGCAGCCTTCCTGAGGTCAAATAAAGGCCAGGAAGAAACTTTGGGAAACCAGTGGAGACATCCCCACTTTGACACCCTCGCTTGCCACCCCTCAACAAGCCACCTTAAGAAGGTGTTACATTTAAAGTCTTGCTGGGACTATTTCTTACCCATGCCAGGCCGTATGTGCACAGCAAGGAACTCCCGCCCTGCCGGGCCCTGGAATGCACCTTTCCTTCATTCCATAAACATTTACAGTGTGCTTATGATATGCCAGGCTGTGCTAGGTGCCAGGGATTAAGAGAAGAATCTAGAAAGTCTGTGCCCACCCAGAGCTCAGCCTGCTGCACCTGTAACAGAGTTATTTGATATTCTGGGTTTTATTTGTTCATTTATTTCAGTCTGGGGCCTTGGAATCAGAACCTTCCATCTTGTAGTCAGCATGGGCCTACATTTAGAAATTCGTGTCCCTTTTCTGAGGCTTCATTGGACCTGAATAACTCCATCTTCATGACTAACTCTATTTGTCTATCTTGGTACAAATCGTATTAATGTTGGGCATCATTCACGCCAGTAGACAAAGCAGGAGTTTGTCCTTGAGAGGTGGTGAGGTGGTCAGGCTGGGGGCCCCTGATGGATGGGACAGGGGGTGGTGGGGAGCAGAGCAGTTGTGCCCCCTGCGATGCCCATGTCCTGGTCCTTTCTCTCAGGAATCTACCTGCATGTCCAAAGCCACGTCACTAGACTAATATATGGAAGATAGTAATTAAATGCAATCATAAAATGTTATACTTAAAGAGGCCCTAGATTTGACCTAGCCCGCATCTGTTTTTATAGAGTTGAAACAACTGGAGCGTGCATGGAGACAAAGAGAGTTTTCCAAGGTCACACTGGGATACTGGGTAGTGTTTGCAATCTAATAACGGGCTTCAGGACTCTAGCCCAAAGGAAAGCTGCCTGGAGGACTCCAGAAGGCTGCCAGGCTGGTGGAAGAGATCTTTTGTAGAGGAGGGTTTGAAAAACTTCTTGGATTGCACCAAGTAAATGTTGTTCATTCCAGAAAACCTGGCTCCAGCAGCTGCCCTGGCTGGAACAGCTTCTGTGGCTGGATGAGTCCGAGTTCTCCAGAGAAATGGAACCGATAGCATTGACTGATTGATTGATATTAGTTCATGCAAATTATGGAGGCTAAGGCGGTCCATGATCTGTAAGCTAGAATGCAGGAAAGGGCAGGGACAGTCTGAAGACTGAATACCAGAGTGCTGAGGGTCTAGTTCTGAAGGCCTGCGAACCAGAAGCACCGAAGCCGAGGGCAGAGGGAAGCGGATGTCCCAGCTGAAGTAGTCAGGGTGAGAGCCAGCCATTCCCTCCTTCCTCCACCTTTTGCTCTATTTAGGCCCTCAGTGGATTGCAGGGGGCTCACACACATTGGGGAAGGGTATCCACTCCTTCTATGATTCAAATGCTAATCTCTTCTAGAAACACCCTGGCAGACATACCCAGAAATGATATTGAAGTATGTTATCTGGGCATCCAGTAATCCAGTCAAGTTGACACATAAAATTCACTATCAGAATGGCATAACTCACACTCTGTTGCTACAGAAAAAAAAAAATGGAACAAATGGATGGTGATTTGTGCTCTGCTTTGGATGTGCTGTTTTCTTTTGGTTTTTTTGGTTTTCAGTTTTTCTGGGAGAAACTCTTAAAAAGAAGGCATTCCTTTATGCTAAGAGAGTTTAAATATATTTTTATAATGTTTAGAAGTACAGATCAATGGAAACTTATTGACATCTTTAGCAGGTGCCATGTTCAAATTGATTTCCCTTTCTTCCAAGCCAAATTTTTTACATGCTGCCAAGAGAAGGAAGTATGAAAATGGGATGAGGCCATGACAAAATGAAGACTATAGAATCCTGAAAGAAATCCAGCTTAGATGGCACCTGGTTGGCTCAGTTGGTTAAGCTCCTGCCTTTGGCTCAGGTCAGGATCCCAGGATCCTGTGATAGAGTCCCATCTCAGGCCCCCTGGTCAGAGAGGAGCCTGCTTCTCCCCTCTCTTCCCCTCCACCCCCACCCCTGTAGTTGACTACCCGCTCCAAGTAAGCAAGCATGATCTGTTTTCTTTACTGCTTTATAACAAACACACATATTAGCTAATATTTGCTCAATAAGTACTTCTGAAAGAACAATGGAACTTGGAGATCAGAGGACACACCAGAGCATTAGGATTTGAGGTACAGAGGGAAGACTTAGAGAAATTGAGCTTAAAGATGAAGTAGGACAGTAATGGATGGAGAGAGAAGGGAGGGATTCCAGGACTCATGTTTACAGGATGGCTTTGGTCATGGTTATAAGGCTTAACAAACCATTTCTCAGGTTGGTCCATTTTTATCTGAAGTTTTTCAGAAACTATTGCTGAGTAGCAAATCAATTTTTGAAAAAATCAGTCTGATGGCTTTCCCAATAATAACCCAAATACGTGCCCTGACATTACCGTCATCACTTTACATGTCTATGTTAACATTTAAACAGAAAACCAGTATAGATTTAGAGTGATTTTACCACAGACTCCTAAAGAGTTGATTTGGTGTTGAGATCAATTCACATCAGCTATGGTATGTGGAAGGGAGAAAACACATGAAGGGAGGTGAAAATGATGTTGGCTTTATGTGGGCAGAGATCATACCATTGGTAGGCCAAAGCCTGTGAAAAACCTTAAACATAATTTGAACTTATCTGCTAGGCTGGGTCTGTTAAGGCAACATGAATTTTAAAAATATTTAACTGATTTAGATGAGGCATTAAAAGCTATTATATATGAGGCTACATCATACATAGCTGGGGAAAAAAGTACCTCCCTCACAAAGAGGGATGAAAACTGAGAGGAGTCGGGGCGCCTGGGCGGCTCACTTGATTGAGCATCTGCCTTCGGTTGGGTCATGGTCCTGGGTTAGAACCCCACATTGGGCTCCCTGCTCGGTTGGGAGCCTTCTTCTCCCTCTCCTCCTGCTTGCTGGCTCCTGTTCACTCGTGCTCTCTGTCAGGATCTTAAAAAAGAAAAGAAAGAAAAACTGAGAAGAATCTTCTCAAAAGAGAATTACAGTTTCAAGGCTTAGGAATGGGGACAGAAAGAAAGGATCTGGGGACAAAGTAATTCTTAGTTTATCAATCTCTTTATTTTGTGCAGTAGAGCAGAAGCGCATGACATGTGTCATCCCCAGCTTAGCTATCTGGTTTTGCCATGAACATCCCCTGCTCTTTTTCTTGAATCCTTGGAATGGGCCACGCTGCCTTTGACTTTGGCCGACACACACATTTCTTCCCTCTTCCTGGAAACTCTTCCCTAGTGTCTTCACCTGCCTGACTGCTTCGCGTCCTTCAGGTTTTAGCTTCCATCAACTTACGGTTCCCACCACTCCTTTGATAGCCTCCACAACTTGCCTTATTAGTTTCATCCACAAGGATCCAAAAAGATTTTAATGTGAACCTGATACTAACCTGAGGGCTAAACTCAATGACGTCCGGAGGTTCTTTCGCCGCTCTTCAGGGAAGATTCCATGGAAGCATTGTGGCATTGTGCTCATCTGATTTGGCTTCTTAACAGAGGCAAAGAAACACAGAAACTACGGTTTGGGCTCTATAGGGGTAATGACCAGCTCAGTTTAAACCGAAGGAAATGCTAATTCAATTCTGTCTTCTTGGGTTCTAAATAATACAGATATGTACTTAGCATTTTCTACTTCTCCAGTCTCCTCTTACAGGTTTTAAATCCTTGCTCACAGATGGCATATTCCTGGGCACTTCTCAGAGAGAATAGATTGGAAATGACTAGAGAAATGATATGCGAATAATTTAGACCTGGAGCTCTAGCTAGCTGGCTTTCCTATAAACACATGATTTTATTATACACATGTAAAATAAATATCTTTTTAAGCCCAATCCCTGCCATAAATATGGCATGTATCATTCTCAGGCATCAGACTCAGGCATGAAAAATTTTTTCTTTGTTTTATCACAATTCAACTTATTTTCTACTCCCAACTCCATTCTCACAGATGGAAGAAACTCAATCTCAGCTGACTCCATTTTACTTCTGTGTTTTTCGGTCAATCAGAGACCCTAGGTCTGCGTAGAAGTTCCAGGAGCCTACCAACAGCCAGGTGTCAGGGGAGTGGTGGGGAGAACCTCACATCTGATTGTCATCCCTTTCAGTGTGCCCCTGAAGAGTCTTCTAGATGTGTGAGCCTCCTCCATCACCTGGAAGATGACTGCTGCATTTTCCTTACCCTGCCTGGGAGGCCCTGACCGGCCTGACAGCTTCTTCTTCCTGTCTGCACCCCTCTGCTCCTCTGCCTCCTTCCTCACCCACCACCACATGGCAGTGTGTTCTCCGAGGTTGTCTCGGGCTATTCTGCCTACAGGGGCAGCCCTTGCTAACCATTTCCCCCACCAGCTGAGTTAGATGTGGGGTGGCTACTTCTACCACATGGTTGGGTCCAACAGCTGAAGGAGGGTGGGAGTAGTCACGGAAAAGTTTTAACATATTCTTAAAGGACACGAAAGATATTTCTGGCATACGACATGGTTTGAGAGAAGGTTCTGAGGTGGACATGAGATAAACCAATAAAAAGGATACTGAACAAGGAAAGGAGCTAAGGTGGAATATTGAAGAAATGAAAAGAGATGGGCTCTGCTAAAGGATTTTCACACAGATGCTAATGATCTTGAATGTGAGCTCAGATCAAAGATGCTGCCAGTGGTCTTACATAGGAAATATACGTTGTTATTTATGGAAATTGTTAAAACATAAATGGATTTGAATATCACCCAATTACCTACTGGTCTCAAATACAAAAAAGTATCCTACAGCGCTGGAATTTGGACTTATTTGCTATACATAATGTGGGCTTCTCATCAGCTCCTTGGTTTAGAGGTGTGACGCCATTCTGTCTACCCAGTTTTTAGGTCTGTGTTTAGGTAAATATTTTGGAATAATAGAAGGTAATCACCACTTCTTAAGGGAAATATTTTTGCTCATTTTCTAAAAATATTTTTTATGGATATTAAATCAAATAACATCATTGTAGAATATTTGAAAAATACAGAAAGGGCTTCAAGAAGAAAATAAAATCACCTATAATTCCATCACTCAGAGATAACCACTATTAACATTTTGATGTATGTACTTCTGTCTTTTTCTCTACATAAAGATATAAATTTCTTATTACAAAAATGTACTGAGAACTTACATATTATTTTCTAACCCATTCGCCCCATGGCATTTATTGTGACCAGTTTCCAAATCATTTACCACTCTCCTAAAATAATTCTTAATGGGGAGTGCCTGGGTGGCTCAATCAGTTAAGCAACGGACTCTTGGTTTCTGCTCAGGTCATGATCTCAGGGTCATGAAATCGGGCCTTGAACCTGTCTCCAAGCTCAGTGCAGAGTCTGTTTAAGATTCTCCCCCTTTTGCTCTGCCCCTCCCCCTGCGTGCTCGCTCACGTGCGCTCTCTCTCTAAAATAAATAAATAAGTCTTAAATAATAATTCTTAATGGTTGCTTGGGATTCAATTATGTGTATACACCATAATCCATTAATCCTGTTCCGATTTTCCAACATTTGTTTTCCATTTTTCGCAATTACCAAGAGTACAACTTCCCTTCAAAACAGGGAAGAAGAAATTGCTATTGCCATTACCACTGCATTTTATTTTTCAGCACAGGATGCAAATTGAAATCACACTTACAGTTCAGGGAGTGGAAGGATTAGAAAGAGAAGATTAATTTGGTAGCCCTGTTGAGAATTTTCAGAGGCTGTTTAAACCGAGGTAGGAAGTTCTAGTTACCAATGGGAGAGATAACTAGAATTTGGGCTAAGACTTTACAAGAAGGGAGCATTACATACAGAAATGTTGTGAAGGACTGTAAAGAGGATTGAGGAACAAGACCATGTAAGAAGCAAAGCAAGGATCTTAAAATGATATTTTAGGAAGAAGTTTTGTTGACTTTAATGGCCAACATGTCAGGTGCTGAAGTCGATGAGAGGGCCACAGGACTGTGTGATGCCGACAGCATCCAGACAAGGACTCTGGCCTCCATACTTTCTGCCATGCATTGAGTCTTAGCATCCAGCCCATCTCATTAACATGCCGGCTTGTGGTCTTTATGGACCTAATATTGTACCTGCGGATAAGCTAAGTTTGACAAAAAGAGTGTGAGTCTGCAAAATTTTATCCACATCCAAAGTGTCTCTGAGGAGTCCAGTCCCTTGTGATTCATTTGTCCTTCCCCAGAAGTAACGTTATTTTGAAATGATTTTTAGTTCAAAGAAGGCATTTTCTCCATCTTGAAATTGGAACATGCAAGGCTCAAAGTAAAAAACAAAAACAAAACAAAACAAAACATTGATCCCAGGAAGTTCAGGACATTCCAAATTGCTTAGAGAGACCATGGGTATGTTCAAAGAAAGGGAACTGGATTCAATTTCCCAGAACTCTTCCCCCTGTCTAGGTATAACCCAAGCAATGGTCATTAAGAGAGCCCAGACGCTGACTTACAGTTTGTTTCATGATGTTGGGGAAAGGCAGTGCCAAGAATTTTTCACTCTTTAGATCTTTGCAGAGAGATGCTTGCAGTTGGGCGAAAGAAAGTGTTTGTGACATTAAAAGGCAGCAACCTGTCCTAGCCTCAGTTTGTATCGCAAGTGACATGTCTGAATTGCCTTCTCCTCAGGCAAGCAAAAGAGAAAGTTGAAAAAGAAGTTCAAGGATTAAGTTTCCATGTGTGTCTCCATTCACAACAGATGGCCTCCACACGGACAAGCTTTACGCATTTGGTGATCTCCAGATGGGCAAATAAAATGCCATTTTTGATCTTATTGTAAATTTGGGAGGGGGGTTGTTACAAACTTTCAATCAAACAGAAAGGAAAATGAATTTTCTCCAGGCAGGGACCCTAAGGTAAGAGAATAAATGTTAAGGCTATATAAATATACTGTATGTAAATTTATTTGTCTTCATAGATGCTTAAGGTTTAATTTATTGCAGGCTTAGAGATTGAAAATACATGAATAATTATAGAATACTTTTGATAGGTTACATATATGGTTATGTATATCAGTATACGACTTTGCTCAATCCTAGGCAACTCAATACGGATTGTGAAAATAAACCTATTGTTGATGTGATGAGCACTGGGTATTATACACATCTAATGAATCACTGAACACTTATCAAAAACCAATGATGTACTATAAGTTGGCTAATCGAATTTAAATTAAAAAAAAAGAAAAACCTATTCTAATAGTTTCACTGAATATTTGATTTTATAATTATCTTCCTATTTAAAATACACACTCTTAAAATTATCATTCTCTACCTTAACTCTAGTAAGCAATCTATTTTCACCATGATTCTAAAATGGCTCCTTTCCTCTTCATTTTCACATCTAAAGCCACACTCATATCATCCAGTGCCTCTTTGATTTATGTAACACGGCGTGCAGTTGGCGTCTGGCCTTTGCTTTGGTGTTTCATTCTGCTTCCCCACCTGAGCTAGTCTCTCCGATATTCTCCTCAATTATGTGACTCCCCCAACACACACATACACACACACACACACACACACACACACACATCCCTAAAAGCACCTGATCTGAGTGGCGACCCCAAGACTGAAGTCCAGGAAACTGATCGCAGCAAAGGAAGCCAATTTAGTAAAATAATGTTCTGTGTAAACTTCAATTCTAAAACTCAATTGCTCCGCTTTAAAAATAGGACAAAGATCATGCACACGTGTTTTTGATTCTATAATTATATCTAAATATCATGGAATTTGCATGTTGTACTAGGACACCAAACAGCCCACACGCTCATCCTGAAACATTGGATTAATGCCTACATCTTGAATTAAACCGAACAACCTAGCCCAATGCTAAGCTTACGGTCAATTTTCAGTGAATAATGATTTTAAAAATTTTAATGATCTACTCAAGTCTTAATTTAAAAAAAAAAAATGCAGCAGCCTCTGAGAGCTACAGTATAGCATAGTGAAGTGAGGCCCAGGTCCATCTACCCACTGAATAGCGAAGTTAGAAACAGCGCCACCCACTGGTGACAACATAGTGTCTGGAGTCCAGTAGACCTGGGTTCCAATCCTGGCTCTTAAACGTTGGTTTGTACTCTGGGAAGTCACCCGCCTCTACAAGCCTGGGTTTTCACATGGATCAAATAGAGAAAATAGTAGTACATGCCACATATCAAGCTGTGGGAGGATTAAATAAGATGGTACATGTAAAGTTCTTTGTGCATTTTAGCAATTCCCCCTATGCGCACACAGAACATGATGATGTTCAGCATCAGGGCACCGCTCTTCAGAAGCTGTTAGAAGAGAAGGGCTCTGTCTCTGTCATGTTGAACAATGTTGAACAAAACCTCTGCTGGATGCTTCATTATGCCTTTGGTTTACTATGAGGATAAAATTTCTGTTGCTGCATTCCCCAATTAACCCACTATTGCAGCTACATCAGAAATCTTCTCTTTCTGATACATTCTATGTTCTTTTTAAAACTCCCCGACTGAACCCTCAATCTCTTGTAACACCATTCTCTTTTCCCAAAGTTCTGGGAACTAGCAAGTCACACGATGGTTTTCTAGTTAGCGCCCATGTGTGTAAAGGTCAAGTGCCTTTGACATCTGTTACCTTGTCCATAACCAGGACTTAGGTGACTGCTTTTGGTTGTCCACACCTATGTCTCCAGACTTTATCACCTGGTGGTCTCCTTTCCAGAATTCACACCTTCAGCCAAAAGGACTAAGGGTTCCGTGAGATAAGAAGCCTCCTTCATTCAAGGGTGTGGCGGGGAGCACAAACATATGGCCAATGACCGCAAGTAGGAAAATCATCTGGAATTTTCCCAGGTGGGCGCCTATCACTCGAACCACATTGCAAGTCATGTCCTTGGCACACAATTGGATCTGTCAGCCCTGACAAACACAGAATTTCTGCTCCAACCCACTGAGAATCCAATGTTCTAACTGCTTGTGGGATTTATATCACTACCTACATGCTTTTTGTTTTGTTTTGTTTTGTTGTTCATCTGAATGGATTCATTTGCTCTTCTCTAAGATATGCTGGCCAGTCTATACAGCATTCCGATGGAAGAGTTGTCCACTTGGTCAGCTGCTAGAAAAGGGGATTTCATAACCTTTATTAGTTACACATCCAGCATTTCAAAGAAAGATTCCTTAGAATATTTGAGAAGAAAAATCTCATGGGGAACTCATGGCAGAAAGGAAAAGTGGAAAAAGCACAAACTTGGGAGTCTTATAAACTCTGTGAGATCACTTCTCTGTGAGTTTCCTCACCACATGCCTACAGTTCAGGGCTGTGACGTGCACAGGGGAGATAAACAAGTATATACAGTACGTGAGGCATCAGTAAGGACCCGATTCATTTTCCATCTCCCCCCCTTCCACTGGTGTGTTCCATATCTCTCCTCTGAGTTAGAGTCTAGCAAGTGAGAAGGCAGTTACGTAGGCTGGGCATCTCCCCAGAACACATGTTCTTGGCCCAGAGCTGTTGACTTGCAGTATGCAAGGATGAGGAAGGCCACTGTCCAGCACTAAGAACAAAGATAATAATGGGTTCATTCTCCTGAAAAAAATTCCAACCAAGCTGAAATATTATGTCATGACTGTCTTCTAGAAAAAGGTGTTCTCTTCTTTGTAGGTCTGAGAAGTGAGTAGATTCTGAGCATTTTTTAAAGATTTTTTTATTTATTATTTTACAGAGAGAGAGAGCATGAGTGGAGGGAGGGGCAAGAGAGAGAGAGAGGGAGAGAGGATCTCAAGCAGACTCACCGCTAAGCGTGGAGCCCCACATGGGGCTCCATTTCATGACCCTGAAATCATGACCCTGAGATCACAACCTGAACTGAAATCAAGAGTCAGATGCTTCAGCGACTGAGCCACCCAGGGTCTCCAATTCTGAGCGTTTTTTAAGGTGCATTGAAAAAGACTGAGGATTGGTGAGAGATTTCAAGCATAGTATGAGAGTGTCAGAAGAGAATAACTGATGGGTCCACCTCATCCCAAGCGTTGTAGGCAGGGTTTCTTCTGGAAGAGGCTAGCTACATCTCAGGTCAGGCTGCCATGACAAAGTACCAGAAACTGGATTGCTCATACACAGCAGATATCTATGACAGTTCTGGAGCCTGGAAGTCCAAGGTCAAGTACCAGACTGCCAACTTCTTGTAACTTCACTTGGCAGGAAGAGAGCAAGCTAGCTCCCTGGCCTCTTCTTATGAGGGCATGGATGGCACTCATAAGCACCCCCCCATGACCTAATCACCTCCCTAAACCCCCCACTCCAAATACCATCACATGGGGATTAGGGTTTCAACATGTGAATTTGGGGGAGACACATTCAGTCCATTCAGGTGAGGTTCCTTTCTGCTTTCTCTCTCTCTTTTTTTAATATTTTATTTATTTATTTGACACAGAGAGAGAGAGATCACAAGTAAGCTGAAAGGCAGGCAGAGAGAGAGGAGGAAGCAGGCTCCCTGCCAAGCAGAGAGCCCAATGCGGGCCTTGATCCCAGGACCCTGAGATCATGACCTGAGCCGAAGGCAGAGGCTTTAACCCACTGAGCCACCCAGGCACCCTTCTTTCTGCTTTCTCTTTCGCTTTTATCTTTCTCCTGCCACAATACTTCCACGCAGCATCCCTTCAGGAAAGCACATGACTGGTTTGTATTCTGATTTTATGCCATGGAGCTTCCCTCATACCTTGTTTTTTCAGTCTTCATCTAAACGTGGCTTCTTATTCTGTATTATTATCCTTTCCCTCTGTTGTTGCTTCGTTGCCCCAGGTTATGGATGTCCTTGATGGGTGACAGTTCTTCAAAATTCTTGCTTTGAGCAAAACCTGCTTCTCATTCTGTGGACATTCCAGGTGTATCAACAATCAAACTCTCATGCATTTATCTGGTCATGTCACCCTGGGGTCTAGAATTTCTGTATTTAAATAGGAGGGGTTTTTGTTTTTGTTTTTGCTCAAAATATTGTTCTCTCGTTGTGTCCAACTACTACCTGATACCCAAAGATAAAACTTAAGTGTGCCTCCCCGTGAGTTAAATGTATTGTGTTTAATTTACTAAAATTTATGGTGTAGACCTTTAACTTCTAGAAGGAAAAAATAACGGTTCTTGGCATTGTTCTCTTTCTTTTTTGCAAAGATGACTGTGGCCCCATCTCTAGATTCCCTAGTCTTAGAGACACATACAGGTTGTTTATCATTTCATGATTTCTCCATATAACACACACATTGTTCTAGAACCTTAGTTCTGAGTAAATGCCTCTGTGAACTCAAACACCAAACCGTTAATCGTTTTCGTGATCAAGAGAAAACAAATAGATTATTTTGACATTTTCTAGCCATATATTAAAAGTGAAAGATGATCTTGTCGACTCTGTGGTCTGGTCTTGGCTGAGGCAATTATGGCGGGAGTTCCCTGTGAAAGTAATTAGGGAAGTTGAAAAAGTGAGCACTCCCCACATGTGATCTTACCAGTGGTCTCAATATATGACATCAATGAGTTAAATGAGGAAACTACCAGAGGCCAAAAATCTAGGTTTTATGTTTCAGATGAAGTTTTCGCTTGTGCTCACCTCAGGAAATGAATATTGCATTCATAAATTGTTGTTCTTATCCAGGAGATGAACCATAGCAGTTTCATTTAGCCCTAGAGTATTAAATTTCTTTAACACTTTGCCACATTAGAATATGTTTTCCATCTGAATGTGATGATGCAATATTTGAAGGGAAAAATCGTTAGCCGAGTGACATTCCATAACAAGCCATAAAAGTTTATGATGCACATAGTAGGATAATTGGCACAACAGGAATTGAATACTTCCTTATGGATAATATTTGATAAGCTATGGCATGTAGAACAATCATAACATTTCAATTGACCAATGATGGCTACTTTAGAATGCATTTATTTTATTGTTTCCATAATGGATTTTACAGTGTCGGAATTGGTTCTACTCTACTGGAAAGATGGAAAAAGGACCCTATTATTTTTCCTCCTGCATTTATTTTCCATTGTGATCTTTCGCTTGGGCATTTGATTCCTCCCCCACCCCAACACCAGACCGCTTCACCACGAACTGTTGACAAATGATTTGTTGAAAGCCAAAACTAGTGGCCAGCACTGTTTTATTTTTCTCCCTGAGTCGGCCTTCTTGGGCATAAAGTCCTTTTAGACCACTAATTAACTCATTCATAGACAGTGTCCTTTCTCCCAGGTTCTAGATTTGGGGCACCTCTCACCTGTTTTTCTCTGGGTGTTGTGCTCCACCAGCTTATAAATTTTCTGATAGTTCCCAGTATCGCTTCTTATGAAATAACGCGTTTTTTCCCCCACAAAACCTTGGGCCAACTGTTTTCAATAGTGGCAGTCAGGCCTGAAGCTGTCAGTCAAAGCACAGCTTATCAGTCTGAGCTTTTTCTTTTTAAGCTTTTACTCGGTGACTTTTGAGACCTGTCAACACCCAGTTGATTTTCACCCTAACAATAAAGTCACACTCTATCTCCCACATAGAAGCTTTAAGATTAAATTCTGATGTCATATACGTCATATTTACATAGTTAAAACTCATAACAAGCAACCCACAGGCAATAGGATGTAATAACCGTGCAACAGAGCCATTTCCTGTCCCCCTTTTTTCTCTCACACTATGTTCGGTGCAGTTTATTGGATGTGAATGTTATGAAAATGAAAATCGTCTGGGAGAAACCTGCTGGCCAGGTCTGAGGTTTAGAAGAATTCAACCGGAGGGGTCTATAGAGCTGTAAATGCTTGGCCACCTCTTACACTGTAAAGTGGGAACACTTTCAACATTCCTTTCGTTTCCAGAAAAGAGAGAGACGGGAGGCCACGATGACATGCTCTAACGGCAGATTTTTCGTATCTGTAGTTCTTCTGCTATTAGAGGAGAACTAACTCGGGGTCAAAAACACGTAACACCAAAGGTTTTACGGTTTTCACTTTTAAACACAAAGCACCCACTTCAAATGCGCGGCAAAGCGAAAGTTAGCCACGGAGGCGATTTAAGAGTCAAATCTAGCATGGCACTTTCAACAGCCAGTTGAGAGGAGTTAAGCGTTCTCTCGGCAATCACTTTAGAGCTGGAAATATGTGTGTCGTGTTAAAGCAAGAAACTGAAAGCCACTGTCTCTGATCTAATTTGAAGCCTCCATCGCATCAAAAGATTAGGCTCTAAGTAAAAATATTGACAAGAAAATAAGACTCTAATGGAAGCACATTATATCCTGTGATGGGGACACTTTTGTAGAGTTTCATTACTTCAAGTGAGGCAGAATGAAATCATTCTCTTAATAGTGTTACTTTGGAAAACCTTCTGTATAAACAAAGGCTAAACTACCATTTTTGAAATAAGGTCTTTTCCTTCTGGGGCTAATCAGACATATTATTCATGTAAAAATACATACACTGAAATTTCACAACCAGATCTTAGCAATATGCTAGAAAACATTTGCATTTCCTTCCTATAGTGTGGGAAAGGTGCAGTCATATTCTGCATGTGAAATAGGATGAAGAAAAATTCAGTGGAATTAATAATCTTCCATGGTTATAATTCTGTCTGAAAACAAAGTGAAACAAAAAGAACCCCCCCAAAAAAAGACTATAAAGGCATTTAAAAAAAGGTTTTATTTATTTATTTGAGAGCGCAAGTGTGGCAGGATGGGGATGGGGGGTGGGTAGGTGGAGGAGGGGCAGAGGGAGAAGAAGAAACAGACTCCCGGCTGAACAGGGAGCCCTAGGGGGGGGGACTGATCCCAGGACCCTGGGATCACGACCTGAGCCGAAGGCAGATGCTTAACTGACTGAGGCACGTGGGCGCNGAGCCCGATGTGGGCCTCGATCCCAGGACCCTGGGATCATGACCTGAGCCGAAGGCAGCGGCTTTTAACCCACTGAGCCACCCAGGCGCCCTATTGTAGCATTCTTTATAAAGCTCAGCTTCTATAGTTTCCATACAAAAATCAGAATATTTCAATATTTTTTTTCTTCTTCCAACTCTGTAGGAAGCTGATTTTTGGACTCAATAATTTTGTTCCAACAAATAAAATAGAGTTCCTAGAAGTACATAAGCTTTTTTAAGACCCCAGGGATAGAAATACATTTTTTGTCAGCAAAAGATACATTTACACACTTCTCCCTTTCTCCCTCTGTCTCTGTCTCACGTGCATGCACATACATACATTGTGCATACTCATGGAATAACTGAGATGATTCAGGAAAGCACTCCACCAGCTAGACCTAAATGCTTTCTCCTCCCTGGCCTGAGGTTCTACTAACTGAATCCATTCCTCCTTCGTAGGCACTCCGTCTTCAACAACTCTCAGTTCAAATGAAATGCTCCTAGAGTCAGAGTTTGTGGAGTCCGTGAACTGCCCCCCCCACCACCCTAAAGAGCTAACACACTTAGCTAACACTGTTCATCAGCAGTATATTGAGAAATAGTTTAAATTTGATTATATAAATAATTATTACACGCCCACAATTTGGGGGGACCCTCTCTGGGCACTGCAGGGAATATCAGGATAACTGAATCTCCCACCCAGTGGGAAGTAAAAGAAACAGGTCAAGGACAAGGAGACAGAGAAAGGAAGGTTACAGTAGAAGGGCTAGAGGAGGGGATGAGAACAGTAGAAAAGGAAATTAAAAGAGGAAACCAGAACATGCCCAAAGCAAATTTCTTCTTTTACAGCTTTGGGTAGTGTACCCGAAGAACCAAAATATAGCAGCAATTGGTCAAATGTGCATTCCTCCACCTCCCCTTCTGCAGACCAGAGAGGCTTGCAAGAATAAGAAAAATCAGTCACACCCATGAATATTTTTTTAATGGCAGAACTATCTGACATCTTTACCCAACCATGTGTCTATATGTGAAAAGGGATGCTAATAAGGATTCTATAGGATTGCAAGCTTTTGCATAAGGTTTTATGAAACTGTAGCTATTAATATAATTGCTATGGAAACACAAAACTGAGACACACCTCTGTAGGATAAAAACACAACTACTTCATCTCTGCCTGATTCTTTCACTTTTGCACTAAAATAAACGAAGAGTGGCAGAAGTTTAAAACAGTGTCTCACAACTGTAAATCCTGTTGAGTGTAAGCCACTTAGAAAAGGGTGATTGGTCAAAGATATTGGTCTCTTTCAGCTGGTATCAAATGTAAAGGCTAGACTCCGCTCCTGAAGTCTCTGATAGCAATTACATATAGAGTGAACTTCAAACGCTTTGGAGTTTGTGCTTAATTCAGAGCAACACATGACATCTTGGACAGATCCTGACATGCTTATGAAATTATAAATGGAGCTGGAAATCTCACGAAATAAGTCAAAGATATCACCCTTTATGAGGTATGACTATAAAGTAATGGAACTGCTTTTGAAACCAACATTGCCGAACTTACACATGCAAGCTGAGTGTTGTCCCTTTTAAAAACAATCCTGTTAGAGGCTCCGCATTCATCCGGCTGTTGCTGCCAGAAACAGCCACGCTCTTTACTTGCCAGTGGAAATGCCTCTTCTGTGGAGTGTAAATTGGAAACTTACGTGGATAAAGATGTGCACCCCCAGGTCGGGTGAATAAAGTTAGCAATTCAACTGAGGGATGGAATTCAATGGGGCAACAAATAAATGAACCGTGTGGAGAAAATTTGCATTGTGACATGGAACAAAAATAGCTAACACTTGAGTTCTTGCTGTGTGCCAGACACTCTCCTGAGCATTCCACACCTATCATTTCACGCAGTGCCCACATGAACTCCATGATGCAGGTTGCCTCAGCTCCATTTTAAAGGGAAGAAAATGGAAGTACAGAGAAGGAAAATCAAGCCCAAGGCCACACAGCTAGTCAGTGGCAGAGCCTGGGAGGTCAGTCTCCGAAGCCCTTGCTTTTTAAGTACCGTGCAATATTAAGTCCAACAGTGCTCCTAAAGGAAGAACTAATCAAGGTCTGACCCAGCGGAACAGGCTGTTGGATGTAACGTTTACTCATTACCAACTCTGAACATTCATAATGTATTAACGCACCATCGTTCTAAGGGTTGGATGTGAATTTTTTTGTCTAGCTCGCAGAAGCCTATCACGTCATCAATGACTGAGCCCATGTCAGTATGGCTTTGTGGCAGCTGTGGAGAAAGGTTTCCACCCCAGTACCCTCTGAACTGAGGGTCTTGAAAATTCTCAAAACAGAGTGACTTGGCTGACTTCTCTGAGCATCAGTTTCGTCATCCATAAAGCAGGGGCTCCAATGCTCCAAGGGTGTGCGAGGATTAAGTAAAATACAATTTAATCTAATTTCGCATGGTACCATCTGTAGTAATACACCATCTGTAAATATGTTTTTCTGCCTTTTTCGGGAATATCCTTGGATTCTCCAACTGAAAATAAATTACCCCCCAAATCTTTGACTCTACTTTCTGGGTGTTTGGGAGTGTTGTTGTGATCCCATAATTTAGACGCACAGAGGAAGGTTATTTTTACTGGTCTCGTTCATGATTCACCCCTGCTATTTTATTTGCCTAAAGTTTAGTGCCTGCAGCAGGCACCAGTTGGGTTCTGACTGATAGAGACAGCACATGGGAGGAGGTGTGGGGTCTGACAAAGGGCTTGCAGCTGTTGAGAGAGCAAATGGATTAGGCAGCCAAGACCAGAAGCATCTGGTAAAACTGACATTTTTTTTCACAAAATTGACGTTTCTGTCATAAACAATAATTCCTAGATTTCTTTTAACTGCGTTTGGAAAACTTTTTTTTTTTATCACGGGGATGAAAAGGTAGGGGTAATTCACTGTTTGATTATCCCTTTCAGCGGAGGAAGAAAGGAAGACCCTTTCTCCATACACAATAAAGCCCAAGGAAGTTGTGTATATTCGTGTACACGCATGTGTGCGTGTGTGCACACAGGTTTGTGCAACACAGAATGGGCATGAGGGGAAGCGTGGGTCCAGAGAGGCTGGGAAGTTTCACTAGGGCAAATTTCGGGGAAAACAACGGAAATTTTATCGGTGAGAGTTGTGCATCCAAGACTGCCAATCAAATGACATTGATCATCAAACTGATGTCCCAGGATGTCCCTGAATTTGCACTGTCAAACATTCTCCTGTTCTCCTTTCCTCATGAAGACCAAGTATCACCAGAGCCTTGAGGAGTGACTCTAGGTGGAGAGACATGGGAGGAGGCAGTATCTATTTTATTTTTTTTTTAATATTTTATTTATAGGTGGGGCTTGATCCCAGCACTCTGGGATCAAGACCTGAGCCAAAGCAGACACTTAACATACTGAGCCTCCCAGGTGCCCCATGCTGTATCTAGAACAACCTGAGTCATTCTCCTACATATCCCTACAATCCCTCAGGCACAATGTGGTAATTTTGTCCACTCGAAAGAATACTCAGGTCCCAAACCCAGTACAAACTGAAACCAAAACTAGATTCAGGCCTGGCCCAGGATTTCTCTGGCCTAACGATGCTCCCCTCCCCAGGAGTAGCCCCAGGTGGACCTACCATGGCTCACAATAATCTGTTCCACAAACACTTACTGAATACCTACAGTCAGGCCAGGCCCTGTTTATGTGGTTAGAAATTAGGAAGTAATCACAAAACCAACAAGCAAAAGCCGCTGCCCTCTGGGAGCTTAAATTCTTATGGTAACAGAGAAACAATAAACAAGCTAGAGAACGAACATACATAGTGTAGTAGATGGTGATAAGCGCAGGGAAGGGGAATAGAGAGTGAAGGGAGGCCCTTTCAACCTCAAATAAAAAGGGAGGAAGCTTGGAAGTCATTGCAGGAAGCGCTCCCCAGGGAGAGGCCTGTGCGGGGCAGAGGCTGGGCCCGAGTGTGCAAGGAGGGTCTGACAGACAGCAGAGAGGCCAATGTCACATGAGTGAGGAGGGGAATAAGAGGTAAGATCAGAGTCACGGAAGCAGGACGCAGGCTATTGTTAAAAGCCAGACAACAGGAACCGAATGGAGTCACTTAGCGGAGCCCCATGTCACCCAACCACGACTTAACTTGATTACAGTTTCAGCTCTTCCAGTCAATCAGGATGTGCCTGGCCAGCAGCTGATCTGCAAACTAGTCCCCGGCCATTCCCTAAAGGAAAGCAAGCTTGCAATACCTAGCCCGTTCTGTTGTTGGGGGGCCTTACTATGTCTCCTGGGGCAGCTTCCTTGCTCCTCATTCCTTCTACCTGTAAAAGCCTTTCATTGCGTACAGCTCCTCAGAGCTCCTTTCGATCTGCTAGATTGGGTGCAGCCGGATTCATGAATCACTGACTAAAGCCAATAAGATCTTTAAAATTACTCTGCTGAATTTTTTTTTAAAGCACTGTGGAAGGCTTTTTGGCTTCTACTGGAAGATGGAGACGGAGAACCCACTCACTATGTTCTAGGCACTGAGTGGGATGCTTTCTTATGAAAGTCCTCTCTAGTGCCACCAGACACACGCAGCTCCTTTATCAGATGAGGCAAGCAGAGCGGAGAATTAACCATTGGCCCAAGATAATCCTGCTACAAGATAAAAGAAGGAAGGACACACGCCCGCGTCCATGCAGCCGGGAGCCCGCCTCTCTGCCCACATCCTGCAGATCAGGTAAGAGTCAGAAACCCCAGAGAGGGTAGAACCTGCCAAATTGCAGGGTTGCCTTAAAGTTCTCCTGTGGGGAAACAGTTGTCACAAAGTGTTGCCGTAAAACATCTACATCTGTCTTAGGCCCCAAGGGCCACCTGCTCTGGAGCGCTCTAAATAATTAGCGGTTTCAGAGACACGTATGCACGTGAATCCCATGGGGAATTCTTTGAAAACACTGGTTTCAGAACTGCAGACAACTGAATCAGGAGATTACAGTCCCCAAACCTTTCTGCTGATGGAACTCTATTTTCCTGAAACACCTCATAGATAAAAAGGTTAAGAAGAAGGCATTTTGGAAATGAAGCAAGTACAAATATCCTTGTGGTATACAGATTTCTATCCCAGCAAATTAAAGGTCAAAAACAAAAGCCTTTCCTGTGGCCTTGTTAGTTGTTCGCTTTATTGACCTATTGCTTTATCTACTTTGTTATTTTTACATTTTGGGGTCATCACTATTGAGTGTTCAATAAATGTACTTGGCTGACAAGTTTTTCAATAACCTTTTGTTGTTGTTGTCTACATACTGCTTTTATTAAATGCAACATTTTAACCTGTTAAAAACACAAATCCAAGGCCACAGAAAGTCATTGGTTTAAGTCACTAGGAAGTTTTCACTACCTTCTTCTGTCATTTCACCATATCCATCACAAAGAAGTAAATTCTGCTTTTTTTTTTTTTAAGATTTTATTTATTTATTTGAGAGTGAGAGAGAGAGAGCACTCAGAGGGAGAAACAGAATTTCTGCTAAGCAGGGAGCCCAGTGCGGGGCTCTACCCCAGGACCCTGGGATCATGACCTGAGCTGAAGGCAGACGCTTAACAACTGAGCCACCCAGGCGCCCCTAGATTCTTTAAGGATTAATAAAATAATCTTTCAAGGACCACCATGATGAACAATTGTTTTAAAAATCCAGACTGACATATTTGTCAGTTTCTTTATCAAAAAATGTTTCATCTTTTATAGTGATCGTGAGATGGTTTTGCCTTTTAGATTACTGAAATGTGGTTTGCTTCCTGTGGAATTATCTGCTAAAGCTACCACCAAAGCCAGAGGGAAACTGCCATTATTGTTCAAATAAGGGGAAGGTGGTGAGCTTCCATGGAAGAATCTGGAAGAATTCACAGATTCACAGCATGGAAGAATCTGGAAGATTCTCAAGGAGGTGCCTGACCTGGAGCTGTCCTCACCCTCAAGTCTCTCTGACCAGCCACCCATTCTGCTGCCCAGTGGCCCCAGGATAAATGAACAATCTCTGATGTCAAGGAAGTCCCTGCAAGTTTACTGCGGCAGAGTGAAGACCAGGTCTTTCGCTTTTTGTTTTGTTGTTTGTTTTACAGATTTGTTCCTGTAATATCCCATTCTTTTGCCTGAAACGGAGCAGAGCAAACATTACATAATCCCCGATGACTGAAGAATAGTGAATATTCAGTTTTCAAAATCACTTCCAGATAACATCTGCCACTTAAAATGGTTTTAAGCACTTTAATGTGTCTTAATCAGAAATGGTTAAAATTAAAGTGACACTTTTCTACTAGCTGAAGGTGTTTGGTGGGTAGAAGTTATTTCAGCAAGACAGTCATAAGTGTCACTGTCTGATAATTAACAGCAGCCTATCAACAGTCTGAAACATGTACAGACTCGGGGCACTTGCCATGAAGCCTCCTCCCATCACAGTTAGGCAGCCATGTGCCTGGTTCTGGTAGATGTATCTGGAAGAATGGGCAGAATTTAATGGTCCAGGAAAGGCTTCCAGGGTTCTCTTCTCCTGCTGCAGCAATCGTCGGGCAGGTGAGGGGACAGATCCCTGACGTCGAAACAAATGGATCCCTAGGTGATCACGTGGAGGACGATTGCACCATTGCTCTGACAAGGCAATTGGACTTGCCTTAGACTTTGTGCAAAAGAAAAATAATGCTTTCATTGTATTATACTGCTGTGATTTACCCACTGTAACCTACCCTAGCCTGATTAATACAGTATGGACTGAAGAAACAGGCTTACTAATCCCAGAATGTCAACAACACAGGAACCACATTTTAGTATATGTGCTGCTGAAGCGAGCACCACAGTAACCTCATTTTAAAGGATTCCCCAACATTCTGTTCATTTGGACGGTACTAAGTCCTTTTTTTTTTTTTTTTAATAACTTTTCTGGGGCCCTGGGTGGCTCAGTCCATTAAGCATCTGCCTTTGGCTCAATTCATGATCTCAGGGTCCTGGAATTGAGCCCCACATGGGGCTCCCTGCTCAGCTGGGAGCTTGATTCTCCCTCTGCCTCTCTCTCTCTCTCTCTCTCTCTCTCTCTCATGAATAAATAAATAAATAATAATTTAAAAATAAATTTTCTTTTATCCATGTATTATAGGCAAACAATTATAATGTATTTTTTTCATTGTCATCTCCAAATAGGGTTCAATATACATATAGTAGAATTACAAAAATGTGAAACCCTTCTGGTCCCTTACTCCCTGACCCCCTCCATCATTACTACTTCTTCTCTTTGCCCACAGGGCACTGTCTTTCCACAGCATACACAGTGGGGAAGAGTACAGCTATGTCTGTACTTCAGTGTCTGCAGTGCTGAAGCCCAATGATCGGAGAAATGTCCTCATGAGTTCTTGTGTTGGGTTTTGTTTTAAGAGAAAGAAGACACAGAAGTGTGAAGCTTTTAGCAAAGTGCCAGAATACATGTCTCATAGTGATTTAAAGAGGAGGGAAACTACTATTTGCTGGACAGAGCTTGCTATTTTACATGAATTATCACAGTTAAAACTCAAAACAACCCTGTAAGTTAGGTATCATCCCCACTTGATAAGTAAAGTTCCTGAGAGGTCGAGGAACTCGCCCAAGCTCACAAAAGCAACCAGGGATAGAGGTGAAAGTGTAGCCACATGTGTCAGGAGCCAAGCCCACTCCTCCTTGCACTGCCCCAGCCTGTCCTTCCTCACAGTTACAAATCAGTCAAAAATGAAAATTTTCTGGGCACAGAAAACATTAAAAGGCAACAACTAGGCACCTGGGTGTCTCAGTTGGTTAGGCAGCTGACTTCGGCTCAGGTCATGATCCCAGGGTCCTGGGATTGAGCTCTGCATTGGGCTCTCTGCTTAGCAAAAAGTCTGTTTCTCCCTCTGAGTGCTCTCTCTCTCTCACTCTCAAATAAATAAACAAAATCTTTTAAAACACACACACACACACAAAACTAAAAATTGTACAAATCCACCCACTATGAAAGGACAGTAGTTTTTTTTTTATTTTTCTTTTTTGAAAAAGATTTTATTTATCTGACAGAAAAAGAGAGAGAGAGAGAGAGAGAGAGAGAGAGCACAAGCTGGGGAGCAGGAGGAAGAGGCAGAGGGAGAAGCAGATTCCCTGCTGAGCACGGAGCCTGATGCGGAACTTGATCCCAGGACCCTGGGATCATGACCTGAGCCAAGGCAGACACCAAACCCACTGAGCCACCCAGGAGCCCCATGACTAGATAGTAGTTTAAAATATATATTTATATTATATATTAAAAATATTTTTAGATTATGTTCAAAAATAAATCAAGCTTACATGATCAACATAACATAATCAACATAATGCTTCTTTAATTCCTTAGCTCCTCAATCTAGTCTCCTGTCAGCAAAGGTTGTACCTTTTTGTTCATATAAATTGTTGTTTAGGTTCAAGCCATTCGAGGAAATTATTTTAATCAGTGGAACTGACTTTTTTCTCTTTATGTATATATTGCTTATTAAATACAATGTTTACAAAAATTTTTAGTCAAAGTCTTTCACCGGAAACAAGAGACAGTTACAAAGCAGTAACTACTTTATTTGTATTCCTTCCTTTCGTAGGCGTTATATTTTGTTTTCCTAGGTTTCTTTTGGGGACTTTCCTATTACCTAAAGAACCCATTTAATTAATAATGAATTATAACCTTCAAAGACTTCACCCAGTTCAACACCAGAAACCAATGTACCAGAAAAATCAACCAACTAAGGAAGGATGTTACTACGAAGGTTGAATGTGTTTGGATTTAAATTACCTCAACTTCTACTTGCGCACTCATTTTTAAAATTCACCTCATCCTAGTGAATTATTCCTGAAATGGCAACACAAACAGCACCCCCATGTACGTATTAAAACCACAAATAAAGAGCTGCTAATTGTGATTTGAGGTAATTTTTTTAATGGCCAGTCCTGGCAAGTTTTTATGACTCCCAAATGAATTTTAGTCTGAAAGGTTTTGGAAATCAAGGTGATAAACAATATGTCTAATTGCTGTGGTAATGTTCTACACACCCTGA
The DNA here is from genome assembly GCA_002007465.1 of Ailurus styani. Taxonomy (NCBI): domain Eukaryota; kingdom Metazoa; phylum Chordata; class Mammalia; order Carnivora; family Ailuridae; genus Ailurus; species Ailurus styani. The sequence continues at coordinate 29,981 of LNAC01000470.1, read as the reverse complement.
AAATTTTGGTTTCATATAATTAAAAGTTTATTTTTAAATAAATAAATAACTGACCCCAGGGCAACCGCCAGTGCCTGGGACACCCCTGTTGGAAGAAAGGCACGGTACCTGGGCAGCCGGAGTGGTGCCTGCAGACTTTTCTCCACTTCTTCGGGAGACCTGCTCCATTCCTTAAACCAGGGAAATATACAATGGACCTTGTGCAACAAAGCTCTGCTTTGTTTCTTTCCATAAGTGGTACATATATTTCAGCTTTCAAAATAATCTCCTTTCTGGAACAAAAACAATCTTCCTTTTAAATTTACGACCTCCTTTAAAGGGTTTGATTGTCAAACTAAAGGTTAGTTAATGTCTTGGCTTCAATAAAACTTGATTAAAACTGAAAGATATAATAGTTACAAAATCATGAGAAATATAAAAATGACTTTGGATTTTTAACCTAAATCTCAGCAAATATCTGGAAAGTAGAATTTTCGAGCAAGAAACAAATGGTAGTTATTCTTTATGCAATACATCTAAATTGTTTTGTAATTCCCCGCCCCAGTGGAAAAAATTATTTTGAAGTAAAAAAAAAATGTGAAAGGGCATAGTATATGTACATTGTTGATATAAAAAGAACTCAAGAGATTATGTTTCGTAAAAAAAATATCTGTTAAGTAAACCATTTTGATCTTGCCTTTAAAAGTGTATTCTAAATGCCTATCCTTGACAAGTCAATGCTATATTATCTTGGAAGTTAAAACTCAAAATTTAATTGGGAACTAAATGAAGAACTGAGACCTTATTTATTTATTTATTTATTTATTTTTGGTTTAATGAACCTACTTAAAGTTTAGAAAAATGCATCAAATTAAAAACAACCCTCAATTTAGGCTGCAACACAAAACACCCACAGACTTCAGGAAATCACCAGGCCCATTCACCTTGACCTCTGGCCTCTCACACATTCTAACATTTAGCTTTCTTCCTTCTGTCCATCTGCTTGAACCATTAGTAAAGTTCTTTTGCAACAGCTCACACAAGTAAGCCAGCTGTCATCGGAGCATATTTAAACTCTGCCTCTTAGTTTCCACTGAATCATGTGTTTGCCCACAGGTCTCATTAAATACAAGGAAGGGCAGTAGTGCAGTCACCAAATGCTCTGGGGGAACAGACCATGTACATAAAAGGGTGGTCCAAAGGCCCTTAAACTAATTTGCTTGCTTACTTTTCTTTTTTCCTTTTCTTTTCTTTTCCATCTATGGCAGAGTTTTCTATAGAGAAACAAGATAAATGAGAAATGTATGCAAGGTGATCTGTAGAAAAAAAGGATGATAGATACACTAACCAAAAAAAAGAGAGCTTTCCCTTAAAAATGGGCTTCAAAAAATACACCACTTGCACAAACCCCATTGACTTGATTTAGGAAATAAATGAATCGTACATCATAATTTCCTGATCTTACCACTGAGAGTCCAGCAGAGGAGGAAATTTAAGAAAATGGTTAGACGTCAAGTCAGAGTTGTCCAACCTGCTGCTCAAAGGTTAATTGAACTGTCTTTAGTGAAACCCAAAAGAGAAAATGAAAAGGCATCCACTTCCGTATTGGGAAAGGGTTAAAACGCTGGACTTCCAAGTGAACAGGATATGAAATTTCAAGGCCCATTCTAAGGAGTAAGGCCAGGAAGCAATTAACACCAGGTAAACCAGGCAAATTAGAGTGGGTATCAGGGCATTTGGGGTTCCATTTTTCATAGGTGCAGTATAGATATTTTGGCTGGTCTCCTAAATACTTTTCATTTTCACTGCCAATAGTCTGCTGAGGCTGAGGTCAGACTGTAAAATCAGTCACAATGAATATTAACCAGGGCACACTCTGCTAAAGCCGGCCCATCAACAGAACGATCAGAGATACAAATCAAAAGTAGCAAGCCTGAGAATGATCACTGTGTGTGCATCCCCACCCATAGGGTCTGTTTCAAAGGTAATGTTAAGAGGGACACTCCTCAAGTCTCTCCAAACCCAGTGGTGCTCCAATGCATCAGTCACATTTCTTGGGCTCTCTCCGGGTTTGGTCTCACCCTCCCCCCTTCCTTGTCAGGCACACTCACGAGCATACCATACCCTTCCACCCCCTCACCAGGTACTACGAAATAACGTCGTTAGCGTTTTCATAGGGAACATTATTTCATATAGAAATCCTCTCTGTGTTAGACACACATTTTAATTCAAACTCTGGTTCTTTGTTTCTGTACACTATTCATTTTCATTACCTTGAGAACAAATCCTCAGTGGGAATTTTCAAGACTGGTCAAGTTTGGTGGGCAAGTGGGACCTACCTATGCCCCTTTCCTCGCACTTCAGTTTCTGCCTTAAAAACTGCACCTTCTCCGGGAGTGGAAGGCAGCAATAGAGAAGGAGCATTTCCTTCCCTCCTTCTGGACTTCCCCTATTTCTGGGAGACTGGATACAAATGATCTCCAGATCATAGAGAAAACTGGAAACATGACCCACAACCCGCAGTAACCCTCCCAGGAAACCAAGCCCTTTCTCTCTCTTCACCGGCCAGGAAGTCAACCTGCTCCGAGCCAGACTTGTAGGAAGCCAGAGTGTTATCCGTGGTAACAATCCAGGACATCAAACAATAGCCCCTGTAACAATCAGCCCCAAATGGCCAGGACTTGATGAATAACTAACAGTTTCCCGAATTTTCGTTTCCACTTCCACCTTAGGACCAAACAGAGAAAGCGAAGTATGCACTTTTAACCAATCACATCGAATGCTTGGCTTCTAGTTGGCCCGCTCACAGCTCCCCTGCACCAATGCCTGCAGTCCGGGCACACCGGAAGCCGTCCCTCCCTTCTTCTATGAAGCTTTCCCACTGTTCTGCCAGCCTGTGCATATCTGCCAAAACAAAACGATAGCGCTGACTCTCTTTGTTGTAGCAAGCTCTGAATAAATAGCTTTTGCTTGTTCTCATTTGATCGGTCGTTGTTTATTTCCACACTTCCAAGAAGGAGCAGCTAATCTGAGTATCCAATTTGCGTCTTGGTTAAAGTACATTTTTCCAGTCTTTTTGGCCGTAACTGAATTCACACAAAAAATAGTAAGATCTGCCCTCATTTTTATTTTTTCCTGCACGTATCCTCCTTCTGCCGAAACCCCAGCAGGAAGGAGAAGGTTATTAGCACTTGCCATCTCAGCTCGTTGTCTTGCTACATGGAGTTCCGGTGGGTATAAGTTCAGGTACTAGCATATTAGGGACCAAAATAGCCAATGAGGAGATCAAGGCTCTTTCATTCGATAGAGACAGTTGTAGCACAAGAGGCTTACATGGCTGCTTCAGACTGTGGCAGCCGCTGGTGGCTCCTGTGGGCTAAGGTGATTCATATTGTGGCCCCACTGGCATTAGATTGTCAGAACTTGGATGCCAGAAGGAGCAGGAAGATACTTAAATTCTGCAAGAATTTCAGGGCATTTGTGTTTGAGACTTGGAACATTTAAATGGTTACTATCAAGCATTTTATATGCTTGGTGGCATTTAGTGGCTCTTAGATTTATTATGTTGTCCACAGACTCCTGGGATACTCTATACCCCCATCCCACCATGTGTTCTCAAGGTAGTATAAAACTGTTCATTACACAAATGGTAATCTAGATTATGGGTTTATCTGAGTGAGAAGGTGGACTTCAAAGAATCATTCAAGAGCAATGGGATCATTATGATAAAACACATGTATTATATTTTGGGGTGAGGTAGAGAAAGAAATCTGTGTAATTATTACACACTCAAGGACTAAGAAGGAAATTTCAAATGTCTATGCCATAAAGCTATCTCTAGGCACCAGAGATTCAAGAAAAAAGAGGATGACTTTTTTAAAATCAGTATTTTTAGCCTTTCAGAAAAGGAATAGTAGGGATAGAAAGAAAGAGAAGAAAGAAAAGAAAAGAAGAGAAAAAGAAAGGAAAGGAAAGGAAAGGGAAGTGAAGGGAAGGAAAGGAAAGGAAAGGAAAGAAGAAGGAAGGGAGAAAAGAAAGAAGGAAGGGAGGGAAGGATGGAGGGAGGGAGGAAGGGAGATAGAAAGAAAGAGGGAAAGAAAGACACACAGACTTTGGAAAGAATTTTATTCAAGAAAAAAAGTTGAATGCTTAGAGGCCAAGCTAAGTAGAAATGAAAAATGAAAAGGAAATACACTCTCTACGTAAATGATTTGGGGGGACTAATCAGGCAGTATTGGCTCTAGATCAAGAAAGATAACTGGGGACTTTCAAGCAAGAATCTGTCAGAAACCTGGGGACCCTATGGAACATTGCTCAGAGGGTAGGATACCTGGGCCAAAGGTATGCCAGAGCACCAAGCAATGGAAGCAACCACTGGGACACAGAGAGAAGAAGCCTTGGGATCCCGCAGAGTGTGGAGAATGCAGAGAAAAGATCAGACCGTGTTTGTGGAGAAGCCAGCACTTTGAATGATGCTCAGAAAAGTGCTGATACACCAAGGCCACAGAATTGGACCCCGTGGTCACTAAACAGAAACTCCACACTGGATTTCCCATGAACATCATAAGAGAAAGAAAGTTAAGTAGTTTAAAACATACATAATGTTTATGTATGTACATAGTACATACATAAGTATGTATACTTACACACACACGCACACACACACACATATACTTACTTATACATACATACACACATACATAAATACTAAGGGGAAGAAGAGAGCCTTGAACTTAATATGGAGAATGCCGCCATTTTGTGGGAAGACAAGTTTGCCTTAAATGCTTCTTTTTTATGTAAGATGCCAGATAAACAGGGGGTTCGTTTTCCTGTATGTGGAATGCAGAGGGCTGCATTTAACTTAATGATAGGGATTTCTCCCAAATTCAAATGAATTTGTATTTTTAAGTCACGAGTCCAGAAAACTAGAACAGAGTGATAAATTGACTTTAGTAAGGCTGAAAAATGTATTTTTCCCTCTTACTTTTGTTTGGAAAATGCTTTTGCTGCAAGGATTACATTGGTTACATTGGTTGTAGGTTTGCTCCTGTAACATGGTCTATTGGTCCTTCGCATCTTTGGAAAACCAAAACTGGAGAATGACGGAGTAGGGTTAACTCACCTATGGAGATGTGGAAGGAGTGGCATCCATTTTTATTTAACTGCCACCTATTCTAGTCCCTGCTGTAGGTGCCAGATGTCAAATGGGACACTCTCCATTCACTCACACATCCAGCAAATACGGAGCATGCACATATGATGTGCTAGGAATTGTTCTAAATTCTAGAGATGCGATGGGGAGCAAAAACAGTGACATTAACTAATTAATCACCCAATGAATGTATGCTTCCCAGTGGAAATAAATGTTCTGAAGGGAAGAAGCATCTGTGGTGTGAGAGGTTTAAACAAAAGAGTCTGCATCAGGGAAAGCTCTCCAGAACTGTGATCTGCAGGCACAGTAGAATTTAACTAGGGCTGAAGAGAGAAGAGCTCTCCAGACAGGCAGAAACTGCCACAAGGAGGGCCTGATTCCAAGGATATGAAGTAAGCCAGTGTAGGTGGAATGCGAAGACTGAGAGAGGAAGCTGGAGAAAGAGGCACAGTGAGACCATGGGGGGCCTCAGGGTGATGTTATAGATCTGAGTCTTTATCTTAAGAACATTATAAAACCATTGACAGGTTTTAAGCAATGAGGTGACAGGATCCGATTTGTTTCTGAAACATTTACTCCAAAACCTAACAGGCTGGGGAATACAAGAAGAGAAGATGTAGGCAGTTTAGTGACTATTGAAATAATACAGATAGGAGATGAAAGGAGCCTGGGCTAAGCTGTTAAATGCAAATAAATTGATGAATTTTTTTTTAAACTTTAAAGGAGCTATAGTTGACAAGTCTTGATTGTAGACTAGAGGTGAGAGCATGGAAGGTACCCAAGATGACTCCTTGGTTTGTCCCTTATATGCATGAAGGAACAGACACTGGTGCCATCACTGAGACAGGAAACGCTGGGAAGAGGGGCAACTTGGAGGGAAGATCATAATCTCAGTCCTGAATTTGAGGAGTCTTGGTGATATGTAAGTAATTACGTCAAGGAGTCATGAAGTATGAGTCAGGAGCTCAGATGAAAGGTCTCTGCTTGGGGCGCCTGGGTGGCTCAGTGGGTTAAGCCTGTGTTCAGCTCAGGTCATGATCTCAGGGTCTGGGATCAAGCCCCGAAACGGGCTCCCTGCTCAGCGGGGAGCCTGCTTCCCCCTTTCTCTCTGCCTGCCTCTCTGCCTACTTGTGATCTCTCTCTCTCTGTCAAATAAATAAATAAAATCTTTAAAAAAGAGAGAGAGAGATAAATTTCCAACTTACGGTCATATTATTTATGAGGTAAAAGTCAAGCCGTGGGCATGAATGAGATTGCCTAAGGAAAAAATTAGTGGGGGAAGGGGTCACACAACTGGGACTGATGAGATTTTGACACTTAGTGCCCACACAAGGAGGGATGAATCTCAAGGTGACTGGAAAGGAAGGGCCAGAGAGGGAAGAGGAAAACCAAAGAAACAGGGGGGCCCGTCACCCTGATATTTGCTCCTCCCCAGGAGTGGTAAGATATCTGACTGTTACACCTCTTGAAGCATCATCTTCATGGAGTGATGGTGTTTCAAGTAAAGAGGTTTCTTCAAGGGCGCCTGGGTGCCTCAGTGGGTTAAAGCCGCTGCCTTCGGCTCAGGTCATGATCCCAGGGTCCTGGGATCGAGGCCCGCATCGGGCTCTCTGCTCAGCAGGGAGCCTGCTTCCTCCTCTCTCCTCTCTCTCTGCCTGCCTCTCTGCCTACTTGTAATCTCTCTCTGTGTGTCAAATAAATAAATAAAATCTTTAAAAAAAAAAAAGAGGTTTCTTCAAGGGAATACAATATGTAAGAAAAGTACTCACAGATGAGGCCAGAGTTTTGGTGTGGGAAATTGAGGAAATCTTCCCATGTAATGACTTTAATCTTTTCTGTGAAGAAGGTAAACTTATCTGCTCAGAGGGAAGTCCTGGTCTGATGCTGAGCAAAATACAAAATTATAGCAGAAAGAATCTGCAAAATACAAAACTCAGGAGGTGGGAATTTTGGATGATGACTTACAGCAAAGTCCAAAAGACGCTGAATATAAAGTAAGCCACACCTAGACACATTGTAATGAAGGTATACAAGACCAAAGGCAACAACAAGAACAAAAACGTGTGAAAGTAGCCAGAGAGAAAAGTCAGTTCACCTAAAATGAAATGACAATTAGTCTATGAAATGACTTCCCCAAAACAACGGAAGGGAAAAATTTCTTCAATATGTTAAGGAAAAATAAGCATACACTTAGAGTTGTATACACAACAAAATATTTTTCGAGAATAATACGTTAAAACATTTTCAGACAAATATAAATGGGAGAATTTGCCACCAACTGACAGGTGACAGGGGAATTCTAAACGGTGTACCTTGGGAAGAGAGGAAGTAATCACAAAAGAAGGTCTGAGATGAAAGAAGAGAAATGACACCCAAAGAAAATGGTAAGGAGGTGGATAAATCATTGAGCATCGAGTACTAATCTTTTGCAAGGATGAGGTGAAATATAGATCTGGAATACAGGCCACTGACAACATATGAGTGTGCCGTCAAGTGATTGGAGCTCTGGTGTTCTCAGGGGCTTAACAGTGTGCAGATGCTGGGAAAAATACTGATCAATGCAGACTTTGATAAGTTAAGAATGCGTGTTAACATGGCAGGAGTAACCAATCCAAATATTGATATCGCATTTAGTCTCCCAAAAAATAGAAGATATGGAATAGGAGAAAATATTCCATCAATCCGAAGGAAAGCAAGAAAAAGTTACAAAAGAAACAAAAAAGGTAGGAGAAAAGAAAGTACCAGATAAGAGGATAGTACTAATCCAAATTCATCTGTAACAGTAATGCAAAAATACTGTGTTCCAGGTAATATACTTTTTAAAAAAAGATTCAATATGTAACAGCATCAATAATATAAATTGCCTAGGGATAAATTTGCCAAAATATGTATAAGGGTTTTATAGAGAGATAGAGAAATTATTGAAATACATTAAATAAGGGGATGCCTGGGTGGCTCAGTTGGTTAAGCTGCCTTTGGCTCAGGTCATGACCCAGAGGTCCTGAGATCGAGTCCCACACCTGGCTTCTTGCTCAGCGGGAGCCTGCTTCTCCCTGTCCTTCTGCCCCTCCCGCACTCATGTGCATGCTCTCTCTTTCTCAAATAAATAAATAAAATTTTTAAATAAGAAATACATTAAAGAAGGTTTTGTATCTGGAGAGATTTATGTGTTCATGCAAACTTAATATATATGTGTGTATATATCTATATAAATATTTTTACATATATATACATATATACATGTATACACACACACACACACACACATATATATAATGAGAAAAATCAGTAGATTACACAGCAGCTAAAAGCAACAAATTTTGATTCCATACAACACTATAGGTGAATCTCAGGACAGAGGTTGAATGAAAGATACAATGAACAGGTATGTGATGTATTGGTTAGGCCTACAAAAGTACATTGAAATATATAAAGGTGATTAGCCTCTGAGGGAATGGATAGAGATAGATGGGGCGTACCCAGGAAACCTCAAAGGAAATGGTAATATCTTATACCTTAATCTGGGTAGGAGCATGCAAGTGTTCCATGTATCATCTCCCTTCACACCCCACATATATTTTATTAATATTCTTTTTGATTTTCAATTGTTTTATTAAACAATAAAACAATCCCCAAAACACACACACACACACACACACACACACACCCCTACCCTGCTAAAGATCGGTCACCCCATTGTATATATACCTCATCTGACTCCCACGGTGCAGCATGACCAGTCTTTATCACCAAAGTCTGGATTAGTATGAGGACTTGGGAAAACTGGTAGAAGTTATCACTGACCACCAGCTTTTATAATCTACTGTTTCTGTTACATCTGCTGTTGTTTTCAATGACATTTTGTCAAAATCCTATTTTCTAATTACTCTAGAAACGTTCTTTGTTAAATAGCAGTCTTATACAAAGGCCTATTTTAGTAATGTGCATTGTATTCTTTGTTCTGCCATTATTATAACTTAAAATATATTTTAGTATCTGGCAGGGTAAGGACGTCCCCATCAGACTTAGGTTTTCTTGCCTATTAATACTTCCAATCAGTATTATTTTTACTAAGATTGCATTAAATGTATAAAATAACTTAGAATTTATAGTGTATTTATAATGTTTCCAACATAATCCAGAAATATCTCTCCATGTATTCAGATTTCCTATTATTCTTCAAAGTTTGCTAACTTTATAACTTTATATAGTCTTCATAATCCTTTTGGAAGTTACTTCAGTGTATTTTCTTTTCTTTTTTGCTTTTTGCTATTTAGAATGGCTTATTTTTATTTTTATATGCTTTTTTCTAAAGATTTTATTTATTTATTTGAGAGAGAGAGAGCACAAGCAGGGCGAGAGATAGGGGGAGAAGCAGGCTCTCCACTGAGCAGGGAGCCCGAAGTGGGCTTGATCCTGGGACCTCCAAGAACATGACCTGAGCTGAAGGTAGACACTTAACCAACTGAGCCACCTAGGTGCCCCTAAAACGGCATATTTTAATACCTACTAATTGTTTTTGCAGTGTAAGAAATACTATTTGTTTTTATTTTATGTTTGTTAATTTTACTCAATATTCTTTCTCAGAGTTTTTCATTCATTTTTTGGTTTTTGCCGAGTTTATAATCATACAGTCTGAAATAAAGATGTAATACCTTTATTTCATTTTTTTATATGCCTCGGTGAGATATTTAGGAAAAAGTTAAATCATGATCATGAGCATGCTAAGAGGAATGTCTGCTATTTCACCATTAAATGGTGGGCATTACCTGTTGGACTAAGATACATGTGCTATACCAGAGAAATAGCCTTGTCTTCCAACTTTTTTTAAATATTTAAATCAGGAATAGATATCAAGTGGTTCCAAATGTTTTCTCAAAAGTATATTTATGAGGGGCAGGGTGGGGGGTTGTGGGGAGTAGGGAGGGAAAAATAATGAAACAAGATGGGATGGGGAAGGAGACAAACCATAAGAGACTTCTAATCTCATAAAACAAACTGAGGGTTACTGGGGGGTGGGAGGGTAGGGATAGGGTGGATGGGTTATGGACATTGGGGAGGGTTTGTGCTTTGGTGAATGCTGTGAAAGATGTAAGCCTGATGATTCACAGACCTGTACCCCTTGGGCAAATAATAAAAATAAAATTAAAAAAAAAGTATATTGAAATTATTTCATGGATATTCTTATCAGACCTATTGATGAATATATTAATATTTTTAATGTTAAACCCTCTGTTCATTCCTAGGGAAACAGAATGGGTTAGGCAACTAATTCTTTAATTGTACATTTTAACATTTGTCACTCTTTTTAGGTAACTAAAAGATAAATTCATCTAATGTCCTTATTGAAGGTATATTTGCCAAAAATCGCTACCAAAATTTTGCTAGCATCATAAAAGATAGCTCTACCTTTTAATTTCATTGTGACAGATAAACATTATGAAAATTATTTTCAATAGTTTACTATAATAATGCACTATCAATTAAAAAATTATTGTGACTGCTACTTTTTTTGAGGTAGTTCTCTACTAATTAGAATTTTTTTCATTATTGATGGTCTATTCAAATGTTTTACTTCTATAATCATTTAGTGTTCTAAAACAAGAATACATATTTTATCAAGATTTTCAAATTCTGGGGGCACCTGGGTGGCTCAGTTGGTTAGGTCGTGATGCTGGGATTGAGCCCCATATCCAGCTCCCCGTTCAGCGGGGAGTCTGCTTCTCCCTCTGCCTGTCACTCCCCCTGCTTGTACTTTCTTGCTCTCTCTCTCTCTTAAATGAATCTTAAAAAAGATTTTCAAATTCATAAGTATATCAAAGAATTCATAAGTATGTCAAAGATATCATAAGTATATCAAAGATTTTCAAATTCGTAAGTATATCAAATTCATAAGTACACCAAATTCATAAGTATATCAAAGAAAGTATATCAAATTCATAAGTATATACAAAGAGTACTGTCTACTCTTATTTTTTAAGTATCTGTTTTTTATCCTCTTCCTTGATTATATTTGTCATATATATTTTTCCATGTTATTTCTGGCTTGTTTGTCTCTATTTAAAAAAATTTTTTTTTAATATTTTATTTATTTAATTGACAGAGAGACAGCAAGAGAGAGAACCCAAGCAGGGGGAGTGGGAGAGGGAGAAGCAGGCTTCCCATGGAGCAGGGAGCCTGATGCAGGGCTGGATCCCAGGACCCCAGGGCCATGACCTGAGCAGAAGGCAGACGCTCAACTGTCTGAGCCACCCAGGCCCCCCTCTATTTTTACAAAATTTAATCCTGGGCTTTTTTGTTATTGTTGTTGTTGTTGTTGTTAACAGTCAGCCAATGTAGAAACCAGTTCCCTTAAATTTTTCTACCCTGAAATGTTTTTTAGTGTCTGGACAGTTGACAGTTCAGGATGGTAAATTAGATGAGATGCGTTAAGAGTTCATCTGGTATAACTTGTTGTTTACCTCATTTTCCAAGCAGCTATTAGCAGACCAATCTGGACTAGCTATAATCTCTAGGACAATTAATCCTACTGCTGTTTATAAACAATAACAATTGTTATTTACAATTATAAACAATTGTTTATAAACAATTAATCCTACTGCTGTTTATAAACAACATATTCATTAACCGTATAATGAGCTCAGAGATCAACATTTTGGATGACTGAAAAGAAAAACAATGGCTGGAAACACAGGTAGTAAAACAGGCTCAGGGAATTCACACGTAATTTTAAAACAAGCAAAATTCTTCACCAAGTAAACCAAGTACACAACATGTCACAGTCGAAATTATCGTCCCGTTACAAATTGCTCTGGAAGAGGCCACAAGGGGCAGCGAGCTAGCAGGCAACCACAAACAGCTAACACTGACGTGTGCTAACCATGTGACAGGCATTTCACTAAGCGCTCCAACTGCAACAGAATCGCTATGAAGATGCTGTTATTACAGATGAAGAAGTCAAGGCTCAGATTAATAAACTTACCCATGGTTAGAAAATTCTAAATGATGGAGTTGGGATTTGAACCCAAACTCTTCTGTCAATACTATGCACACAGAACCTACTATGTGCCAAGACTTGTGCTACATGTAGAGAATCTGGAAGGCAATGGGACAGGCAAGACTCCTTTGTCTCTTTTAACGAAATTACAGAGGTTATTCAGATTTCATCAATTTTTCCACTTAAGTCCTTTTATTGATCCAGGATCCAATCCAGGATATCATAGTACATTTAGTCATCCTATCTCCTCCAATCTGTAACCGTTTTTTGGTCTTTCCTTGTGTTTTGTGACCTTCAGGTGGGTGAAGAATCATGGTCAGATATTGTGAAGAATGACCCCGAATTTAGGTTTGTCAGATGTTTTCTTCTGATTGGACTGAGGTTGTACATTTTTAGGAAGACTACCACTGAGAGGATCTTCCCTACTTATATATCAGGTGACACATGATTTATCAACATGATTCATCAAATTAACCTTAATTACTCTGTGAAGGTGGTGTCTGACAGATTTCTCCACGATATAGCTAGGATTTTTTCCTTTTCCAGTCTGCGTTTAAAAGTTGCTAGGGCACCTGGGTGGCTCAGTGGGTTAAAGCCTCTGCCTTCGGCTCAGGTCATGATCTCAGGGTCCTGGGATCGAGGCCCTCACTGGGCTCTCTGCTCGGCAGGGAGCCTGCTTCCTTCTCTCTCTGCCTGTGTCTCTGCCTGCTTGTGATCTCTCTCTCTGTGTCAAATGAATAAATAAAATCTTAAAAAAAAAAAGTCGGTTGCTAAATCCAGTGCATACTCAGGGGCAGAGGAAAAAAGTTCCATCTTGAGTTTGTTGTCGTATTTTAAAACCACTACATTTATTAGTAAATTTAGAGAGAGACCCTCTGAGGCTACACACACATACTGTTTCTACTTAGAGTTTTGGCCACTAATTTTGCTTTCATTGATGGATGAGGCTCCTATTTCTATGAAGTTTTTCTTCTAGCAGAGGAAAACAGATAATAAGGAACAAGTAAGTATTTATATATATTTATCCACATGTATTTGGTTATTTCAGAAAACAAGAGGGCTCCAAATATCTACCTCAGACATATTCATTTAAAATGTAGGGAATTACCAAGAATGCAAATTTTTGATTAAAGTAACCATTTTGAAGAGTTCAAAGGAGCAGAGCTATGGGAACAGAAGTTTTGTTGCTTAAGAAAAGAAGCTGAATGGGCGCCTGGGTGGCTCAGTGGGTTAAAGCCTCTGCTTTCGGCTCAGGTCATGATCCCAAGGTCCTGGGATCGAGGCCCGCATCGGGCTCTCTGCTCGGCAGGGAGCCTGCTTCCTCCTCTCCCTGTCTCTCTGCCTGCCTCTCTGCCTACTTGTAATCTCTCTCTCTGTGTCAAATAAAATAAAATCTTTAAAAAAAAAAAAAAAGAAAAGAAGCTGAACATATATAGGCAGCAATATTAGTTTAAATCATCTCCTAGAAACCATTAACATCGGTATCAAAGAACAAAGAAAATGGTACTAGAATGGCACCCCTAAACTCTTTAAACCCAAGGCCTGAAGTTGAACAAAATTTAGAGTCTGTTCTGTTCATTTGGGGACGCTGTCTCCTCCCCCTCCCTGCTTCCTGTCACTGGGTCCTGTTCACCACTTCGCAATAGTTCATCCAAGCAGTGATGAGCACAAAGATGGTTCTGGCAGGATTTCCTGGCAAGGTGAGGTTGGAAAAATAATTTAGCCGTTGATGTCAAAGGAAGACAGGAGTTAGGAGAGCCTCTGGTAAGAATTTAAAGAATTTAAGATTTTCATCTCAGCCTCATAATTTGGGAGTAAACTTCCTCAATCCACAATGAAGTTCTATTTCTTAGCTGTTATTAAAGTTCTTTCCCCTGTCAATCAACATCACTTTGGTTAAATGTAAGCCATGTGGATTTCATCAGGACCTCTATTTTAAACAGAATCTCAAGGAAACTTCTGTTTGGGTTTCGAACATAGACGCTGTATGTTCTTATAAGGAGTGACCCTAAGATAGAGACATGTTCTATAAGAAGGGAAATTTGTTTTATGATCCCTATCTCTTCCATTGTTCAAAGTAAAATGGTACAATGGCAGTGATAAACCTTACGTTTCATTAAAAGTGATTCTGATTCTGATGTTCCTTTAACACCACAAAGATGGAGGCCACAACTGGCACTGTCTAGGAGAAGAAAAGTATGTTTGGTTTCACCTCGAGGTAGCTTTGTTTCTAGTGATAAGTTAATGAATTTACTGTATTTGGTTTTGAGATTCTTTTCTTGGTGGATGAAGTGCCAGGGTGCCTTCCATCCATTCTTCAGCAGCACAAAACCCCAGTGAACGTCTCCTAAGAGGGGACACTAATTAGGCCTTCAATGAGTCCTCACATAATTCTGAGGTAACAAACACTTCCTAATGTAAAGGAATTCTTTGTCCGTCTAGATAAACAAAGACTAACCAACAGTTTGTTAGCATAAACACACATTTATTTGTTTGCCCCCTATCTAGTTCCAGAACTGACTTAAGACAGCTTAAAATAATAAGAACAGAAAACATTGTGACACTGGCCTTGGTGTCCCTCTGGTGCACTATTTTTTTTTAATTTTCCAAAAATATATTTTTAAGTAAACTTTATACCCAGCATTTTGGAGTCTCATGCTTTACTGACTGAGCCAGAGAGGCACCTCTCTGGTATATTTTTATTCAATCCATGGAATTTTACTTCATAGAATGAGCAGTTTCTTTTTTCGTAGGTGATGTTATTTTTTCTCTCAATATTCAGTTTAATTGCTTAATTTATTAAATGTGTATTATGCTACCACCTTTCAGAAGTAAAATAAGCAATAAGAAGTCATATAATGAGAAGTCTGTCTTTTACCCCATCCCATAATCACCTAGTTCCCTCTTCCCACTCTCAAACCATCCTAACGGGAAGCTCTCTTAGGAATTTTCATATGTATCCCTTGTGAGTTTCCTTATGCATATTCAATATGCGTGTTTACATGTGCGCATGTGTACACAAGTGTATGTATACAACATGTAAACACATATATGCATAGATAAAATCTTTTTTAGACTGTGCACCTAGTTTCATGCCTTGCTTTTCTTTTCACATCAGGAGCTTGGAGGGCTTCCTTAAGGACATATGAGTGATATCAGTCATTTTTAAGTTGAGCAGTATCCCATTATATGCTTATACTCTAATATGGATATAATCTCTTTTAAATGGACATTGGGTCACCAGGTCAATGTCTCTAACTTCGTATTTTTCATGTATTTTATTTAATTAATGCATGTATAATTTTGATAACTTTTGATGAGTTGTTTCCATAAATGTTTATCAGTTTACACCCCCACCAACAGGTGTGAGCCTGTGGGTTTCCCACAGCATCACCAAAAATGTGTCAATCCTCTATTTGATACTTGGCCTGGGTCTTTTTCTTGATAATTTCTTGGAACTTTTTATATGATCTCTAGCTCTTCCATTGTTTTTTAAGATTTTATGTATTTATTTTAGTTGGGGGGAGAGGCAGAGGGAGAGAGTGAGGGGAAGCAGGCTCCCCACTCTGACTTAGGGCTTGATCTCAGGACCCTGAGATCATGACCTGAGCCAAAACCAAAAGTCAAATGTTTAACTGACCAAGACACCCAGGTGCCCTAGCTCTTCCATTGTTAAAAGTGAAATGGTACAACTGTAGTGACAAACACTTTACACTTTACATAAGGAGATCAGCTTTTTATTCTGTGATAAGGATTGTGTGGGGCTTTCCCCCCCTATTTTGTTATTTGTTTTCTTACTTTGCATAAGGGGTTGTTTTTCATTTGCTTGGTTTTTATTTCTTTTTGCCATGCAGAGATCTTTTTTTTTTAAATTTTGTATATGGTCTAATTAATTTATCAATCTTTTATTTATGCCTTCTAGATCCTAACATAGTTACGAAGACCTTCCGTACTCCAAGATCATGAATGAATTTTGCTACATTTTTTTCTATTACATTTATGGTTTCAAATTTACATTTAAATTTCCTATCCATTTCAGACATTATACTGATGTATATGACATGAAGTACAGGTTCAACTTTATTTTTTTCCAGTTGGTATCTCACATGCCCCAACATCATTTAATGAAAAATTCATCGTTTGTCATTAATTTGCAATGCAACTTAGACTTTTTCATCTATCCTATTGTTCTGTCTGCCTGTTCATGTGTCAGTACCACAGTTTAATTATTAAAGTTTTTGTAATACATTATCTGGGAGGTATAATCCCTACTTCTTGTTGTTTTAAATTTTTCCTGGCCCTTCTTTTGTTTGTTTTCATTGGAACATTAGAAGTTTCAAGTTTAAAAAAGGATCTATTGGCATAATTTGGGCAACATATTAAATATACAGGTTAATTCAGTATAATTCAGTATGTGTTGACTTCTTTGTGGTAATCGAGGTTTCCTATCTAAGAACATGGTATGCCTTTGCATTTATTTATATCTTCTTTGTACCCTTCAGCAGTATTTTAAAGTTTTCATCATCTGTGTTTTGCATATTTATTTTCTTATTTATTCCTGTGGGGTTTTTTTTCTATTTGTTGCCATAGAAGATGTAGATCTTCTATAGTTGCGTCTAAATTTATTGATCACCTATTGTTTGTCAGGTATAGTAATAAGCACTGGAGAACAGCACAAAACAAAATCAACAAGATCCCTTCCCTTGTGAAGACTGTAATAGTGGTAGAGCGATACAGTAAATAAATAATCACACCAATAACTGTATAATTATCATAGTGGGAAGGCCCATGAGGGGAAAGTGCTATGACTGAGTATAAATAGGAACGTAATCTAGACTAGAAGTTCAGATAAGATTTCCCTGATGACATGTTACTTTAAGGTCAAAGAGAGGAGGTCCAACCTTATAATGAGTAGGTCTTGAATAACTTCTTGTGATCCATTTGTGCTCTGTTTGTGAATGCCTTTATATATTTGAGACTCAGTCCTTGAAATAATGAGATATTCAGAGGAGAAAACTCCTGGTTATGCGGTCCGTATTCTTCAGTTTGCCAGGTTCCAGAAATGAGAGTCTCAAGGCAAAGCACCTCAACCCCTGCTAGAGCTGCCAGATAAAATATGTACTTCTGCAGAAATAAGTAGTACTTGGCAATCATTCTCCTGGGTGGTTAGAGATATTTATAAAGAAAATTTCAATAATAGCTAACAACTTGAAACAAATATCCTTAAGGTTATTTGTTTGTTTGTTTGTTTGTCGGTGGAAGTACCAAGACTGGGGAGAAATATACCATAAGGAAAGTGAGAAGAAATTTCAGAATAAACAAATAAAAACACATCGAATTGATAAATCTGATTTTAAAATGTTCTGTATTGAAATCTCACTATTGTGTCTAGGCTCCTTAGCAAGACCAGGCTGCCCTTGTTGGGGACAACACTGGGGGAAGACATGAGGATGATCCATTTCAGGGTATCTCTAGTAAGGGCATAGTTTCTCCATGATGCCTCTCTAAGTATCCTGGAAAAAGAAGCTGAGGGTGGAGAGCTGGAAAGAAAATGCTGCATTTGTAAAAGACACAACATGGAAGAGATGAGACAAAGATTCAGATAAACACGGAAGATGAAGAGGTAAGAAGAAGGGAACTAGATACCAGCTGGGTCAGGATAGGGATTGGGAATCAGGCCAGGCAACACAAGAGTCTATGGAGTAGGAGTTCACTTATTTTCTGCTAAGCCCAGAGTGGGCCCGTTAGAGCTGTGCTGGGAAAAACAAATTCAGACCACCTGGGAAAAGGTTAGACCCAGTTATAGAAAAGACTGCATTAGAGAACATCTTAAACAAAATACAATTTTTATATTCTCAAGTATATTCGATAGCAAGGGTTTCTCTAAATGTATAAAATAATCTGTTCTCTTGGAGCATCTGGGTTGAGCATCTGATTCTTAATTTTGGCTCAGGTCATGATCTCAAGGTCATGAGATTAGGCCCCACATCAGGCTCTGAGCTCAGCGGGGGAGTCTGCTTGAGATTCTCTCTCTCCCTCTCCTTCTGCCCCTCCCCCTGCTCTCCCTCTCTGTCAAATAAATAAATAAATCTTAAAAACACACACATACACACAACCTGTTCTCTTAACATAATCTTATTGCCCTCCTAATTTACCTAACATTCTTCATAGGTGGCACAGAAATTAACTGTAGTCCCAGCCTTGTCCAAATGATCAAAAGTATTTTATTGATAAATGGTTGTTATGTAGGTTTTTCCGTGCTGCCCGGCTGCCTGAACCTCCCTCTATCATTCTGGCAGGCAGCTGTAGTCTGTTTTTCTAATTCCAAGCCTATTGTCCTCTTCTATAAACTTGGGTTATTGTAATAGGGGCATCCCAGATTATACCTAAATCCTTTACAGAATGGTGATAGGTGATGTTAAATAAGAAAACTTAGCAGTCTGCAAGATCAGTGTTTATGAGATTCTCATGGCATTTGGTTCCTCCCAGTTACTTGGAATTGAAATTCCTACAGCTGGAAATGACTTCCCACATGTTATTTTTCCAGAATCCTTAAAGCCAGGTGCTTCTTTGATTCAGAGAGCTCAAGAAATGAATATTTTTGAAGTAGCTTCCAGCAGGGGGAATCCCTGTCTATCTCCCTCCATCCAGGAGAGCTAGAGTAGGCAACACGGCTGAGGCTGACCAGAAACACTGGGGCCAAGGGCTGGTAAAGAAGTGTTCTTTCATATATCAGCTCTGATTGGTCATAGTGGTCTGGAGCATGCCACTGGAAAAAAGATTCTGAAGCACACTCAAAATCTGTGGGAAGGCGTGCCACAATGGATAAGCAATGTCTGCCATGGGCACTGAGGGGAAATGGCAGAATGTGGGTAGTTATATGCCATTATAAGTCACAATTGCTGCAGAGATTACCTTCTGAAAAATTCTTTTTGAGGATCTGGACTCTTCTCATTGTAAAATAAATAATCCAGTATTCACACTGAAACAGAAGATAATAAGGAACTACAGTCTATGGAGAAGTCATCTGAGAAGAGGGCCTTGATCTTGAGGGGAGACACTTTGTGACTTGACACTAACCTAGAGAGGAATGTTTGATTAAAAGGAGAAAAAATGGGGCACCTGGCTGGCTCAGTCAGTGGAGCATGTAACTCTTGATCTCAGGGTTCTAAGTCTGAGCCCTAGGTTGGGTGTAGAGATTACTTAAAAATAAAATCATTTTTGGTGAAAAGAGAAAGAAAAGAAAACAAAGAGTTGTGTGATGTTTCTCAGTTGCCCAGATGAGGGAAGCTTACAGCACACCAAAACATTCCATCCTACAGCAGTTCATGATAATTTATGTGGAAAATGCAGAGAGAAGAAAACAAGAAACTCCTCCCCGGCGTCATTCAGTGCCTCCCTCTCCCCTTGGTCACCGTGTAAGGAACAGTACAAAAGTTTACTGATTGGGTTTTCATTTCTGTGGTGTGTCCATTTCCTCCCGGTGCCACTCCTTCTTAACATAACCCATATTACTTAATACAAGAATGACTAAAAATATTGAGATTTTAAAAAACTGGCAAACCTAAGCAAAGACTTGTATTCCATCAATGAGGACAACAGTTTAAAATTGGGAAGTCGGCCTCCAGCTTATGAATGATCCTATTTAAGTACCTGACCCATCACTTTGACACCAAGTTGCTACACAGGTCCTGTTGGTGTGGATGCCCCTCCAACAGCAACACGGGCCTACCAGACACTTGGCCCAAATGTTTCGACACATGGCATCGGTAGCAAGAAGCAGCTCTCTTGGCCGCTCAGGATGTCTGACAAATCACTGGATCTTTTTCCACACATGGTGCCAAACAGCGCGCTTGGTTAACTCAGAAAACATGTCTGCTTCAACACCGCGTTACCAAAGAAAAACAAAGTATTATCAAGTGTCTTTTTTCATTTTAAGTTCTCATTTGTTCTTTTGCATTCTTTTAGCATTTCAACACACTTGGAGTGTGCTGCAGGAGACGGAAGGAAGCAAGAGGAAGGAGGTAGAGATTTCCCCTGCAGGCTGGAATCCATTATTGCCGAGTCAGCTCCTTGATGCCAAAAGTGGGTCAGACTCAAGACGGTATGGGATGTGAGTGCCAGGGTGGAGTGTGAAGACCTGGAAAGCGGTCATTCTAGACTCACCACAGAGCAGAAGGGCTCTTCTTTGAGATCCAGAAGGCACACTTGAGAGAGACGGGAGGAAACATTACAAGGTAAAAGAAAGGATAAACAAGAGATACAGTCGCAAATCCTGAAACGTGTGTTTGTCTTACTGGGCTGTTCCAGGTGTGTTGAGTGATTCCAGGTGTTAGGGTTTTGCTAATTACTTCTAAGATTTTTGCCTATATCGGGCAATTTGAAATTTTCCAAGTTTCCAGGGGAAAAATGCTTAAATACTTTATATATTTCTGAACTCTAGGTTTCTGTAGACTTTTAAATTAAACGTTTAATAGTGTCAAATGCTGCTTCTCTACCAAAAAGCACAGGGAGCTATGCTAACATCTATCACCCTCTCTGCAGCTGAACCCCTGTGTGTGTGCTCTGGTGTTTGATTCACCAACTATTGCCCAGACCTTCAAACCACATACGTCACCCTGAACTTGACCTCATAGAACAAAAAACTTTTCTGCAGCTTCCAAGGTTTACCAAAGATTTATTCAAACACTTGTTTCAGATTTCACTTACGAATTTAGAGAGTACATCGCACGGCTCTGTTCCAGAGTAGGAAGTTACCTATCATAGCATCTGCCCATAAGAGATCCTAAATATGCCTGTTGTAGTATTACCATTATACCGATCATTTTGTGAAAATGCTGGTTTAGCTTGACCAGTCACCAATACATCAGTTTCTTACTTTGAGACTGGAGGTATTTTATTTTATTTTATTTTATTTTATTTTATTTTATTTTATTTTATTTTATTTTATTTTATTATTTTATTTTATTTTATTTTACTTTACTTTATTTTTTGGTTTGGTTTTTAATTTTAAACAGTCTGTCATTCTCAAAGACCAGGCTCAAAAACGAGTATCAGCTTACATGGCAGGCTGATCCATTCAATGCTATCCAGACTCGGCAATCTAAATTCATACCACATTGTGAGTTGGTGGATCCCACAGAACCCGAGTCAGTGCTTGAAAATGGCATGGCAGTGATAAGTGATCACACCAAGTCTCACCCATAGTGGCCCTCTCCCCTAACTGTAACAGAATTGTTCAGGAATGAGATACTTCCTGCGATAAAACACCAAATACATAGAATGAGAAGAGTGGCCATGACTGCATATAAGTAGAGATGTCAGCTGAATATGGGAAGACCCGAGAGCCAAATAAAAATGGAGGTGGGATCATCAGGATACCTAAGGCTTGTCCCATTACAGTGGAAGTGTCCCCTTAAACTGGCATATGAGCTCCCCGGTTGTGGGGATCCCAAAGGACAAGGTAGAGGGTTCCCAGGTATAGAAGCTGGCTGACGTTCTCCAAAGATGGGTGGATGTGGTCCCTAAAAATGTGGTCTCCACTCTACTTAGTCACACCTTGGGGCTCAAGGAAACTTGCTTTGAGACTTCTAAATGAAAACATGGATGGAAGCCTGTTCTCACTTTATATTCGGCAACCTCCCAGAGCAGTCAGCAGAGATTCTTACCCTGTGATAGGGTGCCACACCACAGAGATGATGGCTCCCCTGCCAAGAGATTCCAGGCTTAGCTCACAATGAGAGCAGCAGCATCTCCTCTGAGCCACTCCAGTTTGGCAATAAAGAGGGACAACTCAGACCAATTCTAGAAGCACTTAAAGACCCCTCTTAGGGCTTCCAAAAATACTTTGGTGAAAACTCTTTAGGAGAGCATTACTTTATTCTCCTTTAATAATATTTTTAGATTGCAAGTGATGGCAAAAACAATTCAAATTGTTTTAAGCAAAAGATTTATTAGCTTACATAATGAATAATCAAAGAAGATGGTGCTAACTTCGAGCATGGCTGGATTCAGCATTTGAACATTAGTCTCTCTGGGTCTCTATATCTTTTTCTCTGTCTCAATCTCTCTGGCTCTCTCTCTCCTCTCGGTTCTGCTTTTTCATCAAGAAGACTTACCATAGGGGTGCCTGGGTGGCTCAGTGGGTTAAGCCTCTGCCTTCGGCTCAGGTCATGATCTCGGGGTCCTGGGATCGAACCCCGCATTCGGCTCTCTGCTCAGCAGGGAGCCTGCTTCCCCCTCTCCCTCTGCCTGCCTCTCTGCCTACTTGAGATCTCTCTCTGTCATATAAATAAATAAAATCTTTAAAAAAAAAACTTACCACAGCAGCAAAATGTCCAGAAGGCTTAAATCATCTTTGTAGCCATTGCTCCTAAAAAAGAGTGCAACCTCCCAGTATTCACATCAATTTTCTGAAGGACTTGACAATACCTGCATTGTGTAACTTGCCCATCCCAGAATCAATTATTGTGGCCAAGGGTTTGAAGTACTGTGATTCTCCAGCCTGATTCAGGTGCCTACTTCAGGGCTGCAAGTAGTTGATGTCTGTGAATTGACAATGTCTGAAAATGGGAAGGGCTCATTCTCAAAAGGAAGGAACAAAAGAGAGAACCAAAAAGTTACAAATAACCTCTATACTGTATAAGAAGACTGGGGCTTGGAGCTAAACAATTATGAGATTAATTACTAAAATAACGTCAATAACACATCTGAGTACATTTGATATTTATTTTATTGCCATATTTGAGCCATTTTACTATTTCATTGTTAATGGTCATCCTAGTTCAGTCCTCTAAACAACATCTGCTTGGATTTCTTGCTTTTGTCTCTAGATCAAAGAGTACCTTTTTTCCCTAACATTTATGGATTTACCAAAGCACACCTGGACTGAATATACATGTCTGTTTTCTTTTTCTGATTATGAGCAATGAAACAGTAAGCAGATCTCTTTGCTGACCCTAAATACAAAAAACAGCTTCTGCCTTAGGGCCTTTGCATCAGCTACTACCTCTCCTGTGATCACTCTTCCCTCAAATACACACACATGGTTAACTCCCTCATCTTTTTCAAGTCTTTGCTCATCCTGATCATGCTGTATAAAATTATAAACTACTATCTTCACCCCCACCCACCTTCATGCTTTCGCTCTACTCTTCTGTTTTTGTGTAAGTAGCAATTATTATTTTATAAAACATTATTTAAATGACATATTTATTGGGACACCTGGGTGGCTCAGTCGTTAAGTGTCTGCCTTCATATCAGGTCCTGATCCCAGGGTCCTGGGATTGAGCCCCGCATCAGGCTCCTTGTTAGGCAAGAAGCCTGCTTCTCCCTCTCCTACTCCCCCTGCTTATGTTCCCTCTCTTGCTGTGTTTCTCTCTCTGTCAAATAAATAAATAAAATCTTTGAAAAAAAAATAAATGACATATTTATTATTTTCTTTTATATTTTTTGATCCTTATTCAAATGCAAGCTCTAAAGGACAGGGATCTTTCTTTGTTGTATCCCAACTACCCACAATGGTATCTGGTCCAAAGTAGATGCCCAGTAAATATCCACTAAATGAATATATTTCCTCAAAGCACCAAAGG
This sequence comes from Ailurus styani, assembly GCA_002007465.1. Classification (NCBI taxonomy): domain Eukaryota; kingdom Metazoa; phylum Chordata; class Mammalia; order Carnivora; family Ailuridae; genus Ailurus; species Ailurus styani. The sequence continues at coordinate 6,262 of LNAC01000470.1, read as the reverse complement.
CATAAGCAGACTGTTAAATTTTGAGGGATTTTAGTGCAATACAAATAAGAATGTCTAATTAAATATTATGTACATGTTCTAAGAATTCTGCAAGGAACTTCTCTCCTTAGGCCCTAGTTTATTGCCCTCATCATGGAGGGAAATTTTTCCTTTTTCTAAGACTTTTTCTAAGACTTCTTTTTCTAAGACTTCTTTTCTCTCTCTTTCCTCTTCTCCACTTGAGGAAAACCCCTATAAAGCTATAGATTTTCTTCTTTATTAGGCAGAACAATTCAGTTCTTTCTTTTCTCACTTACTCAAATACGATATGCTCAAGAAACCTCATCTTTGTCAGCCAGAAAAGCCCATCGAGAAACATGATGGTGCTTCTCAATAAAAGAATCCCCTAGCTCTGAGATGGCACCGATCCTCCCCAAACTGTGGACTGAGTAATGAGGTTTTTGCTCTAAATAAAACTTTCTTCTGCAGGGTGCCTGGGTGGCTCAGTCGTTTAGCATCCGCCTTTGGCTCAGGGCATGATCCCAGGGTCCTAGGAGCGAGCCCCACATTGGGTTCTCTGTTTGGCAGAAAGCCTGCTTCTCCCTTTCTGACTCCCCCTGCTTGTGTTCTCTCTCTCGCTGTGTGTCTCTCTCTCTGTCAAATAAATAAATAGAAAATCTTAAAAAAATTTTCTTCTGTTATTTAAGCCAGTGTATTAGAAAATGTCAATGTCAAAATATTAACTCAATACAGAAAAATTAATAGTGATTTTTGCTTTCTTCTTTTTGCTTATCTTATTTGTTACTTTTCCCAAAATAAATATGTAATATTTGTGTAGTAAGGAAACCATTAAAAAGTTATTCTTCTCTGTAATATGAGTATGAACCTCTAGTAAGAAAGCAAGCAGCTCTCAAGACCTCTTGGTCACAGATAAAGTAAGTAGAATGTATGTGTACTAAGCATAGGAAGGAAAGGATGGAAGAAGTAAATGACCACACGAAATTAATGAAGCAACCACCACTTCTGGTCAAGATGAAGGAACAGAGACGTCCTTCTTTAAACAATTAAAAAACTGAACAGAACACATGAATTAATGGTTTTCAGACACTGGTGATCCTTGGGGAAAGGAAAACAAATGTGGTGAGCCCTACACTGGGTGGGAATAACAGGAGACTGGAAGGGAGTCTATGGAGAGATTTTTCACGCCACAGAGCAGGGTGGGAAGATTCAGAGAGAGTCTGTCAGCTTCCCTGAGTTGAAGATAAAGACTTGAGAATTCAGGGAGACCATGGTAGCTGGAATTCAGAAGGTAGAGCACTAGAGAGGAATTAGCTTGGGAAGGAGTGAGTTTTGTGGAAAGGAGAAAGCTTCACAGGAGAGAGCCAGAGAATTTCATAGAGTCCCCATGGGTTTTCAGCTGAATTCTGGTCAACACATGTGAGAAAATTGTCTCATACTGGGGTAAGAATTGTAGGAAAGAAACAGGCAGAAAACTTGAGCTCATACAAGGTTGAAAAGAGTTTATATTCCCATCAACCATTAAAAATACAAAAACAAAACAGAACGCTCCACAATACACAAGAAATCTGAGTACACAAGTACTCAGAAAAGTATTGCCTCGGTGGTGGGTAAAAATTAGAAAAAAATGTTCTTCTTTTCCCACCTAACAAAAGATAAAAACATGCCTTAAGAGATCAAACTATTTCCAAGTGCTTAACTGGATGCTAGAACAAAGCTCAAGAATATTTAAAGAAATAGAAAAATATCTAGCACCCAACAAGATAATACTACAATATCTGACATGCAATTAAATAATTACCCAACATGCAAAGAAGCAAAAGAATGTAACTCATAACTCAAAGAACAGTCTATAGAAATAGACTCATATTACATAGATTCAAATTACATAGATAACAGATTTAGTTGGCAAAGAAAATAGTAAAACATATTCCATATGTTAAAGAAGATAGAGGAAAAAATAAGCATGATAGGGAGAGACATGGAAGATTTAAAAAAAAGACCAAAATTGAAATTCCACAGTTGAAAATGACTGGATAAAATTAACAGCAGATTAGTATAATATAGAAGTATAGATAGATAGTATAGAAGAAAAGGTTAGTAAACTTGAAGACAGAGCAATAGACTTTTATCCAGAATGAAACACACAGAGAAGAGAGAAAAAAATGAATAGAATGTCAAAGAACTTCAAGCAGCTTAATATACATGTAATTGCAGGCCGCAAAGGAAAGAAGAGACAGGAAGTGACAGAAATATTTGTAATAATAATGCCTGAAATATTTCCAAATTTGGCAAAATCTACAAATCCACAGATCCAAAAATTTCAATGAGCCCCAGGCATAAGAACAGTGAGGAAAACTATACCATTGTTTAACTGGTAATAAAGAGAACATCTTAAAAGCACCGGAGGAAGAGACATGTTATATGCAGGGGAACAAGGATGACAGCCAATTTCTCAACAGAAGCAATGCAAGCCAAAAACAATGAGTCAATATCTTTCAAGTACTAATAAATAAATAAATAAATAAATAAATAAATAAATAATAAATAAAATCAACTGAGAATTCTTTATTTTATTACATTTTTAATATATTTGTTAAGATTTTATTTATTTATTCATTAAAGAGAGAGAGAAGCAGAGGGAGAAGCAGGCTCTCCCAGAGCGGAGAGCCTGATATGGGACTTGATCCCAGGACCCCAGAATCACAACCTAAGCTGAAGACAGACACTTAACTGTCTGAGCCACCCAGGCACCCCTAGAATTATTTTATTTTATTTTATTTTATTTTATTTATTTTATTTTATTTTATTTTATTTTATTTTATTTTATTTTATTTTATTATTTTATTTTATTTTGAGAGAGCACAAGCAGGAGGGGAGGAGCAGAGGGAGAGGGAGAAGCAGATTCCCCACTGAATAGGGAGCCCAGTGCAGGACTTGATCCCAGGACCCAGAGATCATGACCTGAGCCAAAGGCAGACACTTAACTGACTGAGCCACCCAGGTGCCCCTCAGCCTAGAATTCTATGTACAGCAAATATCTTTCAAAAATAAAGTTAAAATAAAGATTTTTTTTCAGACATATAAGAGTTTATAGAATTCATTAGAAGACCTTAAATACACACACACACACACACACACACACAAATGGAAGAGGAAACTGAGAGCACGTGGAACCCTTGGGTCTACACAGAAGAATGAAGAACATCGGTGGTAGTAAACATGACAGGAAAAAAATTATGATATAGCAAGTATTTATGACAGTTTAAAATCCTTTCATCAGCCATTGACGACCCCATTCTGCCAGAGACACAAAGATAAAAGCTGCGACTGCCCAGCAATTATCAGTGAGCTTCACCTTCTGGCCTTGTGTAATTTCTCCCGCATCTGTGTGGTAGAGCAAGTGTACATCGGTTCCAGGAACTTCTGTCACAGAGCCCCCTGCTCCCGCTCAGCTCTGGTGCTGGTTCCCACTCATTCAGCAGGGAAGGCTGACGTGGCAAAAAGACAGGATTTGGTAATGAGATCCTCCAACCGTCCCTGGATCCTATCCTAAGTGTGTTAACACACTCCATCTTTCCCCATTGCCTCTTGCTGTAGGTTTTAAGTTGACTCAATATACCATGGGATTCACACATCTTAATTTTGGTGAGTCTCTCTCTGGTCATCGAGCTTCTGCGACATCACAGTATTTCCCACTGCGGCAGGCTAAGAGGTTTATTTGAAGGGGAACATGGCAAAATCCATTTGCCCTCTGAACTAATTCATTCTGCCAGTGACCCACTGAGCATTAACATTTTTTTTTGTCAAGGTAGTCAGTTTTTCCCCAAAGATATTCTATTTGCTTTTTTAGATTGAACTCTTCACTAGGAAAACATTTTCTGTGAACTGCTTTCTCATGGGCTATTGCCTTAGATCATTGGCCTTAAAAACAGAATTCTGGGTTCAAACCTCACTCCGTTCTCTTGCTTTAATCACTAGAGTTCTCCAAAACTCATTATCTGGACATCTATTAGAAGTCTAGATTTCTCAGATATGGAAATCTATGGAACATGCATTAAATTTCCTTTCTTGTCAAGTTGTTGTAATGATGAAATGACTTAATGTTTTGCCAGTGCTTGGTATGAAGCTTAACACATAATAAGTAACCAGCAAGTATTCAGTCTGTTTTTCCTCTTTCTCTTCCCCCTGTCTTTGCAGCATTTCTGCCAAACAGCTATCTCCACCCCTTCATTTCAGCTCCAGAAATGGGGTGCAGCAACCCTTGCCTGCATGCCATCTGCATCATCTTCTGTCTCCAGTTAGCTCCCTCCTCCACTTGGAGATGCTTCCATGGGCGGGCTCCACCCTTCAGGGCTTCTGCCCCGGCAGGAAGCTGCTTTTGTGGGCCACACACTTGTTTACCAAGAGCCCTGAGAAACGCCAAGGCCCACACTCTCTGTTCTCCCTGGCTTCATTCTCATTCTCTTCATTCTCATTCTCTCCCTCTACTACTGAACCTGTTACATCTTCCCTAATGCAGGAATCAAAGGTCTGCCACAGGCCCAGACCAGAGGAGCAACTAACTGTAGGAAAAGACATAACAGCTCGGGACCCTGTAGTCAGTTATTTTACCACTGCTGTGAGATGATTTTCTCATAGACTCTCTACCACTTCAGGTGTCTTGGCCAGTCCCATTCAATTTCCATGCCGAGAAACTTCCTGCCTTGCTTCTACTGAAGTGAAGACTATGGGAGATGGTGTAGTCTTATCCAGAGAGGAGAACTGGCTTAGAGAAGGTAAGGGCCATCTTGTGATTCAGTGAACCCAAACTCAAATTCAGGAAGGTTTCCCCCATTTCCCTAGCTGGGCTTGTCACCACTAGTATGTCCTTTCTCTTCTCATGGATCTAGTCCCATTCTTGCTCCACTGGATAGATAACTGCCTCTCATTTTCGAAACTGTTTCCCTAGTTCGGTGAGGAAAAGAACTTGAATTGACATTGATGTTGAAGTCCTTCATTTCTGTCATTGTACACACATACTTGCTGTTTGTGTTGTATGGGATATTCATCCTTTCTGAGGCAAGCAGACTTAGAATATGTGACTGTCAAAATGCAAGATAAATAAACTGAAGAAGGAGGAGAAGAAACAGGAAATACGTATAGAGGGGAACAAATTCCTTTGGGAATAAGAAAAGCATATTATCAGTTCTTTGGGCATTCTTGTAAATTCCCAGGCTCCCTTTGGAAACATAAACCCTCTAAGGCAGCAATCGCACACACAACTAGAAGGCCGGCACTTTCTTTATTGTTTATTTTCATTCATTGAATGGACTAGTCACCTGAGCTTCTCAACTCAAAGCGAAAGGTACCAGATCCTCCAGACATGGCCCCTCCATGTTTGTATATTAGAATATTTCTTGAATACACACATACATGCATGCGTGCACATGCACACACATTTTTTTACATGGAAAGTGACAGGTCCTCGGAAGTCTTCAGTTTCTGATAAAAAAAAAAGGAATAAAACTGGAAGCATAGATACTGACATAGCCTCAACTCTCTAAACGCCTTCCTGACTATATTAATTTATATTGAAGCTGGAAAAATAGAAGAATCAGCTACAAAAGAAGTCTGTAAAACCTGGGCTTCCTATCTGTAACTTGTGGGGAATGAAAGGGCCTTGCTTAATCAAACCTGAGTCTGTCAGACTGAGAGAGGAATGTACTCAGATCTAACAAGTTCCACAGAAGGTCTTCAACTTAGTATACTGGTGATACGGTAATGTGGGCGATGCTCCTGGGCCTAAATAGAAAGGAAGTTATGCCTCCCACAGTTCTTAAACACTTACCCTACTCTCTCTGTCCTTCCTGTCCTTCCTTTCCTGGGTGGAGAGGAGGCAGGACCTAAGTCCATCTTTGTTTTCATACAGTGAAATAAAGATGAGTCAGAGCAGGGGACCTCTCACAATTGTCTTCACCCACTGTAATGGTGACATGGGATCTTGGGATTTGAACACCATACTGCACAAATTGGCTGTGGAATCAGTTCATTGTTTTGGCAACTAAATCACTTGAATTCCCACCACCCATATCAGAGAACCAACTCCAGACCATTCTGGCAAGAGTGATAGTGTTATCAATCAAATCCCACTGGAACTGGTATCTCCATGTTTATGTTTTTGTTTTTGTTTTTTGGTAGGCAGTTTTAGTAGAAGTTTTCCAACTGTTCTTTTTTTTTTTTTAATTTTATTTTTATTATTTGCCCAAGGGGTACAGGTCTGTGA